>NKCK01000005.1:0-516339 GCA_003946995.1 Fusarium oligoseptatum | reverse complement strand
TATAAAGCCTTTATTATTATAATTATTAAGACTTTAATTATAATATTTTAATCCCTACTCTAGGTAATATAAAATTAGTAAATAATAAAAATTAATAATTCTTTATTAATATAAATTAATATAATTAAGTTTATCCCTTAAGAAATATTATATTATTATAAGTTTAAGCTTATTTAAATATATTAATATAATAATATTAATTAATAAATAATACCTTAATATATATAATTATATTAATTTAATAATTCTTAGCGCTAAAATATTCTTAATAATAATAAGTTATTTAATAATACCTTAGAAAATTAAGCGCTTTATATAATATAATAAGCTAGGCTAGGTTAAGAGCCTTATTAATATAAAGCTAAATATAGCCTACTTTACTTACGCTATAAGAAATAATATAGTCTAAGTCTAAAGCTTACTTAAGTTATTTAAGTAGCTATAAAAAGCAAGGTAACTAGAAGAAGCCTATTATAAATAAAAATTAAGAAGGCTATTATAAAGGATAAGTTATAGAGGATATATTATTAGAGCTTCTTTCTAGTATAAGTTAATGAGGAAGGCGGTTAAGGTTTTTAAGAAGTTAAGTTATACTAGTAACTTAGCGGGAGGAGGAAGGTTTCGGTTATAAAGGTAGAAAGTTTAGGTTATAGCTAATAAGATAAGTCAACCTATCGGGAGTTATACGTTAGTCGAGGCAGCTTAGATATAGAATTTCAATAGGTTACTAAACTAAATTAGCATACATATTAACTTTGAACACGGAGGTATATATATTCAACCACCTTAGAGTGATTAAGCTGATTAGACTCTAGCCCTAGAGGATATGTCTGAGGATGAGTCTGAGGAGTGGATAGAGGCTAGCACATCCGGAAGCAGTGGGCAAAGTTCACCAACTGCTGGCGAGACATACAATATTGACATGGAGGAACGCAAGGAGAAAGGCAAGAGTAAACGAAGGCATGAGCCTGCTAGAGCTTTCCAGTTTGGTAATACGGTACGTTAATCGCCCCATAGCTTTTGGATACCATAGGAAACTAACCTGTGAGAAGATCATCATCGAGGACGAGGACGGTCAGGTCGTTAAGACATACGAGTTACCTCCTAGGGAAGCCGACAACGTTGAGTTTAGCGAAAGCTCAGATACAGGCAGCGAAGAGGAACCTGATAATATTCCCTTTGGGAGACAATTTGGAAGTTCTTCGACGGGTGAACCAGCAAGGAATGCATCCGACATTGCAGAGACTCGGACCGCGGACGATGACAACATTAACTTTCTTATCGGCGGTGCCGGCCGTCGCATGAACAAGTGGGACTTAATGGAAGAGATGGCGAAGCTGGATTCCCACTTCCAAGCCTCCCCTCAGTCTGGAAGCGAGTCTGTCTCGCCCACACGCCGCGGAGATGCGTCAAGCTCAGGCGGGTCGTCAGAGGAGCAAGGCGAGTCATATTTGGAACGCAAGCGTCGTCTCGCTGCTCTTGAAGACTTAAATTGAAGAGGAGTGTACCGAATTATATGCTCCTGGATAACTCAAGTTTGCTGAGTGGTGGGGACAAGAGTCATGGCATGCGTGTTGGTCTAGGGCAAACAGTTTTTATGAAGTTGCAAGGTTTATCATTAGCGGGATCCAAATTAGAGATTCATATATTATCTTTTGTAGTTCTCATTTCGAAATTAATACCCGAATTAGCATGATGACTTACATTTTTGGTCTGTCAAACTAGATGCGAGTATGTGATTTCCGAGAGGGCAGAACCAGGCCTGGGGCTATGGTATATTTGAATGCAGACCCTGGGTTGATATATGTATCCTATTGTAAGCCAACGTGAACTCAACAAAGAGTGGTCCGCGACATTTCCAAACTCAGTTGTCACCCCTAGTTACACCGCTCAGAAAGCAGTGCGCCCAGTCTTAACCGTCTTGATAACCCCCTTCTCCGCCAGCTTCTCCACCAAATCCAACAACATATTATCACAACCAGGGTATGCCATAAGATCCATCACAATAGGAAGCTTCTCGGTTTGGAGACTGATGACACTCTTATAGTCGACTTGACCGATGGGAATGCCAATCTGCGGAGCTGAGAGAAGTGGTGAAAGAAGTAGAGGGTTCAACCACTGCTTGGGGTCTGTCATGTACAGGAAACCCGCACCTTCTTCGTGGTTGAGGAACTCTTCGCGGTAAGAGGGCAAACCGCTGGCGCCGGACTCGAGAATCATGATGGACTCTGAGCATGTCTTCTTCGAAGGGCGCAGGATTTCCTTTGTGGCAAAAGTTGCGAATTCCTTCTTGTGCTTGATCACCTCGTCATAAGCTGACTGATTGACAGTGCCATGGTTGATATAGCCATTACGTGTCTCGAGGTCGAAGGGTGGGAATCCAGCGTTTGGATAGGTGGCGTTCCAGCGGGCAACAAGATCCTTGCCAAGATCCCGCCACGAGTCCCATATAAGTGAGGTGGAAAAGAGGGACTCGGTCATGGCGACTGTGTTGATGTAGGGGTTGTCTGACTTTTGCAGGATCGCCGTCACGTTGATCTTTTCAGTCTTCATACCAAGCTCTTTTTCGAGAGTGGAAATGAAGGAATCGAAAACCTCTTGTGCCTTGGCGTTCTTCAATGGGAGGTAGTCGACTGGGTATAGTAGTGTCTTGGGAAACGCTTCGGGGACTTTCGCGATGGGAACGCTGCTGTCGGCGTACCTGCATGCTGGTCAGTCGTCTGGGGATCATGTACGATCCTATATGCAATTGGGTGTACTTACCACTTCTGGCTGATTTGAGAAAATAAAACAGGATCCCTGGCAAAGATACCTGCCGTATCAAAGAGATGGGACAGTGGGAGTGCCCCAGTCAAGTCCATGGCGTTGTGTGTAGGCCGAATTCCATAAGAACCTCCAAGAGCTGCAGGCATTCGAACACTGCCGCCTGTGTCGCTCCCCATGGCAAAATCAATCCAGTCGTAGCCAACAATAGCAGCACCACTACCAGAAGAAGAAAAAGGCAACCTCAAGCCATCCGTCACCCCGTGGGTTCCAGGGGTACTTGAAATCGTTCCACTTCCATGGTTCAGTGCCCCAGGCGAACTGCGAGAGCTTGGTTTTACCCTAGTTGAAGTCAGGATGGAACACGAGACAGTAGCTTTAGACGATGTACTCACAACGGGGGTAGCTCCCAGCTCCAAGAGCTTGGTGACGGCGACTGCCGACTCGTTCTTTTCGGGGTACATCTCAAGGTAGACCCTCGAACCACCACCTGTCTTGGTTCCCTTGACATTGAAAAGATCCTTGACCACCGTGCGCAAACCTGCTAGTGGCCGTTTATCGCCAAGACTGTACAGTCGAGACGGGACAGGAATGAGGAGGTTGAGCGAGGTAGAGTCATATAGACTCAGACTGCGGAAGCTGCCGTTGGATCCGGGGACTGGAATGATGCCTTGAGTGAAGGCCTGATACTTGTCCTCGAAGAGACGATACACCTCGTGAGTGGTTATATGAGAACTATTATTGCTGACGATGTATGGCCCAGCCTGGAGACCATCTAGGGAGACGTCGGGGACGATGGTCAAGTTGTTGCTCAAGTATGCATGAGTCTGCAGACCGTTTGAAAGCAGGAGATGCTCAATCTTGTGGGAGAGGAGCCAGTCGTATCCATCCAAAGTGAGAATGGCGTCTGAAGGTGCTTTGAGCGCCACCGTGTCAAGGAACGCAGGAGTCCAGACGTCGTCTTCGGCATACTTATCGAGGAGCTTTGAGAGGACCTTGGCGGTGATGTTGGTTTCTTCCGTGATGAACGTGGTCAAGGTTCTAGAGGAACCTCTGACGAAAGAAGAGCAGTCCCACGTAGTGACAGCATCGTCAGAGACATAATAGCTGAGATTGCCGAAATGGAGCACCGGGGACGATTCTCCGACATTAGCACGGACCTCTTCAGTGGCTGCTGTGCATAAGCAGCCAAAGGTTGACAGAAGGACCAATGGGACGGACAACATTGTGAGGTTGATGTGAAGCTGTTGATCGGTGTGAGGAATACTCAAAGGAGGGGGGATGGCTGCGACCTAAATAGTGGCCCAAGATCAACCTTAGTTGTCTCGCTTTCACTTGAGATCACAGGTATGGAAAAAGATAACCGAACTACCCAGCTATCCAGGTTAGGATATCTGGACCTGTTCGTCAGTAAGTCACCTGTTATCTCCAGTAGACGATTCATTTGTATTGTCACGATGATAAGAAACATGTTTATTGCCGTTATGTAATTCCTCTTCCACTAACCATGGCACTATGAACTTGTACCCTTATCTCTCCCAATCTTTAGACAGTAGCTCTGAATGAGGTTACCGAAGGATCGTCGCCAGACTCGGAAACGTCACTGTTATCTGGGGCTAAGCTTCGGGTATGAGCGACTTCGGAGAGATTATAACTGACCTAGTCTTGCTCCCTTGTTCTAGCTAACCGAGCTTAGCTATCCTCCTCTCCTCCGCAATGCGGCCTTCAAGAAGGCCGCACATGCCGCACACACTGATTGGATCGACCTTTATCTCCCCAGAATCCGGTAGAGTGGGTGTCGAGGATCCCGTCAGGGGCATTTCTGCTAGTGTGTTTGCTGTCACTGGGGATTCTACTGGTTTGACTCTGTGGTCTTTGCCATTATCAATGAGATTGGTTTAAACCATGCTTCGGTGGGCTGAGGGTCTTAATGACACGAGTATACAATGCTTTGGAGTATAAGATGGCTCGCTCGTCAAGAATTCAATTTTATCTTCTTTAATTTATCACTAGTGTGCTACTCCCCGAAATATCTGCTGCCATCCCGTCCTACAGCGCGCCTGCCTTGGACAGCTCATACACATCCTAAATCGCCAAAGTTTAGCAAGACAGCTGCGTCTCAAGATCGAGTTGACGTACCATAAACACTTCATAGAATGCTAATCGCAGCTTGGGGTCCTCACCCTTTTCGAGGATGGCCCTGACGGCGTAATCTCCCTCCGAGATCTGCGAGTTCAAATGGCCGATGGTGACACGGCCGTAGAGCATGACCTCGTTCGAGTCGGGACTCAAAGAAAAAATCTTGTGTGGAATGTGCTTGCAGGATTTCATGTAGTCAAAGGCATGTTGACGCCAAGCTCTTATCTCTTATTGTCCACCTCGTTAGTAAATAGGGGGGGGGGGAGCATCTGGGAAATCAGGCCTACCAGTGGCGCCACGAGTCGGTTCGGCGCCGCCACGGATAAAGACAGCGTCAGGCGTGTACTGGTCGACGTAATTCTCCTGCTCGGCGGGATTGTCGGTAATGATGTAAAACTCCTCGAAGAACCGGATGATGTCACTGCTTAGAGCGGGGGATGCGGCCTGGATGGTATACTCGGGGTTGGACATGGTTGTAGGTATTCAGCGATGACTCAGGATGAAATGACTGATCAATGCAATTATATCTACCCAAGACTGATACCAGGTCTTTATACCATGTCCATCGTTTACCGCAGCATCGACCAAGTCACGATGCCAACAACATGAAGCCCTCATCTCGGAGACTTATTTGACTCGGAAACCACATTTCGGATTCCAAACCCAGCCGAGAACCCGATGACGCCATATTCGGCCTTGATAAAAGCTTATCTAACTTGACTGGGTGTTGGAAATCATTGAGTGCGCCTTCGTCGATGCTTGCTAGCGTAGGGCGTGTTTCGTTGCCGAATATCGGGGCCACCATTGCATTTATAATCCGGCTTGAATCGTACGGTTTCACCGTGGGGCTGATGATGGAAAACTTTTGCAATGAGATTTATTTAACACGTGAAAATTCTAAAATGCTTCAAAATACCATCTTGTATCTTGCATCAGCGTCATGGCCAATATTACGCATATCGTCCTCTTCCAGTTCTTTGAGCACGTCAGTAGTGAGACCATCGACGATGTATGACCATGAGCACCCAATCCCAGTCCCATGTCTAATTAGCCATCCAGGTCGTGGCTCGAATGTTTCAGCTGAAAGACAAGTGCCTTGACCCTGTCACGGGAAAGCCTTACATATTGTCCTCAAGGGGCGGCCGTGATAATTCAGTCGAGGGAAGAAATGTGAGTGGCCAGAATCTGAATACCAAATATTTCCTGCTGAATAAAGATAAATAGAATGGCATTACCCACGCTTTCGTCGTCGAGTTTGCAAACAAGGAAGACCGCGATTACTATACATTCAAGGAGCCAGCCCACCTCGCGTTCATTGCAAGCTTGGATGGAATCGCGTCCCAAGTCACGGTAGTAGACTTCTCAGACAACCAATTTTAGGGGCACCAGGGACCAGATAGCGACTTGACATGTCACCCACCTCCAGCTCAAACTAAAAAGTACTTGGAATTAAACATCAACAACCTGTCCGACTTTTGCGCTTCTGTAGATGGCATCGATGATCTGCAATACTTCCCTGGCTTCGGTTGGCGGTACTGGAACCGCATCCTCACTCCCAGACCGGATCGCCTCTACAAAGCCTTCATAGAGAGCACCATATGTCTTAGGTGCCTCGATAAGATAGTCCCGCTGCTGGAATTCCCCATTCTTATCCACACAAACCAGCTGCCCTTTGTTCGCAGGGTCCTCTACTCCAAACCCGGCAGCATTAGGAGCCAAGCCCGCCTGAAGCTGTGCCTCCTGTGAATCTCTCCCGTTTTTGGTGAAAGATGCTTTCGTTCCACGTATCCAGAATCGTCGTTGTGTTGACTCAACACTCATGTCGCTGATTCGAATGTTGACGATGAGCCCGTTGGCATAGTTCAGCTGCGCATGCACGCTATCCGGTTGCTCGGGATCTATGCGCCCATTTCGTTGGCTCAAGAGCACGCCGTACACAGAAGAAGGTATACCAAATAGTGTGTAAGCCTGGTCGATCAAATGCGCTCCAAGGTCAAACAGGGCACCGCCACCCTGGGTTGTACCTAGCTGGCCTCTCCAGGTTTCGAAATGGTCAGGGCGATAATAGTCAAAATGCGTGTCAACTTCATAAATCCGACCAAAAATGCCATCTTTGATTAGCTTCTTGACAGTAAGAAAGTCACTGTCCCATCGTCTGTTCTGATAGACACAGATCAAACGCTTGTTTTCTCGAGCGATGCGGATCAACTGATCGGCCTCTTCCACTGTTGGTACGAATGGCTTTTCGACAAGGATGTGTTTTCCAGCCTGTAAACAGAGCCTTGATAGATTGAAGTGTGAGTCTGGTGGGGTCGTAATGACAACAAGGTCAACCGCTGGATCTTGGAGTGCAGGGTCGAGGGTCGTGTGGTGTGCGACGGAGGGATGGTCACCAGGAGCTGACGATTCCTTGGTTGGTTTGCGTTGTACTATAGTATGCAACTCGAGGAGGGGAGAGGCTTGAATGAATGGTATATGGAAGACTTTGGCAGCCAGTCTATCATTTCGTCAGAGCCGTGATCAAGCAGTGTGCTCATCTCTAGAGCTTGCGGGAGCTTACCCATATCCAACGATGGCGACTCGCAATGGACTGTCTTGGGTTTTCGCCATTGTTCAGAGCGCGTAGGTTGTTACAATGATTTAACAAGGATCATGAGGGAGGGAGCGCTCATATACGGTTGGGCCGTGCTGTTGGCGTTGAAGGTACCATGAGCTCAGCAAGATATTACCATTTCTAGAGAAGCTGCCAAGACCTTGATGGGCATCATGTTTGCGGGGTGTTCAAGGGTTCCTTGAAGGGAAAGCTTTCGGCGATTTAATGCTATGTTTACACAATCCGGTGGGTTCTTGACTGTGCCAGCGGAACCGTGTTCCGCATCGGTGAGTATGCCATCAAGGCCTTTGAGTAAGATATGCTCGGACCTGGGATTCCTCGGCATGGACGACGTTTATTTCGCGATGTTGAGTGATGGAATTGGATCAGATTGGCTGTAGTTATAATGTTCCATATCGATAAGCTGATCTCAGTCAGGCATATCAGCCAACTTTACCATCTATCATTTGACAGCAAAATACAACCTCAAACATGGTTAATATGGACATTGATATAATCAATTGTAATGCTTTCCAGTTGATGTGAGAGTACTTTAAAGGTGTTCTTGCTCTTGTATCTACAGCTGAGCCTTGTTCACTCGTTGACCTTTCTCATCAAACCAGATCTTCTCCCCCGTAACCATAGACTCCTGCAAAGCAACACCAATCTTGACCACCTCGACCGCAGATTCCAGCTCAATCCAAGACGGCTTATCATCCAGAACAGTCTCAGCAAATCTGTTGGCCTGCGTCACAAACGCATTTTGAAACCTCTCCCAGTAATTCTGGGGCATCTCCTGTAAGACACCGTCAGCCTGGTAGACATGAACGTGGTTCACCCTCGGCATCATGTTGACTACCAGCTTTCCCTTGGTTCCAATAATCTCTGTGGAATCTTCTGCGCCGGCGGCCATGGTGCGGGATGCGAAGAGAGAGACCATTCGGCCGTCGTGGAACTCCATCATGCCAATCGCATTGTCGCTGTCGTTGTATTGCCGCAAGTCTGGGTGGCATGCTGCAGTACCAACTGCATGCACAGACTTGATCTTTGCTTCTTTTCCAAAGAACCAGAGGGCTAGATCGATATCGTGGATGCAAGAGTCCACAAAGACACCTCCAGAGACGGCGGCGTACAAGACGAATTAACCCGTCGGGTCTAGGATGTCACAGCTCTGGCAACGCATCACGGTTGGTCGTCCTATGAGACCTTGTTCGACTTTTTCGTAAGCAGCGCGATATGAGGTATCGGAACGTCGTGAGAAGCCACAGATAACCTTGAGATCGGGTCGTGTTGCGGCGGCATCTAGCACAGATTGGGACTTGAATCTGGTCAGCTGGGGTTCTCTCATATGCATAACAAAACGGCTCAAAATCAAAGGGATGTAAGGTATAAACTCACAACTTCAACGGTAGTAGACAATGGCTTTTCGCAGAGCACATGTTTGCCGGCTGTGATGGCCATGTTGGACTGCTCAGCATGTGCACTCGTCGCCGAAGCGATGCACACTGCCTCAAGACTACCGTGAGCAAGCATGTCGGCAAAGTCTTCATAAACTGCAACTCCATGTGGTGCCAGTTCCTCGCTTGCCCATTGCCTCTCAGCTGCGTCAGGACTGGAAACAGCAACGAGGTCTGCTCGATGAACTTGTTGGAGCCAGATGAGGGCATGTCGCTTGCCCATGCGGCCAAGGCCTGCTACACCAACTTGAAGTCTTCGGACTGGTATCTCTGAGGGCTTTTGATGAATGAGGTGAATTGATAACAAGGGATATTCAAAGCGAGCATGTTGGGACAAGCTACCTATTACATCCCCAGACCATCATGACCAGCTTGATGCATGAGCAACCCCCCCACGCGTCTACCTTTTTTCGGTTTCCGGGATTATGCATATTCGGGAACCTTTAGCCTGCTAATGATCATCCCGAGTCATGACATGAACCAATCCAGGAATCATTATCTCGGCTCCGTTCGTGCGCACCCCACTACCGGTGGTCGGAGGAGATCACGCCCTATTCACGCCCTACCATCAGGAGTAACTTGGCGAGTAGCAAAGGATTCCCAACCCTACCCATTTCGGCGAGCTATTACTCTTTTCGATTACTAGATTATTCCGCCGAATGTTTACTCCTCTTGGACGTCGCTTTTCTCCCCGGACCAAGTCATGATCCTTTCTCCGCGTTTCTTGTTCGGCGATCCACCCCCCGCAACTCTCAATGCATCACACGAGGAGAACCTGGGGACTTGTCCTGGGGTAGTCGGGGAAGGCAGAACGTGGAGTAAACGCGTGATGCTTGGGTGTCGTCACTTTTTAACAACCTGACTTGGGCTGGACAAAGCGTCTGTCATCGTGGAGTATAAAGACGGACGGACAAGCGGGCTACGAACATCTAATCATCTCTTCTTCCCCAAGCAGTCTATCGATCACTTCTGGCATCCTTGATTAAGATCTTCACTCATACATCTGATCAAATTGGCCGAGATTCAGCTTTGCTCCAATGGAACCCAAGAAGGAGTCCAAGTCGGACGCACACCCGAGCGCAGGTGTCGACTTCTCTGCAGTTGATGCTGTCCATGAGGAAATCACTTTCCCTCAAGAAGATGGTTATGTTGCCTACGGTCCATCTGGTGAGGCCTCTTCGTCATTACTTACAGCTTCCCTCTGAAGTATTGCAACTAACGTCCTGCAGGTATTAGGGGAGTGCTTGCATCACGGTTCGTCGCCTACTGCGCCGCCTTTGCAGCTCTAGGCGGCTTCCTTTTTGGGTACGACCAAGGCGTTGTGTCAGTGACGTTGGTGATGGACGAGTTCCTCAATCGCTTCCCTGAGGTATCCGATGAGGCCAGTGGCTCAGGCTTCAAAAAGGGACTCATGACCGCCATGATTCCGCTTGGTGCTTTTGTTGGTGCTTTGAATCAAGGCTGGGTTGCTGATTGGATCTCGAGGAAACGCTCTCTGATGGTGGCAGTTGTGATTTTTACTATCGGTTCATCGATTCAGACGGCTGCTGTTAACTATGATATGTTGACTGCAAGACGGTTCTTTGGTGGCGTTGGTATCGGCATGTAATTGATTTCACTTAACTCTTCAAGCTAAGTGCTCACAGTATCAAGGTTATCTATGGTGGTTCCTATCTATATCTCAGAGATCTCACCCCCGAGATTCGAGGATCCCTACTAGTTTTTGAGGAACTCTCAATCGTCGTCGGCATAGTTGTCTCTTTCTGGATCACCTATGGAGCCAAAGATATCCAAGGTCACTGGTCATGGCAGCTACCCTTCCTCCTTCAAATCTTCCCCGGAGTTTTGCTCGGCATCGGTGCCTTCTTCCTATCCTTCTCACCTCGCTGGCTTGCCTCCAAGGGTCGACATGAAGAAGCCCTCACGACTCTCGCTAGACTCCGCGCATTGCCGACTGACGATGTCCGCGTCCGTGCTGAGTGGACCGACATTGTTGCAGAGGCGCGGTTCCAGGAGGTTGTCTTGAACGACACCCTAAACTCGTGGAAAGCAGCACCATTATGTCCAAAATTCAACTGGAAATTGTCTCGTGGACTGATTGCTTCAAGACTGGTTGCTGGCGTCGAACCCACGTGGGTATCGGGATCATGTTCTCCGGAGTTGTCAACTGCGTCCAACTCGTCGGCGTTATTAGCAGTCTCTGGACCTTGGATCGATTCGGCAGGAGAAAGATCCTCCTCACCGGTAGCATTTGCATGTTTATACCCCATCTGATTATTTCGATTTTCGTCGGCAAATATTCTCACGACTGGCCTAGCTACATCCCTGAGGGCTGGACTTCTGTGGCTTTTCTCTTGGCCTACATGTTGGCCTTGGATGCAGTTGGGGCCCAGTGCCTTGGGCGATGCCATCTGAAGTCTTTCCTTCATCCCTTAGAGCCAAAGGTGTTGCTCTCGCGACATCACTCAGTAAGTTCCAACTCCCTCTAACCCTCCAATCACTCTACTGCTAGGGTCAAGATAAACTAACCGTAAAAAGGTTGGCTATGGAATTTCATCATCGGCCTCATCACCCCACCCCTCATTCAGGAGACTGGCTTCGGTGCCTACGTCTTTTTCGCCGTATTTTGCCTGCTGTCTTTCGTATGGACCTACTTCTGCGTCCCCGAGACAAACAGCAAGACTCTTGAAGAGATGGACGAGGTCTTCCATGACCGCACTGGTACTGCTGATGTTGAGAGGAAGGCTAGGATTCTTGACGACTTCCTTTGTGAGCAGCGGGGAGAAGCGATCAAGTCTGGCTGAGACTGTTGCTGGGGGCATTTACTGAGCTGGGTCTTTAGTGTTCCCCACATTGTATTGCCGGTCTCTATTCTGTGCTTGCTTTGTGAACCTGATGACGCTTCCCAAAGGCTTAGGGGTGTTGCAGTGTCTGGCTGAAAATAGGATAAACCTTGATTTCTTTGTAACTGGATCTTGAGTTGGAAGAAAGCAGGCTGAGGATATTGCACCCAGCACGACCTTACGTCAACATCTAAACTTCTCCTTCTGGATAGCCAAGGCAGTGGCACGATATTTGTCTCTTAGGACTAGCCGCAGTGCCCACCACCACCTTCAATTTATTTGACGGCGCCGAGATTTTTGAAGACCAACTTGAGTTACATGAGACTTCCCCTTTCCCCCTTCTCAGGTCCACATCAAAACGAGCACTTGCGTAAGCTTCCCCAAAAGACTTCTTCCAGGCTTAAAGAAAACAAGTTACGGCTCAAGATCGAGGTTGCCTACCCGAACTGACAATGGTAAGAATCTAAATGATTGCAACGCCTGCGTCTTAAGCATGCTGCAGGCGGTAGGGTGAGAAGGATGCCCTACTCGGGCTTCTTAGCATACACGGAGTATCTATGACGAACATTAGCGTCTCCTCGATGGGAGTTGGGCAGGGGAAACATACATCGGCCAGTACATATGGATGCCTAGATTTTTAAAGTCTTTTCTGACTCCAGCTAGAAGAAGCTGCAGCTCTTCGATGCTCCATCCCAGTCCGCCTGCCTCTCTTGGCCTTGTGAAGATGGCAAGACTAAGGGGTTCCAGGGCCTGAACGCCGTTTTCATACGCCCACATGCCTATATGAATCAAAACAGGTCAGGTAAATATCCAATGGATGCAGGTAGGTGTATCTATGAAGACAGTAGGCGGGGTTCGTTACTTACCGATTTGCTTGTACTTGGGGTCTCTAGCCCATGCGCTGCAAGGCCACTTCTCCTTCACCTCAACTATATCAACAAAGCCGGCATCTTTGAGCCAGTCCTTGTAATAGAGTGCAGTGTTGAGTGGATGCCCGCCACCGGAAAATCCTTCTTGGAGCAGCACCGACCACTGGTACGCAGGATGTTGTTCCTTGAGTGTACCATCATCGGACTGGAGAGGATAGATGATGTCCATAAGCTCGAGAGTTCCGCCAGGCTCCAAATTGCTATCAACAGTGGGTTAGCTCGTGATTTCTATGTTTAAAGGGAGATGGTGTTACTCGTAGCATTGTTTCAAGTATCTGGACCAGTTTCGGATAGAGCCAGTCATGAAGCGTGAGAAGATGAAGTCGAACTTGCTGCTAAAGGTCCAATCGTCTTCGAGATCATCGACGTAAAAGTTGACGTTGGGAGGCACACTATTTAGATAATCAGCAAAAGCCCTTCTAAGAACCCCACACTTCAACTCATCTCCTGTCTTACAATGATGGCTGAATAGGGCTAAGATCAACCCCTGTTATCTAAAAACTCAGTTGTTAGGGTACTTGGCGTCTGATAACGCTTGCTTATTTCGCTTACTTGACTTTCGGGATGCTCGTCGGCTGGACGGTTGTTAAAGACTTGCTCAACATGTAGACTTGTACGGAATTACGTACCGTAATCGATCGACCAGATACCGGTTCCGCAACCGGCATCAAGGACACGGTTGAAGGGTTTGTCAGCTGGGGCACAGTGAAGGTTTCCATCAAACGTGAACAGTAGCAAGTTATGCTGGAGATCTTTGCCAGGTCAGACACAGATTACAGAGCGGATGCAATGACGCAATTACCTAGGCGTTCGTTCTCGGTCTAGTAACAAAGGTGTCAGCGAGAATATGGAAAATAGTAATCCAGACGAACAAATTAACTGACCTCGTCATTCGGAAGAACGTAGACTATTATATGATCAGCTACCCATAGGATCGGACAAAGAAGGAATCGAACTCACCACCATCCTTATAGGCGTGATACGTTCTGCCGTTTTCCTGCCGATAAGCGAGGATACTAGATCCCATAGAGGTTGTGTCGCTGACGTTGTCCTACCAGAGTCAACCGGGCTGGTTCATTTCACAAGCGCATGAAAGCTCACCCCTCCGAATGCCGAGTCAGCATCGTCATCTTGCGCAGCGGCCTGAAGAAAACCATCAGAACCAAATCTCGTAAAAACCAAGGAACTCTCCAACATTATCATCGACGGCAAGCGGGGCATTATTGCCCTGAACCGGTGGAGGACTTGTCCCCGCCGTCTGCTGTTCCGGACTGGTGCACATGGCTGATGACGCCGTGGTTTGAACGTTGTTCGTTGCGTGTGGGTTACGCAATAGACAAAGAAGTTAAAGTGAACAGCCACGGTGAGGGGGACTTGGTCAGACTAAATCGCTCAGGGTCCCTCTGGTGTGGCCCGTATTTACAGGTGGCATGCATAGTTGACCTCTAACAGAATGTACCCTCGGATAAAGGACAATGTTAGTTATCAGGTATTGATCGCTAGGAATTTGCATGACAAAGAACTTGGTGCCTATCTGTGTGTCATGTTGGCCAGTTAAACTTTCAAGCCCTTGTACTGAGACAAGGTTGTATTACGTGTTGGCAGCGATGATCTATGCAGAAGCAGGGATTGTACAGCTATACAGTGTCAACTATAAACCACATACATGTTTGATATAGTCAAGGAATAGATGGTTAATCACTTCTGACAAGTCGCCCAGCGCTTTTTATTACTCAGCTTCATAATGTCCCTCGGTCCTAGTTAACTTGGCATTGAGAATCGCATCGTTCATTGTCACCAACAAAGTAAGCCAACAGATAGCTGAGCTAGAGTTATTATGTGCTCAGATAGAAATAATAGACCTGAGCAAAAAGGGTATTTATTAAAAATTTGCTTCCTAACTATAGAAACAAGCGACGAAAAATTAATCTACTTTCATTCCTAGTTCGTACAAGCAGCAGCACCCTTGCTTGTCGAAGTAACCCACTTGGTCGTCGTCGCCTTGACCGTCGACGTCGTAGTCTTGGATACCGTGCTCCTCAAAGTCACCGTGCTCGAAGGAGTCAGAGTGGTCTTGACGGTAGACCATCTTGTGGTTGTCTCGGGCGCAAGCGTGATGGTGGACGTCTTCTTGACGGTGCTTGTCGCTGTAACCTTGACTGTTCCTGTCGCAAGCGTGGTGGTCACCGTCTTGTAGGTTGTGACAGTCTTGGCTGGGAGGGTAGTCGTCTTCTTAACGGTGACGACCTCGGTGGAATCTACAACAACTGTAGTGGTGGAGGCCTTAAGAGTTGTAGTCTTTCCAGTTGTCTTAGTAGTAACAACCGTAGTAGTCGAGCTAGATCCCGGGATCGTAACGGTGGTGTACTTGGTGGCCACAGAGGTGGTCGTCTCCGAGACGGTGACAGGCTTGAGCGTGGAAGTCTTGCCCGTCGTCTTGGTCGTGATGCTCACAGTCGTAGTGGTGCTTCCAGGAATAGTCGTAGTTGACGTCTTGACATTAGTCGTGTAGGTCGTGACAACTGTCGACGTGACCGTAACCAGGCCGGCAGCGCGGACTTGAAGCTCGATGAAGTCGCGATGTGTAAGACCGGCAGCAAGATCGATGGACGGGTTACCGTAGACGACCGCAGCTCTAGGCTTGATAGTCGCCACAGCCACAAGACCATCCAGATCACGACGCTTGTTGGTGGGAATACAAGTGATCGTCGTCTTCTTAGTCGTGGTATCAGTCGAGGTGGTCACAACTGTCGAGTACACGGTAGTCGCCTTCAACGAGGTGGTCGTGACTCCACCAGTTCCAGATGTGACAGTCTTGGTGCTAGAAACAGTGATAGCCTTGGGAGTTGACGTCTTGGTGGCAAAGGTAGTGGTCAAGACAGTCACCGTAGACGTAACTGACTTGGGAGTCACAGTAGCACCGGTGGTTGTCACGGTTGTCGTCACAGCCTTGGAAGTGGTTGTGACCCAAGACGTGACGGTCGACTCGACGACATTGGTTGAAGTCTTGGTGACGTCGTCGGGAGTGATTGTGGTGCCAACATCAACGGTCTTTGTCGTCTTGGAAGTGATGAGCTCATCAGCCTCAGTTGTCTTTGAGGTCTGTGTGGTCGTTGTCTTCTCCACAGTTGTCTTGGTGGTAGGATCAGGCGTGATGGTGGTTCCGACATCCAGAGTAGAGGTAGACTTGCTGGTGACGGTCTTGTCAGAGGCAGTGACGGTGGCGAAGAGTGTCTGAGACGAAGTAACTGTCTGAGTAGTGTAGACGGTTGTGTAGCTTGACGTTCCAGTAGCAACAGCGCCTGCAACAAAGGGTGTCGCGGACACGAGGGTTGAGTTGATCCAAGCCGTGGCAGCGAAGAAAGTGCCCAACTCGAACTGAGCAGCCTCATCGCCAGATAGCTGCTTAGCAAAAGAGGCACGCTTGCTGGTGGAAGAGCCAGCACCAGTGTTCTCATACTCTCCGAAGATGACGTTGCCGGTTCTGGGATCAGCGTTCGTCCAGTCATCCCATCCAACAGCGGGGATACAAGAACCAAGCTCAGACTCAACGTAAGCAACACGAGCATACTGGTTCCAAGGTCGACCAAGGTAAATAGTCGAGTATGAAGCACCGTTAGCAGGAGTGATTGTGCACTGGTCAAAGACGAAACCAGCTGGTGTAGTCGTATCTGTTCGCTTATGGGCAGTCAAGGCGACACCATTGCGGTTGGGTGAAATGGTCGACTTGAGGAAGTAACCAGCACCAGAACCCCAGATCATGTCGATGTTACCCTCAAAGTACGAGTTGTAGGCGAAGAAGAAACCGTTGATGAGGAGAGCATCCTGGTTGCCGTAGACTTGGCAGCCATAGAGTGAAGCATACTTGCTGCTCTTGACGCCAAAGCCGAGACTAGCGTAGCTAAGAAAAAGTCAGTCACAGATCTCAAGAGAGTGGAAGGGGGTACATACTTGCTGGTCGTGCCGAAGGTGTTCTTGAAGTTGATGTTCACAGCCTGGAAGTAATTACCAGTGGCGTAGAAGGTGGCAGAATCCGAGTTGGAAGCATCAGCCTGGGTATCGATACCCTTGTCATAGGTGATCGTGACCTGGTTCTGAGAATAGTCATCAGGCGCCTCGGAGTATCCGAGGAAGATGGTTGTTCCAGATCTAGCGAGGACAATCTGCTCGTTGTATGTGCCAGGGTAGATGAAGACAGTAGGGGTGACCTTGCTAGAAGCGGGAAGAGCGTTGATGGCTTCCTGGATGGTCGAATAGGTAGTGACTCCCTCGATAGCATCCTTGGAAACGATGTAAGCACCGGCAGGAGGAGTCGTGCCACTGTACTCGGTGGTTCCAGGAGTAGGATCAACAGTGGTGGCAGGCTGAGGCGTGGTGATTGAATCCCAGAAAGTCTTGTCGATCCAGTCAGTGCTGTCCATGACAGAAGAGAGAGGGTACGAGTCACTCGTGAGAAGCGTGGCGTATCCAAAGCCCTCACGAGCAGCCGTATTCTTCTCCCAGCTACCAGGACCCTCGTTGGCATACTCAGCAAAAGTGATGTAGTCAGTTCGAGGATCAGTAGTAGACCAGATCTTCCAACCAGCAGGCTGAATAATACTATCCAGGTAACTGTTCTTGATCACCACCAAGGCATACGCAGAGTAGGGACGTCCAAGGTAAACCAGTCCCTGAAGATCAACAGTGGCTGAAGCAGCTTCAGTAAAGAGACACTGGTCAAAGATGTAACCTCCGATGGCCGATGAGCTCTTACGGCTCTGCGCAGTGATGGCAGACTTGGCTCGCTTGGCTGCAAGAGTACATCCCTTGAAGTAAGCCTTGCTATAACCCCAGATAAAGTCAATAGCACCCTCAATGTAGCAGCTCTCATAGTACTGGTAACCAGCCGTCGCGCCAGTGAGAAGAGTGTCCTGCCAGCCGATGAAAGAACAACCGTAGAAACCAATCTTGTCGCCGTAGACGCTGGCAGCAAGAGCAACGTAGCTGGCAGTGGAGCCGTCCAGGTTCTCAGTGTTGATGAACTTGACGTTGTAAAAGGCAATCTTGGTGCTTGCGGTAGCGATAGTAGCAGTGTCAGCGTTGCTTCGACCGGCAGGAATGGTGCCCGCGACAGAGAGACCCTTGGCTTGGGTGATGGTAACCTGGTTGCTGCTGTAGGTCTTACCAGGCTCGGTCTCGGTGTATCCAATGATGGTGACAGGACCAGGTCGGTTGATGGCGGGGACTTGCTCGGTATAAGTACCAGGATAGATGAAGATGACTTGCTCCGTCGAGTCACTGGGAAGGCTAGCAAGGGCATCGGTGAGGCTCGAGTAAGAATCCTCCTTTTCGCCATCCACCGAGACAAGGACTGCACCCTTAGGAGGAGTAGTGCCATCAGTAAGATGGAAGGGGAATGAAGAGGCTGTCTCAGACGGAGTCGTAGTCGATGACGAGGTTGAGTCGCCAATGGTATAGCTAGGAGCATAGTTGTACGCCTTCATGTCAAGCCAGCTAGTGCTACCAATGAAAGAGCCCAGAGCATAGGGTGCGACCTCAGACTCGGTAAGCTCCTTTGCAAAGCTTGCACGAGACGAAGTCCAGTTTCCGGGACCAGTGTTGTTGAACTCGCCAAAGAGGACATCCGAAGTCTGAGGAGTGCTAGATGACCACACCGCCCAGCCAGCGGCGGAAATGTGCTTGTCAAGGTACGAGTTCTTGTAGACGACAAGTGCATACTGGGACCAGGGGCGGCCAAGAGCAGTCGAGCCAAAGGAGGAACCGTAGCTCTCAGTGTAAGTGACCAAGCAAGTATCAAAGATGAAACCACCAGCCCAGCTTGACGTCTTGCGGTTCTGAGCAGTGATGTAGGCGTTTGGCGTGTTGGAAGCAATGTAGCACTGATGGAAGTAGGCCTTGCTGTAACCCCAGATGAAATCGACACTACCCTCGATGTAGCTGTTGCTAAACACCTGCACACCCTGGTTTACAAGAAGAGTATCCTGGAAACCCTTGAAGGCACAACCATAAGCAGCCATGTTGGTACCAAAGAAGTCACCAGCCAAAGCTGCCGTGCTACTCGTCTGGGGGTAGGTGTTTGTGAAGTTGAGGTTGTACAGCGAGAGTCCAGCAGCTTGTGTGTTCTTCCAGAAGATGACGGGAGTCTCCTCGTTTCGAGAGGCGCTGGTTGAGTAACCGAGCTTGAACCAGATGAGAACCTTGTTCTGGGTAAAATCGTTCTCGAAGCTTGTCTCACCACGGAGGGTGATGTGGCCGCTGGTGCGCGTGAGAGTGAGCTGCTCGTTGTAAGACCCAGCCTTGATGTAGATGGTGTAATCTTCACCGTCATTGGGGATGGCAGCAACGGCAGAAGCGACAGTCGCGAACTCATTTCCGGTTGGCGAAGGGGCCACGGTCAAGGTTGATCCAGCGATGGAGGCGCTTGAGGTGCTGGAAGCTGTAGCGGATGCAGAAGTGGCGGCAGAAGTGGTGGTGGTGCTAACATCTTCCGATCCATAGACAGACTTGGGCCAGCCAGCGAAAGGAGCGATGGCATCCTTGTCAAGCCAGGAATCATCTCCGAGAATGCCAGCAACCGTGTAAGAGGACGTGTCACTCGTGATAGTGACAGCTGAAGCACGAGCCGAGGAGTCATATCCAGGTCCAGTGTTGTTTCCCTCAACGAACGAACCAGCAAAGGTGGAAGCAGACGAAATCTTCCATCCAGCAGATGCAATGTGACCATCGAGGTACGAGTTGACAAAAGCAACGTTGGCCTTGGTGCTGTAGTCTCGGCCCAGGTAGGTAGATCCTTCAGGGACAGAGCTATCAGAAGGTACAACAGCGCAGAGGTCAAACACCAGACGAGATCCACCGTATGAGCTTTGGTACTTGTGAGCTGCAATCGTCTGGCCGGTTGTGGTACCCTTGGATACAATGACAGAGTTGTAAATGTAACCAGCGCCCTGTCCCCAGACAAAGTCTGTCGTTCCCTCAATGCGAGAGTGACTCAAGAAGAAGTTGCCATAGTCGAAATACAAAGTACCCTGAGACGAGGCAATCTTGCAACCGTAAAAGGCAACCTTGGTACCCTTCGCGTAGACAGCCAGAGCGACGTAGTTGGTAGCAGCATCAAACGAGTTCTCAAAGTTGATGTTGTAAAACGACACCAGCTTAGCCTCGTACTTGCTCGCAGAGAACGTGGCAGTTCCAGAGGAGCCACCAGCGCTTGAAAGGACACCGTTCTTCGCTGAGATGGTGACACGGTTGTTCTTGGATGATGAGCCATCGGTGCTTTGACCACGAACGATGGTGGCGCCAGTTCGAGAGATGGAAACCTTTTCGTTGTAGGTGCCTGCCAGGATGTAGATGTACTGGGTGGTGGCATCGTTGGGGAGAGCTGCGACAGCTGAGGCGATGCTGCTATAGGATGCACACTCGTTGCCTTCTGGGCCAACGACTACGGCTGTGCTTGGCACAGATGAAGGCAAGGCACACGCGGAAGACGAAGTCGTGGCCGCGGCTGATGAAGTTGCCTCAGTAGTTGAGGTCTCACCACTCTCGGTAGTGGAAGTCGTAGCGGCCTCGGACGACGCGGTAGTAGACTCGGCAGTTGTCGACGTGGTTTCAAGAGCGGCAGTCGTTGATGTCGTCTCAACACTGGTGGACGAAGTCGTTTCGGCCGCTGAAACATCCTTGGCATTGCTAGCCCTGATAGCAGCAAGCACACCAGAGTCAATCCAGTCAAGAGTCGAGACAGCAACGCTAGGGTTGACATTCTTGAAGAAAGCAGAGATGTCATAAGGCGCAAGCTCATCAACCTTTGTAACCCAAGAGATGTACTTCTCCCGATCGGTAACATGGTTCGGGTAGCTACCATCACCAGTAGTTCCAAACTCAACGTACTTGTTGAGTGATGACTGCGTCTTGGTGTCGACGTAGACACCAGTAGCAGCCAAGAAACCAGCCAGGCTTGAGTCTCGGTAGACAACGACTGAACCGTCTCCGTTGGCGGCGGCGAGGTAGACCTTGGTGTTGGTAAGGCCACTCTTTTGGATGACGCTGGACGTGTCAAAGACAATGGTGGAGTTGTACATGGCCGAGTTTACCAAGCCACCCTTGTTGTAGACCAGAAGGCCATTGCTCTTGGTTGCCGTGATGGTAGATCCGTAGATGTAGAGAGACGGGGTGTTATAGATGACCTTGTCTTGGGCTTCGATGTAAGAGTCGGCGACAATGGCGGACGACCAACTACCCGTGATGGCGGCAATGCCAGCAGCAACAAATTGACATCCGTAGAAAGCATTCTTAGAGCCACGAAGAAACACTGCTCCTCCAGTGCCAGCGGCCTGTGAGTTGGAAAACTTGATGTTCTTCCAAGTCGTACCAGCGTTGTTGGCTACCGAAAAAGACAAAGCCGGGTTGGCAACACCACCATTCTCAATAACGACCTGGTTAGAGCTGTAATCACGCTTCTTGGAAACCTCTCCAATAACAGTGACAGTAGGCGTAGCAGCAATAACCACGTTCTCGGTATAGGTACCAGCAAGGACGGTGACAGTGGGGTATCCGCTCGCTTGGGCAGTCTTGATGGCCTCATTGATGGCGGTGAAATCTCCGCTTCCGTCGGCGGCGACTGTAAGCACTAGATGGGAGTCAGTCGATGTTGAGGCAACACTCTCTGATGTGGTTTGGCCAGATGATGTGGGGAAGGTGGATGTAGTAGAGAGGATGTCCGTTGATGACGTTTCGGACTGGGTTGACTCTGTGCTAGATGACACGAGAGATTCCGTGGTGCTGGTCTCGCTGGATGACTCCTGGGTGGTTGTTTCAGTGGATGACTCCTGGGTGGTGGTCCCGGATGAAGAGGATTGGTCCGTGGTAGAGCCAGTCGAGATGGTTTCCGACTGAGAGGAGGTTGTAGAACCAGTTGAGAACGTTTCTGACTGGGACGAAGTTGTGGCGCCAGTCTCACTGGTCAGTGTGGTGCTGCTCTCCTCAGAGATTGATGCAGAGGTAGTAGATGTGTCGGCATCGTATGTTTGGGTGGATGTTTGACCAGTCGTAGTCCAGGTTGAAGCTGTGTCGCTGGACTCTGTGGAAGCTGAGAGAGAGCCCTCGGTCTCAGTTGAGGTCGTTGATGATGGCAACTCGAAGGAAGATGTCTCACTGCTCGTTGGCTCCGTTGAAGTGGTATCGCTGACAGTAGACGTGGTATCAGAAGCCAGGGAGCTTTGCGTCGTGGATTGATCGATATCCGACGAAGATTGAGTCGTGGTAGATGCGACTGTCGATTGGGTTTGTTGAGTATCCGACGAGACAGTCGAGGTAGTCCAAGTGAATGACGAATCAGAGGATGAGAGCCGAGGCCTACATCCCCTGAGGAGTGGGTTGATAGCAGTAGAAGACGATGTAACAGTATCGACCTCTCGCTTCACGACCCGATCGGACGGGTCATCTCGTGGCCAATGAGGTACATCGGCCTCACGAGGGAACAGATTGGTATCAACAAAGGGGAGAGTGTCAGGGGCATGAAGAGTATCCAAAGGAGCGTCAAGAACGAAAGTAGGGGAAGTGAAACGAGCGGAATGGCTGGACGAAGAGTGAACGAAATCAGGAACAACTGAACCTTCTTTTGCAAGACCGCTCCCACAGAGGAGTGGGAGCAGTAGCCAAGACAGTCTGGCCATGGTGTTTTTGCCTAAGGGTCAGTAACCTGACGTTGTCCGTGTTGATTTCGATCCAACACGAAAGGAAAAAAGAGAAAGCAGAAAAGGCAACGGCGACGTAGACAAAGAAAGACCCACGATCAACGGGGGGGAGATAATGATCATCTATTATCTTGAAAATAGCTTACGAATCTGCCCATGCATCACGCCTACCCCCAAAACTTCAGCTCTCCACCTGAATTATCGCCTCTGACGTTCGAGATCCTCGGTTCTCCCGGTGAGAGTGTTGTGTGTATGAGGCCTTCTCCTTATTGTACGAAAGAAAAAAAAAAGAAGCGAGGCGACGACAGCTAAAAAGCAAACTATCGATTTCACCAACCCCGCCCTGAAAGTTCTCCAAGCGGGAAACGAGCGAATGAGATATAAACAGAGCCGAGTCCAACACGGACCTGAGAGCCGAAAGTGCCAAGTCTCGGCCGTGAAAAAAGTACTAGTCCCGGGAGAATCTAGCCAGGCGTTGAACGGCGCGGCGTTAAGTGCCAGATTAGGTGTAGGCTTGTTGTACTAGAAGCTGAACCGCCCTCACCAGAATGGTTCTATTCTTTGGGATGGGACCAATTGAAATTTGTCGATGACGACGACTTTGAGATAGCGGTTGCAAAGTCAACGGCCATTTAGGGGGACCGTGCCTAGTCTGGCGCCATGATAAGGCTCCTGAAGTCCCTGAAAATACCGTGACGCAGTGCCGGGATGGTGGTCCAGCCCCCAAAGACCACAGATTTTTTTTCAGCTCCAGGCCTTGTCTTTTTGAACACGCGTGACGAGAATCGGTCAGAGCGAGATCTAGAACTATTCGCGCTGTAGATTTATCTACTCTGTACAGTCTGATCGAATCAGCTGGTGAGGAAAAAGACTCTGTCGGCTGTGGCTTCACGCCGGCGACATCGGCAGACAGCATGGCGACAACCCATGGCGTTTTAGACTTATTGTTGACACTTGACTGACACGTGGACATGGTCACAGCGTTTCGATAGCTTGAAGCTTGATTAGCCCGGAACATGCCGTTTTATTGAATCGAGCTCCTGTGGCTTGATGAGGCATCCAGGCGACAAGTGATTGGATGGAACCCCTGACTCTAAAGCGAGGTTCCATTGGTGGGGCTTAATTCTTCCACCTGTCATCTTGCTTACCAGAGAACGGCTGGTCTGTGTTCAGGATTTCCGTGGACATGTTTTCGACGCCCAACCACGGAGCCCAGGAGGTCCCGGGGATCAGGGTGCAGTACCGACAGAAGAGGCCTTGGCACTCTTTCATGTCAGTCCCCTACTCTTTCAATTTCTCACTTTCGACTCTTTCCCGTCGTCCGGCGCTTATTCTTGGCTCGAGACCCAACTGTCCATACTAAGCCTTCAAAGTACCTAAACTCTCCATTCATCTCATCATATACCGGCATCTCGTTGGTAACAAGGGTTGGCTGATCCCCATTCACGTAGTAGTAGAAGTGCCTCCCGTGATGCTCAGTTATCTCAAGGGAAACGACGGACTCTAGGGTCAAGGCTAGAGCAGGTTCCCGTCTTCCTGGCTGCCAACTGTCACCCATGATGGTCCTCTATCTTCTCTCGATGGGTTGGGATACTTAATGTTCTTTGCTTTCTTCAATAGTAGGCCGGTAGTGTTGTGGACAAACGTTCCATCCAACAAATGCCAGGACGAGTCAAAACTAGGGTAGGTAGCTGACAATGACCCTTGCCCCATGCCCGCCATCCAGGTCAGGTAGAAGAGTGCCAAGTGAACAGTGAGTTGTCACTCACTTCCCTTTCCCATGGTTCTCCATAGGGATGGCCCGATATTCAATTGTGTACCCGTCTGTGGCTGGACCTCCAGGCTTGTGCGATGATGAGGAAGGCATAGACATATCCCGCATGGCACCGGATAGCATCGAAATATCTGTACTGGAAGATATGTTGTAGGAGTGCCCTTGTGAAGGTTGCTCACGAGGCGATCTAGTAGTAGCGATGCCAGTGCTCGTTGGCATTTGAGTGATTCTCATCACGACAAGCTCAATATCTGTGATGAGAAAGCCGTACCGGCGATCGGTCTTGTCGCTGTAGTGGAGAATCTGTCGCACGGGATCTTTCCAAGCCTCTTGTGTAATTGGCTCTGAACTTTCATACCAAGAGCTATGCCATTTGTTGGATAGCTTGCTATCCCCCGGCAAGAGGTTTTCGTGGCGAAGATTATTGTAGTCAGAACCTTGCCGATGAATGGGGGAACAAAGGGCCCAGTCAGCCTTGAACCGGCGGTCACCTCCCGGCTCGTAATAAGTCCTGCCGGCTCAGCCCAGGTTCAGGCTATGCGTCTTATCAAGCTTGACATATCGAAGAGCATGGCGCAGGGCAGCATTGACTGGCGGGAGTATTTGTGGGTAATAACTGAGTGTTCCAGTTCGTCTTCGTCAAAAAATTCACCATCCCAGTCTGTCGGGGTAGTGCGGAGGCAGCTGCGGACTGTCCACTCCGAATCAACAACATCGGTAAACAAGGCATATAGCTTTGGTGCGGTGAAATCTTGCCATGGAGTCTAGGTTCCTATGTCCGGCCAGTAGGATTGGGTCGTATTTGTGCCACCGTTTGCACGGTTCACGACAGCGAGGTTTGGCTGGGTGAGCTCGTCTAGAATAGGGTAGAGTATACGAAACAAGGAGACTGTTCCAATCCAGCGGCTCGCACGCGTGAACAGATTTGAAGATGAGTATCACAACAGAGAAATGCCAGTCAAGACACTTGCTATCCAAAGAGAGCAGCAGATCAGTGGGAGACTATCCAATATATCCATCCCCGCCCGGATGCTCCGCCATGGTTCGCATAAAAAAGTGCTACTATGCACTGTCTAACAAGGCAACACCCCCATACTATTCACTCCCAGGATCTTCAAGCCAAGTTCCCCAGTTGACCAACCGGACCAGATCACCAAGGTTCCGTACATACAATTTTCGCGATGAGTCACCGGAATTCCTTTGACAGATCTTTCTTCATTCTAGATTTAAGGCATCTGCCAGCCATGATGCTGAACGGAGGACCCTGGCCAACGGATCGCTCAACAACATGGACCGAAGTGGAGGTTGACGTGGCCTGTGGTCCAACACCTGCATGCATGTTTAGGCAACCATCTGTATTAATTCATATACCCTCTTCCCAGCGATAGAGGGCTCGTTTTAAAGACGCTTTATTTTCATTCCTGCCAAGTTGTCGAGAAGATTGTACACATTGGTAGAGAGCACGGTGGCAGGGCCTAGATACTCAAGATAGGAATCCATTGCAAACATGACGCTGTTGAAATCTAGCCAGAGCAATCCTATACCTTGAAGAACACTCAATCATTCTTTCACTTGCTGAAAGGGTATTTCTTTAATCCAAACCATCCAAGGCTTTGACATGCCTGCCTAGAGACCCGTTGTGGCCATGCTGGGAAGCCCAGTGTTCAAAGAAATGCAACACTGTGAGTTGCCTGCGTCTCGGAATCACTTTCTCCCACCTCCGAGCGACCTTCGTTCCACCTTTGGAGCTCATCGTAGGAATTCCCCACTCAACACCATCTCTCTGCTCTCAAGACGGCCCACAACACTACTCAAGACCTCCAGGGCTATCAAGCATGGAAACCATACAGAAGGTGAATACCAGTCTTGTTCAGTCCGCGAATCTACAATCCACGCTCAAGGAATCAGAAACCGTCCTGCCTTTTATATCCCAAGAGCCAAAAAGTTGGGGATCCTCCCCTTGATTGGGAAGACTTCAAAAAGCCAAGACTACGACAATTTCCAGGAACACGAGATGATGTTAGGCTCCGTCGCTTTCTCGGACGCGGAGCCGACGGGGTTGTAATCAAAGCCCGGATAAGGGGCCATGAGGACCCTGTTGTTATCAAGACAGTAAGTAACACTTCTGGTGATGTCGAACGGGCCATTCTCCCACCTTTCCTTTCACTAATACTTATGCATTCCTTTAGTTCTTTTTCAACCATCAACCACCACCTGTTGGAGCGGATTCTACCGTTTCTTTTCGACGTATTGGCCCTGCCGATCCCAACTCGCTCCGAGAGCGACATTACCAGTTTCACAATCGCTCCAAACGAGAGCCATGTCGTGGTGCAGAACGGTATTGGGCTTTTGAGAGAGAATGCATAAACTGTGCTCTCCTAGAGAAAATCGGGTCCTGTTTCCAACGTGCTAAAGCAGCTGGGCGACAAATACGCCTAAATCCGAACCTCAAGACGAAAGCAGAGGCACTTGAGAATCTGCGAGCCATTGCAGCGGCAGGCAGCAAGGAGGCACCTAGCTCGGAACCAGACAACTCAGTTGTATTTGCTCCAGACGTTCGAATCACTCGTTGCCTCGGCTGGACTCAGATTAAAGGCAGTGATATCAACCACCATCTCGTCCAGACGAAGGCCGAGTGTTGGCTGGACTTGAAAGACGACGAGATTTACTATGCCAACATCTATGACTATATTCCACGGGGACAAGTCGATCTGAACACTCTCGTCCGGCAGTTGGACTTTTCCCATGTCACTGGCTTCATTAATGTCACCTTTAATGAAGCAAATTGGCGGGGGTCCGGAGTCCTTGTAGACTTTTCTGACATCGTCTCACCATTTGCGCGTCACCCCTGGTGGCAACCTTCGGCATACCTAGTGAACCAAGAAAAGTCGCGAAAGAGCGCTCAGTGTTATGTTACGAAAACAAAGCTCAAGGGTGTGCCAGAGTCAGGCTCGCCATCTTCTAGTCTAGAGTCTCACAGTAGTGGGATCCTAACGATAGACCAGGCGAGTGTGAATGCTGCCAGTGGTAGTAGCAATAGATCATCGATAGGAGGGAAGAGGTGACACTATTTAGTTAATAATGTAGTATGGCTTATGCTACTCCTTCGCAACGCCACGCAGACATAACTTGGAATTAGAAGGCGACATGGGATTTCAGCGGGCATAATTTCTCAAGGGAAGGGGTTGAACATTGCAAGAGGTCAAACGTGAAGTGCACAGCATTAATCTCTAGTCACACCACCTCAAACTCTTGCATTCAAACAGAGTGCACTCTTGTAATTAAAGATTCTTAGAGGAGAACCATCACCGCATACAGAGGATTGAGGGAGTGGGTGAAGATTGAAGACCCATTGGATGCTACAGCTGGTGTAGGGTAAGACCCCCTCCACAGAACAGGTGCAAGACGCAAGACGCAAGACAGCAAATATAGATCAAACCATATTCAGGATGAGTTCTGACATCAGAATCCATGTACGGAAGTTTCTTCATGGGGCCTTACACGGCTAGCACGGCTCTCTAAAGACTTGAAGTTGGTCTCGATTCTTGTCATGTCACGTGTGAGTCAAGACACGGGGCCCACGTGACTTGGCGTCAGACACGCTCCTGGCTCCACCTTTTCGTCATCGAGCTTGACACGACACATCCTTGCGACATCACTACGTGCCATTGCCAGAATCGGATTGTCAGTCTTGATGTTTAGACTGACTCGAGTCTTCTCGAAAAGTTTCAATAGTCCACGCCGCACGTGGAGTTCCGAAAGAACCGTCGCCACACCCCGCCGCGCTATCAAGATGAGTGCCTTTGATGATGACGAGTTTGACTCAGGCGACGCCCTCTTTGACGGGGTTACCGCTGAAGAGCTTGTCCAAAAGCCAGGTGTGAAGCATGAAAGAGACCTCTCTATAGGGATGGAAGCTTTCAGTCCCATGAAAAAGGCGCGATACGCGCCCGAAAACGCTGAGGATCAGTCGAGGCTTCGTCTTGCTGAAAAGATCTTGGCTGAGAATTTTGGGTACAAATCTTTCAGACACGAACAGAAGGCGGCCATCAACCGGATCTTGGCCGGCAAGAATGCTCTCGTTGTCTTCCCAACAGGTGCCGGGAAGTCGTTGTGTTATCAGGTTAGCATTGCCATGCCTCTTCCAAAGTCTCCCCAGTCTACCCCTACTGACTCCTCATCAGATACCGGCAATTGCATTCCCCGAACTTGATCGTCAAACGAACGAGAGGCACCTCAATGACTCGGGCATCAGCATCGTCGTTTCGCCCCTCATCGCCTTGATGAAGGACCAAGTCGACGCGCTCAAAAAGAAGGGCATCGCGGCGGAGTGTATCGACTCTACCAAGACTCGAGAGGAACTACAAGAGATCAACAATTCCCTTCGTGAGGGAAAGCTCCGCCTGCTGTACTGCGCCCCGGAGAGGCTGAACAATGAAGGATTTGTCGAAATGATGAAGCGTGTCAAGGGTGGCGTTCGTCTCATTGGCGTCGATGAAGCCCATTGTATCTCAGAGGTGTGTCTGGCTGTCCCAATACTGCTCTTCATCATAGCTAACAGGGCGCTAGTGGGGACATTCTTTCCGTCCAGACTACTTGAAAGGTTGAAACCTTGCCTGCACCGTTGGCCAACTGGGAACTGACACAGTCTAGTTGCACGATTCGTCAAGGAGATTTATGCCGAGCGGGTCATTTGTCTGACTGCGACAGCTACACCCGTTGTTGTTGATGATATCTGCGAGGCGTTCAGTATTGCCAAGGAGGGAGTATTCATGACGTCCATGTACCGCCCAAAGTGAGTCCTTCGACCGAGAGATCTTGAGATCTAGCAACTAACTTGTTTAGTCTCATTCTAGAGGCTAAGGCCATGGCAACGAAGCAGGACAAATACGAGCCTCTTTTCGAGTTCCTGAGAACCCACTCAGGCTCTACTCTTGTCTATGTCACCGTTCAGAGGGTTGGGAAGCCCTACCCCCGTGCCCGTTCAATTACTGACAGCCTATCTAGCAAGCAGAAGCGTTGGCTCATGAACTCACCAAGAGCGGATTCCCTGCTCACTTTTTCCATGCTGGCATGAAGGTGGAAGAGAAAAAGAAGATTCAAGACGAGTTTATGGCTTCGAAGATCCAAATTGTGAGTCCGACCATGCCCCAAATACTGTTTCCTCAATCTCATATTAGTCTAGGTGGTTGCAACGATCGCTTTTGGCATGGGCATTGACAAGTCAGGTTGGTTTCCTTCTGTAACTCCTGAGAATAAAAACTAACAACAAAGACATTCGCAATATTGTCCACTGGGATATTCCAAACACCGTCGAAGAATACTGTCAACAGGTTGGCCGAGCTGGCCGTGATGGCGAACAGAGCCACTGCGTCCTCTATCTTTGCCCCGAAGACTTTTACATCAAAGAGACATTTGCGCGAGGAGACTTGCCTTCTCGTAACTCTTTGCACAACCTTCTGATGGATATCTTTGATACCGAGGTTGTTACCAAGCCTATAGGCGACACGTTCAAAGCAAGCCATTACCACCAAGGGGCGGAATTCGACATTCGTCAGAGTCCCTTGAGCGTCATCTACGCCATGCTGGAACTGAAATTTAGTCTCATCCGAGCTGTTACACCGGAGTATAGCTCATACAAGTTCGAGGCCACGCCTAGTTACTTCCCCCGTCTAAAGAACGACAAGTCTCCTGAAGCCAAAGCCATTCTCGACAACGCACGAAAGGCAAGGAAATATCACACGATCGATCCGTCCGAAGTGGCCTCTCTCACAGGGCTATCCCGTATGGAGATTGTCAAGATTCTCAACGATCTCAACGACTCTGGCGCCATCATACTCACAGTGGGCGGGGTGGAACAAAAGTACAAGATCTTGAAGGAGCTCCCAAGCATTGATGCCCAGATTGATGCTCTGTCAGATGAGGTTTACGCAACTCTACAAGTGCGTGAAAAGCAAGCGCTGGAAAGAATTCAACAGGTGATCAAATTCATCACGGGACGAAAGTGCTTTGGTCTTTCGATTGCTGAGCATTTCGGGATGAGTCTTCCCGATGGCAAGAAGAAGTGCGGACACTGCACATTCTGCCTTAGCGGCAAGGCTGTCGAGCTACCACCATCGCCACCCAAGAGCTTGAACCAGGCACGAATTCGAGAAGTGCTAAATGCGACCGACGTCCGAGACGATGCGCGATTCCTCGCGAGGGTTGCCTTTGGCATCAAGAGCCCACGAGTGACCAAACTGAAGTTGGACAGAAAGCATGTGTTTTCGTCCATGGCGGATTCTAATTTCGAGGTACGTTGAAAAGCTACGGTTTCTGAGAGATTTACTAAGCGTGCAACGCAGATGATACTGAAAGAGTTCGAAAAGGAGTGTGATGAGTGATGTGAGATTGCTGCCTTTGATGCACATGGCGCACAATAGCACCAGATAGTCTCGACGACTATCGGTTTTTTATTCACGGATTGCTCGGAAGGTTACCAAAAACGGCGAATGCTGGCGCTATATGTACTGGCTATCGTTCTGGCTGATGTGATATTTATCAGAATGTTCAAAATGGAGAATAGAGTAAGACGGCACAGTTTGACCAGGGTGTGGGTGTCATGTCACGGAGAATTAATGGGCTTAAGCTAGCTAGTTTAGCGGCTTATGGGCTTTTTTTTTTCGTCTCTTGGATTTTTGGTAGCTATGGGTCAAAAAATGGTTTGCATGACAAACGAAGGAACGAACAAGGATGCCGTTGAAGCCGAAGCCTCGGGGGCGGAAACGAGATTGAAGTGAATCAAGGCAGGGCAAATCATGCCAATGACGACGCATTGACAAAAAAGGCTTACCGTCTGCTGACTACTACGGACACGGACAAGAGACCGTTTCCTGTCAGATCTGCCTAGAAGGAAGTAGGCGTGTTCTAGAGGACTGGTCGCAAGTAATTGCCCTAGTTGAGAAGTTATTTTCAAGGTGAGCGAGAAGTTCGGGGAACGTGCTAGAAAGTCTCGTGCTCGTAATTCGCTTCGCTGGGTGCGCTTCCCGATGTCTCGGGTTGATGCCCGACAAGGAAGTGATGCATCACATGAAAGGATGCAATAACAATCAGTAGTTTTCAAGCCCTGTCGGCTTTTTTTCTTTTTCAGCTTGAGAGAGAAAAAAAAAAAAAGAGTTTAAACACTGCCTGTTCATTCACAGCTGACAAGAGACTGGCTGGCTGGCTGGCTGGCAAGATGAATGCGCTGTTAAAAGTCGTGCCACCTGGACATACATGCGTGAATGTGGCCACCTACTGCTGCGCGGGTACGGGCGCGAGCAGATCCATACAGTAGCGCACCGTGACAGGCTGTTTTTGCAGCAAAAGTGGCTTGCGCAAGGAGGCAAAAGCGTTTTTTTTGTACACAGTGTTTGAAGACGGAAGCCTCGGGAGGGGAAGAGAGATCCGGTAGAATTGGGGTTTGTTTCGGCTGTTAGAATTTCTGAATTGACGTCAACTCCGTTTAAGCGGAGAAAGAAAACGGGTTCATAGGATGGATCAAGTGAAAGGATCAATGCTGACATTCCTTCTGTCAAAGATCCATTGGAAAAGACCGTGTGTGTGTTTTTTTTCTTGTCTGACCAGGTCGTGTCCGTGGGTCATGCAAAAGAACAGGAGACGAAAAAGCCACAGGAGGGAGATACGGCACGGGAGAGAATGCACGTTTCCGGGGTACAGTACCTAACAAGCCTCTCTTTTTGATCGCCACGAGCGCTCGCGCAACAAAAAGCCACAAACAGACAAAAGAGTAGAAAAAGCACAGCCATCCAAGCGATGATGAATAAATCTGACTGTATTATGCTGTGCAAGGAAGGGAACGATGGATCGGCCTGATCGGATAAGTTCCTTCGCTTCGTCCCCTCTTCTATTTTTTGCTGTGTGTGCAGCTGCCAGTTGCCAGCTGGCGTGGGGTAGCAAGTACAATTTGTACCAAGTCAAAAGGATGGGTGATGGACTGGACTCCCTGACCGCCGATCACATCTACCTCAAACGTCGGGCCTCGCAGGGAAAACGGTCACTGACGTAAACACGTCACAGCGGGACAGGGGGGGCATACTGTAAGGTGCTTGGCCCTGAATTACTGGGTCATCAGCAAGGCCATGTCTCTGGCATGATGAGCCCATGGGATCGCCCCCAGTACAAGGCCCCATGTTCTCCACTGACTGGCAGCGGTAGTTGCGCGATACGAGGCTTTGTCACACAACCAAGTGGCCAACAGCAGACCTACCCTTGCTAAAAATAGTAGGTAGGTTTCTATTTTCTTGAATTCTTCTTCTCACTGTGTTGTTTGGAAGAGGTATCTCCCATGATTTTTTACAAACTGTGCTCAGCCTGACTCCCGACGTCAGTATCGGTTGACCCGGGCCAACCAGATACTCCAGACTCTTGCTTTTGGTGGGGGACCTACGTTACGCGGCAGGGTAGATCATTGACAATAAGGATCAGGATCCCCAGTGTTTTTCTTTCTTTACACAGTTCCTCTCTGCTTTTCTCTTGATTGAACAGAAAAAAATCTTGTTTTTTTTTCTTCTTCTTTGTCTGTGTGTAGACTTGTTTACGTACTACCGTGTCCTCTCGTTTCAGCAATACCCAAGGGATCAAAGAATAATTCCCATCTTTTCCATCGTCGTCGTTCGTTTTTCTTGACTCTTTTTTTTCCCACTTCCCGAAGCTCCCGGTAAACACACCGTCATCGCATGCTTCTGAAGCTAAGCTACTTTTGACGACGGGGGCTGCTCTACCAACGTCCATCATGGTCTTTAACGAGCACGGTCAACAAAATTATGATGCCCCGCGGGAGATGCAGGATCTCCCTGCCGGACAGGCTGTGAGTTTGACAGCAGTGTAATAAATTGAAGCTATTCATATTGACATTTTTTTTTTCTTGCAGTACCACTTTGGTGGTCCTCCGCCCGAAGAACCCGGCGATCCTACCCGTCAACCACTACAACCCTTACACGATCCATACTCTCCCGTATACGATCAGTTTACTCCTCCCGGTACACATCATGGCATGAACCAACCTCCAGCAACCGACTTTGGGAATATTACACCACCTCCGGGTATCAACAATCCTGTTCCTGGCGAGAACGACTCTTCTCGAGATCTCCTTCATGATCCCTACGGTCACGGCGGCTTTGGCGGTTACGGCCATGACCCCAATCGTTTGGGGTCCCCGAACTCGGAATATGATGTTGAGGCTTCGAGGTTGGCAGAGTCGAGACTCTCTGTCATTCGAAGAGCTGCCACCATGCAGTCCTTCGACCAGAACGAGTCCCTCTCTGTACCAGGCTTTGTACAAGGACGTCCAGACTCGTCGTATCACGATCCAGAGGAGAGTTGGATGGAACGACAGCAACAACAACCCCTCACCCGAGGCCTAACCCGATCGCGAACCCGCAAGGTCAAGCTCGTCCAAGGATCCGTCCTGAGCATCGACTACCCCGTCCCCAGCGCCATCAAGAACGCCATCGAGCCGCGATACAGAGACGCACCGGGTAGCGTACAGGAGGAATTCACAAAGATGCGGTACACGGCTGCCACGTGCGATCCCAACGATTTTACTCTCCGCAACGGCTTCAACCTCCGCCCGCGCATGTACAACCGGCACACAGAGCTTCTCATCGCCATCACGTATTACAACGAGGACAAGGTCCTCCTCGCCCGCACACTCCACGGAACCATGCAAAACATCCGAGACATTGTGAACCTCAAGCGTTCCAAGTTCTGGAACAAGGGAGGACCAGCTTGGCAAAAGATTGTCGTCTGTCTTGTCTTTGACGGTATCGATAAGGTCGACAAAAACGTCTTTGACGTGCTCGCCACGGTCGGAATCTACCAGGACGGCGTCATAAAAAAGGACGTCAACGGAAAGGAAACAGTCGCTCACATCTTTGAGTACACGAGTCAAATCTCCGTGACGCCAGATCAACAACTCGTCCGACCCTCTCACGACAAGCCACATCGTAACCTTCCACCCGTGCAATTCATCTTTTGTCTCAAGCAGAAGAACAGCAAAAAGATTAATTCGCATCGATGGCTTTTCAACGCATTCGGTCGCATTTTTGAACCCCGAGGTAGCTATCCTCATCGACGCCGGAACAAAGCCCGGTCCGAGAGCGCTCTTGTCTCTGTGGGAAGCCTTTTACAATGATCGCGACCTTGGCGGCGCTTGCGGAGAGATTCACGCCATGCTGGGTAAACGAGGCATCAACCTCCTAAACCCCCTCGTCGCGGTACAGAATTTCGAGTACAAGATTTCCAACGTGCTCGATAAACCACTAGAAAGTGCCTTTGGCTACGTTAGTGTCCTTCCAGGTGCCTTTTCCGCCTACAGGTTCAGAGCCATTATGGGTCGACCTTTGGAACAGTATTTCCACGGAGACCATACGCTCTCGAAGCAACTTGGCAAGAAGGGAATCGACGGCATGAACATCTTCAAGAAGAACATGTTTCTTGCAGAGGACAGAATTCTCTGCTTTGAATTAGTCGCCAAGGCTAGTCAGAAGTGGCATCTCAACTACGTCAAGGCGTCCAAGGGTGAGACGGACGTTCCAGAGGGAGCAGCTGAGTTCATTTCTCAACGACGAAGATGGTTGAATGGATCTTTTGCTGCGTCTCTCTATTCTTTGATGCATTTTGGTCGACTTTATCGATCTGGTCATAGCATCATTCGACTCTTTTTCCTGCACATTCAACTGTTTTTACAACTTTTTCAACGTCTTGTTCAGTTGGTTTTCTTTGGCTGCGTACTACCTGACGACAACCATCATCATGAAGCTGGTCGGCACGCCTCAGGTTCTCTCAGGGTACCACGGATGGCCATTTGGTGATACGGCTACGCCCATCGTCAACGTCTTGATCAAGTACATCTACGTCGCATTCCTGGTTCTTCAATTCGTCCTTGCCCTTGGAAATAGACCCAAGGGATCAAAGTACAGCTACATTGCATCCTTCATGGTTTTCGGTCTCATTCAACTGTATCTCCTTGTTCTTACCGGTTATCTCGTCTACCGAGCTTTCACGACCACCCCGATCGAGGAGCAGATTTCTTTCGCGTCTGGACAAGCATTTTGGGACAGTTTCTTTGGCGGCGGTTCTGGTATTGCCGGACTTATCGTCATCGCACTCGTCACAATCTACGGTCTCAACTACATCGCTTCCTTCCTCTACCTCGACCCTTGGCACATGTTCCACTCGTTCCCTCAGTACATGATCCTCATGTCAACCTACATCAACATCCTGATGGTGTACGCCTTCAACAACTGGCACGACGTCTCATGGGGAACCAAGGGATCTGATACCGCTGAAGCCCTGCCTTCTGCCAAGGTTATCAAGAATGAAAAGGAGGCTGTCGTGGAGGAAATTGAACAGGAACAGGAGGATATCGACAGCAAATTTGAGAAGACCGTCTGGCGAGCTCTTGCCCCGATGAGCGAAATGAACCAGGAAGAACCCGAGAAGAAGGATGTCGAAGATTCATACAAGTCTTTCCGAACTGGTCTGGTTATTCTCTGGTTGCTCTGTAATATTGTCCTAATCGTCTTTGTTACGACGGACGATTTCATCACCCTCGGCGTTTCCGTAAGTATCCTCCTCCTTTTCTACCTCTTAATCATCACTAACAACCTTATAGAAAGCCGCAGACGTGCGAACACCCATGTACTTCCGATTCCTCCTTTACGCAACAGCTGTGCTGTCCATTATCCGCTTCGCCGGATTCCTCTGGTACATTGGCCGAACAGGCATCATGTGCTGCATCGCGAGAAGATAGAGCGATTGCAAGCCACCCAATCAACGTGTCTATGAACTAGTTTTTCTTTCTTCTTTCTTTTGGGCTACAATTAGGGAAAAACTACATTGCACTCGGGAAATCTTTTTTAATTGTTTTGGTGTGATTGCTTTTTTTTCTGTTGGATGCATCTCGTCGAGAGGAATGGCTGGGATGTCCAAGGTTGAGAAGGCTAGAGAATTGACGCTGGCTTGATTAGATCTTGTCGACATTTGGCCTTCCTTCTCCGGGTTAATTGGCGTTCTTGTCATTGCGGAAGCCATTTTGATCATGATGGTAGGAGCCAAAGGAGGAAGAAGGCAGGTCTTCCCATAGGAACAGGCATTGTTTTTTGGCGTTTGATAATAGGTAGATTGTTGACCTGCTTGTTTAATTCTATTCGGTAATATGGTCTAGATGACATTTTAAACTTGATGGAACCAATATGCTTGGTTTGCAAGACTTGATGAGTGAATGGCTACGAAGTTGAGATGTACCAGGTAGTTAATGAAGGTGTTTCTTGCCTCAACAGACGTAAGTTGCAACACAACGATAGCATCAGATATCATTCCGTATGTACTACCATGATAGCATCAATGTACCTTGGGTTCATGCTCTGTCGAGGACTCGACGTATGCCAGAGAGAGAAAAGTCTGCGATTGGAGGCCGCATAGCAGCAGAAAGTTAATCTTTTTCGTATATCTAGAGCCGATCGAGATATTCTGGGATGATTTTCAGCTCTTTGATGCCTTCATCCCTTGGTCTAGCCTTTGTTATCACGAATACCTGGTGCTGGCCGCCCAAGTTTACTTCGACCGAAGAGTGGACGTACCCTACATGTCACGATCTCACCGAAAAGAATCAAAAGCGCTCTTCCCCATGCTGGTCTTGTTTGATTAGGATCATGTTCACATATAGGAACTAGTATCGATCAGGAAGCTCAGAAAGAACGGAGCCAAGACAGAAGGGTTGTCTCTCAACGAATGGCCCTCGACTCCCTCATCTCAAGCCAAAAAGGATCAGCCTCAATACTGCAAATTCAAACATGGCCTCCACTTCCTGCCCCCCTGAAGACCCAGCCCTGCGAGTTTTACCCCAGATCCACTCGAGGAAATTAATCGAAAAGCCAAGATCTAAAAGTGGTTGTCATGGCGCTATTTTGGGTAGATCTCCCAAGCGCGAGATTGTCGCTTACAAATTGACCCCGCTGCGGGCATGGCTTTAAAAACATGGGTGTCATGGCTTCATCAGCCCATCTAAATATGGTTTTTCTTCCTAAGACAATAGCTGCAAGTTTGAGAATGAACCAAACATGACCAAGATCTTCCTGTAATCTTGATAACCCCTGAGTGTTTAATCAAACTGATTCCTGGATAGGACTGGTGCCACTGGGTACATTGGTGGCGATGGCCTCCACACGCTTGTCAAGACACATCCCGAGTACGAAATCACCGCGCTTGTTCGAAGCAAGGAGAAGGGGGAACTTGTAACTTCTCGGTATCCCTCGGTTAGCTTGGTCTACGGCGATCTAGACAACTTTGAGCTTCTTGCCGAGCAAGTCTCCAAGGCGGATGTTACCTGTCACTGGGCTAGTTGCGAGCACGAGGCCGCTGCCAAGGCTATAGCTGAGGGAATTTCACGCAAGGGCAAGGGTAATTCAGGATTTGTCATTCACTTATCTGGAGCCGACATTATCTGCTACCCTGACTTGGAGGCTGAGACTTATGGTATCAAGAGGGACAAGGTGTTTGATGACTGGGATGGCATTGGCGAGGTCACTTCCCCTCCTGAGAGTGCCCCTCACAGAGAAGTTGACCTGGCTATTCTTGGTATTGCAGGTAAAACTGCGATCGTCTGTCCCCCTACCATCTATGGTCCAGGTCGAGGCCCAGGTAATCAGAGAAGCATCCAGGTTCCTGAGCTAGCGCTGCATAGCTTGAAGAGGGGCACTGCAATCACTGTGCAAGGAGGAGAGAATATTTGGAATTCAGTTCATGTGCATGATTTATCCAAGCTGTGGCTGAAACTTGTCGAGGATGCTGCACAGGGTGGAGGCAAGGCTGACTGGGGGGCAAATGGATACTACTTTGTCGAGAATGGGCATTTCAGTTGGAAAGCTATTGCGGAGAGGATTGCTAAAGAGGCAAAGAAGCAAGGTATTTGGGAGGATGAGAAGTTGGAGAGTTTGAGCGTGGAGGATGCGGATAAGGTGTGGTCTTATGCTTCTTTCTTTTGGGGAACCAACTCTCGTAGCCGAGCTATTCGGGCTCGCAAGGTGTTGGACTGGGAGCCTGTGGAGAAGGATATCTTTGAGGATGTTGCTGCGGTCGTCAAGGCGGAAGCTGCTTCTTTGAAGCTGATTTAGTAGATGGGGCTAGGAGCGAGATACGAGTTCACACCCAGATATTGTCTATTATATATCACGCAATAAGTCATTGGATGAACAACGCATTTGTATATATTTCTGCCAAAGTTTAACGTAATGCAGCCATTGCAACGTCTCTTGCCAAGTCAGCAACTCAAAATAGTTAGCAACACTGGCTCTGGCCAAGAATCGACTGAAAGTGACTCGGCTCAGTTGGTGCATCTGACTCGGCTCTTGTATCCGTGACTCGGCCCAGCATCCGCGAACCTGAGTAAAAAAGGATCCGCGCCGCGTCATTTCCAGAATCGGTCTTTGATCCCGGGAATATTTTGAAGGTTTCTACACGCTGGAGAGGTTCATTCAGCCAATCACTCACTCCGACAGATCGGAATCAAACACCGACCTTTGCTCAAGCGCTATCATGGTCGGCATGTCGGAAGGGGCAAGTTACCGCGCAAAGGATGTCTATATAATAACGAGGAGAAGTATTTCAAGGGACATGTCTGCTAAACTCTAATCCTTAAATCACATTAATCAATCATTGCGATTAAATCATTCTTACTCGTATTTTAACAGACATCTTGTTTAAACATCAACATGCGAACTCTTCGATACATCTCCATCGTCGGCTGCCATGCTGAAGGTGAAGTCGGCGACGTCATTGTCGGTGGCGTGAGAGATGTTCCTGGAAAGACAATGTATGAGAAGCTTGTTCATTGTAGGGATAAGGAGGATTCTCTGCGGCAACTCATTCTCAATGAGCCACGGGGTCGGTCTTCTATGAACACGAACTTGCTTCTGCCTCCGACGGATCCTAGGGCTGATGCTGGGCTCTTGATTATGGAGAGTACGGAGTATGCTCATATGAGTGGATCCAACGCTATTTGTACAGCTACTGTACTTTTGGAAACGGGAATGGTTCCTATGAAGGAGCCAGTGACTGAGCTTGCTCTCGATACGGCTGCGGGCCTAGTCACCGTCAAGGCACAATGCGAAGCTGGCAAGTGCAAATCGGTCAGCGTCGAAAACGTCCCATCCTTCGTCGACACACTCGACTTGCAAGTTGACGTCCCGGGACTGGGCGTTGTTTCAGTTGACATCGCTTGGGGTGGCATGTGGTACGCCTTTGTCAAAGCCTCTGATCTTGGTCTCAAGGTTGAGAGCGACAACGGAGCCAAACTGGTTGAACTTGGAGAACGAGTTAAGGACTATGTCAAGGCCAAACATACCCCTATTCATCCCGAAAACGATGGCATTCGTGGTGTCACTGTTATTTCAATCACCGAGGATCTCAAGGAAGAGGAAGGTTGCAAAACTGCCATAAACACAGTCGTTGTCTCTCCGGGCCGCTTGGATAGAAGTCCTTGTGGAACAGGGACATGTGCCAGGATGGCAGTTCTGCATGCGAGGGGGCTGCTGAAGGTTGGAGAGGTATTCAAGAACAGGAGTGTCATTGGTACAGAGTTCATCAGCCACATTCGGGGAACTGTTCAGGTTGGTGATAGACAGGCTGTGTTGCCAACTATTCAAGGAAGGGCGTGGATTTCAAGCTACAAGCAGATTGTGTTGGATCCTACTGATCCCTTCCCAGAGGGTTTCAGGGTGGGCGATCAGTGGCATGTATCTGGTGGTGTGTCTTAGAGAGTTCTAGAACAATATGAGTCCCCGAGAGAAATCTATAGCTTCGACTTCAATGCCTGCTTCTCCTCGGCCAACTTTCTCTTACGTCTCCATCCTTCTAGCTTGGGAGCCACCATGCCAGTCCAGATCTCCAACCACTTTGGGTTAAATGGAGGCAATGTTCGGCCGTTGGTGTCCTTGACAGGTTCCCCAGCAATGTCCCTCAAGAACTCGAGATATTGGTCATAGTTGGGAGCAATAGAGTAGTAATCCTTGCCCCCCTTCTTCTCTGCGACTCGTTTTCTCTCCCACTCGAGCTGCTCGGGAACTGACAGCAGAGGCTTGGCTCTTCCAGAGAGAGTTCTTGCAACAGCTACAGCTTGCCATTCATATGCTCTAAATGTGAAACCACCTCCGAGCTAATAGGTGTGGTCAACTTACACGTCAGGTTACGATGCAAGGAGAAGACATACCATTCCAACAAAAGTCAGGGTTGGGTCCTCGATGTTCCATGTATGTTGATAGACACCAGGAAGTCGGCGATAAGCCTTCTTGACACGAGCTTGAACTTCAGGTATGAATGGGAAGCTGAAGGTGTATCCAGTTCCGTATATGATGTGATCTACTTTGTCAAGCTGCGTGCCATCTGTAAAGTGAACTCTTCCAGTTTCAGGGTCAAGACGACTGATTGCTGGTTTGATGGCAATCTTGGGATGCGTAAAGGGTTCCCAACCAAAAGCAGGGATAGGATCGCCACGTATTGATGCATAAACTGGGCCCTCAGTAAAGTCTAGAATCTCATGGATGATTTCGTGTGAAGACACTGAGGCACCAACCACAATGACACGCTGCAAAAGTTAGCTCTCTTACGAGTTTGCTTTTTGAAGAGTACTCGCCTTCCCTCTATACTTGGGCCCTTCCCTGAAATGCTTGCTGTGCTGAATAACCCCGGGGAACCTTTTGTCAAACTCGATGAGTCCATCAACCTCCGGAAACCAGGGAACGTTATAATGACCGGAAGCAACGACGATGGCATCAAAAGTCTCACGCCACCAGTAGTTTCTACCATTGACGACTTTGCGGAGGGTCAATACCCACTCGCCATTCTCCTTGACAACGCGTTCGACAGTTGTGTCTAGCTCAAGAAGTTTCTCATGACCACCTCGAGAGAAGATACCCTCTATCCATTCACGGATAGTCGTATGGTGACGGAAAGGAGCTTGCGGTCCATACTCTTCGAGACTGCGCTGAGAAAGCTTGTCTGGGAATGGCTCTTGGGTAAAGCTCATGATTGCTGGTGTGATGTTGCTGTGGAGGTTCTCATGAATGGCCGTGTCCGAGAAACGGTGCTGGTGACTGTTGATAGTCTCAGAGACAGGTGTAACAGCTGGCAGATTCTCTGGAATCGGCACTGCGGTATCAGCTTCCCCAGCAAGTAGCTTCTCTAGGGAGGGGATCCCGGTTGGCAGGTGAGGTGTGTGAATCCTGGACAGACGTGTAAGTTTCCAATACGCAATTGTATATCCGCAGAAGCTCACCATGTTCCGCCAACACCAGCTCGACGATCAAAAACACGAACAGTGTCAAAAACCCCCTCTTTGACCAATGCGTCAGTGGCGATAGCACCAGCGGGGCCAGCGCCAATGACGGCGACACGACGGATCTGAGTAGGCATATCTAGAGTCTCGACGACGCAACTATGGCAGTCCCCAAAAGTGATCAAACGAAATATAGAAGCAAAGATTCCGTGGGACATGTTGAGGGGGGACAAATGTCGTCTTTTAAAAATTTGGCGGGACTCGGTTGAATTGGTTCCGAAACCGGGCTAATCTTGATTACGCCAGATGTCTCACGATGGCGTTTATGCATGTTGAAGCACGTAACACTAGAAAGATATGTACGTGATTTTGATAGCTTCCAATGAACTTGAAGTACTAGATATGAGGCCCACCATAGCTCACCAGTCATTGAGAACGCGCGGGGGAGCTGCTAGGATGAGAGATATTATTATCCCGATTGTTGAGCTCAAGGGTGGTAAAGATTGTCTGCGATTTCTGACAAATGTGTTAGAACACGAATATTCATAAGCAATTGCATATTGAGGAGCATTAATAAGACATTATTAGCATCCAATCCATACTGAAGACTACAACATTATTTCACAAGTCAGCCGCCTTATGAACTAGCCTGGCACTTTCACTTGCACTGTAATCACAGAGGTCAATCGAGGACTCAGAAAGTTAAATCGAAGATAGGGCTGTTTTTTATGAGAAGGTGACTTATTTCAAGTATCATTTGACTAAAGAACCCTCTCAGTTCCATTGGTAATCTCACCGACATCAGCTGAGCTGATGGGGACTCAGCTCAAGGGTCACGGTCGTACAACACGGTTTTATATCAAGACAAGATAAATAAAATAAGACTAATGACAGTCAAGCATCTCTCCTCTGAAGCAATTGATGTAGCATGTCGAAAGAAGTCGCTGGTTCCCTCGCAAACTCACAGAGGCACCAGGTTCACCCTTCAACAATCTTCACTTGTCAACCATTGATAAACTCGTGACTTGTAAAATTAAAATCACTGCAGCGAAGGTCAAGACCCAATATTCGATGTATCAACGATTACAAGGTCAACTGTCTATCTCGCGGGTCTTTTATGAGGTTGCAGTCGGGGAGGAAACATTTATCTACATGAATGGGTTAAGGGTGGCACTCGACAATCGGGGTTCCATCATAGAGATAATAGTCATAAACAAGTCATCTGGGAATAACTGAGACTGCTTAAAAATACCTAGAGGGCCTTGGAACAAGAAGATATACTCTATATCAGTAAGTGTATCATCTTGAGGACAGACCTATCTGACATAAGGAGCCTAAACGAACCACCGCACAACGATCAATGTTTCCAATCGCCCGAACGTCCAGGTACCAACGGTGCTTGCTTAGTCCCAGACACATTCCAAGACTTTCAAGATATCTACAGAATAGAAATCAATGGTTTCGAGTCCATTGTTATCAACAAAGGAAGTGCTCTTCAATACGAGGTCGAGAACTCGGGCACGCTTCATTGTCGGATGAACATGGCGTGCCGTGATAACCGACGCCCCCTTCGTGTCCCAATTGAGTGACCACAATAGCTATCATCAGAATGACGGTGATTGCTGGTGCTGGGGTATATTGCTTGCGTGGCAGCCAGCCCCCCAGGGGTCGGTCCAACCCGGAATGAGACCAATAGTTGGCAAGAACCAGGGAGACGTGTCCAATTGTCAACCCCAAGGGTTGCTATTTTTGGCCAATAATGCTCTATAATCACAGGCAAACAAATATCTTAGGGCTGCCTAGCAAAGATGGAAACTCTCATGATGGAGTGAGAAAGATAAGGCCACTAATCACAGATCTACTCATGTAACAAGGTTGGGGTTGATTGGTAGACGGCATCAGTACGATGAGCACCACCCCCTCTGATTGACTTTTTCACAAATCTCGATTTAGTCTTTGAATGATCTCATTTTTACACTCTTGGCTTTTGGGCGTGAGGAGATTCTGGTCCGACTTTCCGAAGATGGAGCAGTGCCCAATGTGGACACATGCCGATCTGCTCATCATCGAAGCGGGCCCAGCCGGCCTTATTGCCGTTAGCTGATGGGGTGGTTACTCCGCATTGGGTCATGGGCTTGGGGTTGGAGATGTGTGTTTTGAAGGTTCACTTGGCGTTGCGTTGCATTGGGGGCTTGGAGGTTGTGTGAGTGTAAGCTTGGCAGGGTGAGGGTGTCACTCAGGGGTCAGACAGTTCGGTCATAAGCTGTATCAATTTCTTCTAGAATAGTCGCAATACTAAGCAAGGATCATTATGAACTCGATGTTCTCAAAAAACAATGCTATCAAATTTCACTTTTTTCCTCCAATCACCACGCCCTAGACGGCAATGGGCTCCTTCTGATTCCTGCAGCAGTCGACAGCCGAGCAGAACTGGACATCCTTCTCCACGTTGGGGTTGATGGCAGTCTGGGGGATGGACTGCCGAGCGGGCCAGATCTCCTGGTCGGCAGAGATCTCCTTCTTGTGGTGATCCTGCAGGGCCTCGCGGACCTTTTGCTGGAAGAACAGGGGTCCCTGCTCCATCTCAGGGTGCATCTCGCCGTTGACAAAGACGCCGGCGTTGACGTTGCGCTGGGCGTTGGCGCAGAGGTACTTGTCCTCTGACATGATGCGCTTGTACATGTCGCTGATGACGGTAAAGTCCTCGTCGCTCGAGTTCTTGTTGCGGAACACCTCGTATCTCATGATGGACTTGGAGGGGCTCTTTGGCACAAAGCGCTGGATCATGAAGAAGTGAGGACTAGGACATGGTTAGCTTGGCTCGGGTGTAGATGTAGTGATGAGAACTTACGAGACGTTGGTGGAGGCATTGGGGAAGTAGTAGGTGGCAGCAACTCGGAATCCCCTCTTGATCTGGTCTTCTGTAGGGCTGCCAAAGTGCTGGATGTACGCCTTCTTGGTCTCAACATAGTAAGAGTTGAGGTCGGCGATGGAGGGAATGTCAGGGTGGGCAACCTTGCAGTGGTAGCACTCGTTGTAGTTGTCGGCAAGGATCTTCCAGTTGTAGTCACCCTCCATCTCCCAGGTGTGGTCAAAGGCGTAGTCGTCAAAGTTGTAGAAGGAGAAGCGCTCGTGAGCATCAATATTGTCAAAGTCGTCGCTCCAGGCGATCTCAGGCTTCTCCTTGCCGTCCATGTTGACCCAGATGAAGCCACGGACATCAACGTGGACGTGGATGGGGAGCAGACCATTCTTGGACTTGTCAAAGCCCTCGAGGTCTTGGTAGCCAGGGGCCTTGGCGAGCTTGCCATTGAGGCCGTAAGACCAGCCATGGTACTTGCAAGCAAAGAAGCTGGCGTTACCCTGGTCACCCTTCTCAGGGGGAAGGACGGGGAAGGCACGGTGACGGCAGATGTTGTGGAAGGCGTTGATGTTGCCGTCACGGTCCTTGCAGATGATGAACTCGAAGTTGGCCACCTCGTACTTTAGCCAGTCTCCGTTGTTGGGGAGTCTAGCCTTGTGGGTGGTGAGGAGCCACTTTCTAGAGAAGATGGCCCGCTTTTCAAGCTCGTACATCTCCTGGGAGGTGTACCATGAGGCTGGGAGGGCTCGGACGGCGCTCTTGGTGTCAGGGGCAGGGGCGGGAGCGCCTCCACGGCTAAAGTAGCTTTTCAAGAATGACTGAGCCATTGTGATGTGTGTGTGTGTTTGTGTGAAAAAGAGGAAGAAGAGTGGGAGTGAGAGGAGTGATTAGTGTCCGAGATAAGACTGGATATTAGAGTAGGTCTTATAGATAAGAGTTGGTGGTGGAGGAAGCTGGTGCTTATGAAGTTGGTGTTGAAGATGTTGATAAAACCACTTTAAGTTTGGAGCTGGTTGTCTTCTAAATAGTCGTCGGGCCTCTCCCTTCCCGGTCACCCAAGAATAGACCGTGGCATGCATTCTTCCCCTCCATCTCTTGCCACCTGATACCCATTGGCATTTGCCATGACAGATTGAGTTGCTGATTGGGAATCAGGTGGCCCGTCGACCGCGGTGAGTTGGCCCGATCACCTGACCGGGCCGTCTATCTCTGGGCGCCGGACTAGCATTATCTCACCCCCTACAAACAAGGCCAAATCCGCCCTTGATACACCCTCCTCCCTTCCCATGGGGAATGGGCATGGACCCAATCTCTCTCATCGATGACGGTCTCTGGGGCCGTTGATTTGACCCCGGCGCCACCGCGCACACGGACGGGGAAAAGAAAGACCAGATTGTCCCCCACGTCTAGATCACATCTAGGACGCGTCCCCGGACCTGCAGAACTGTCTATACCAGGAACAGGCATCTCGAGGCCTGTCCTGCAGTCTCGATCACGAACTTGCAAAAAAAGCCCGGCAGTTGCTAGAAGCGAAGGAACGAGGTGAGTGAAATTTCGGCTAGAATTGCACATTCTCAGAATTTGGTGACAATACCGTCGGCAGGGTGTGCGACAAATCGCGTTCACCTGATCGGTAATAAGAAAGCCGTGAAGGCTCTACGACTGGGGGGGGGGGGGTCGCTGTGACCGCCCTTTGCTGCGGTCATACGGCGACACGATTTCGTAACAGCTTTCAAAATGCTGTGCACTACGGATTTTGAGATCGAGGGAGACGCGCGGCGAGGCCGACGGAGACGGCATCATCGGCGAGGATTTGGTTTATCGCCGCGGGGATGAGATTTGGCCGTGATTTAGAATGTCTCGACTAACACGGTGGTGATGGCGAGCAGATTCTTGAATGTCTATCTGTGAGTGTCTAGCCGTGAGCCGAGATTTTGAGTCCGTCGCTCACCAGTCCACAACCACGATTAACCGCAGGCGATCGAGATGCTGGACTCTCATTCATGTTCGAGTAGAGAGCGTGAGAAACCCACTTTCTAGCCATTTCGCCACTATGCTGGTCTTTTGGGGGTTTGCTGCTAGTTGTAAGTGACACGAGCGAAGTGGCCGTCGTACCTTGTGAGACTCAGATGAGTTAGCATCCAAGCTATAACACAGGAGTTATCAAACATCAAGTATGCAAGCTTTTTGTGTCTTTTTTGTCCGCATTTCCCCGGTGTAGTACTGAATGCTGGTGTCTCGATGGTGTTTCTCCTCAAAAATGACAGTCAGCATGCCGTGAAACTCCAAAGCACGAACAGGAAAAGCTTGATGAGAGGCTGTGTATAGTAACCATAATTGGAACTGAGAATTCAAGCTTTCATGATCGTAATACAGCGTCGTTTGGCTCAGAGCTGTCATTGCGGAAGAGTGTTGTTCAACCTCCAAATCCAACCCCTGGCGATCTCCCTCTAGATCAAGATTTCTACGCATCGGCAGTTGGAAATTTCTCCGGTCTGCTAGAAGAACAGACATTCCGCTAGGATAATAGAAAGAACATTTCTAGAACGATAGCAGATTATCTCGTGTGAGAAGGAGGGGAGTTGCGATAACCTCAAGCTCATCCCAGCTACCCTACAAGGCTACAACTGTGAAGCTAGGATGGGATGGGAAACGAAAAACCAAAGGCCAGCGTTTCGATACTGAGTAATGAACGACATCTGATTAAATCTACAGTATTTTAGACTCGTAACGCAATTAATGACCTAACGATGAAGTCTTTCGGCCTCATTCAGCTTCGTGGTTCATCAATATCAAAGCCATCAACTAAACACCAACATCCAACCATCACCACTTCACCACTACAACGCAACCCTCAACAGCCAAGACGGCCTCAAATCCAAGCCACAGGCCAAATTCAGGGTCCTCTGTCACCACAATCTACAGCCACTAAGACAACAGCCGTCCATCTTCACGAAACACACCGGGGACAATGAAACCCGTAACGGTCCGGAGGGTTTCACAACCCGAAAGCCTTCTCGAAGGTGTCCGGCCTCAAACAAAAACACGTGGGGGGTTATGAGATGCTCGGCTATCATTCCGACGACCGCAAACCGGAGCCGGAGGAGGAGGGGGGGTCAAATGATGGGATGAGACCAAAAAGAACGCCACTAGCGTCCTGTAGCTTCAATTGGGACCACGTGTGGTGCCTGGGCCCTCTGCCAGAATGTGACGAGTGCCGTCGCTTCGAGGCCTTCAAACTTCGAGACCGCCGTGGACTGCGCGCTAGTGGTGATGGAAAAAAAGTCCAAGTCGAGTGATATGCATGCGGAGGGGGGATGGGCAAAGAGACCGGATTGTCCGGATAACAAAGTGCGGTCGAGTATCGGATGCAGGAGCTAATCTATCTGGCATGGATAATGGATACGGACAAGATACATGGGATACAAAACCCCAGTCAGGCGGCAGTTGAGGCGAACCAGCCTGCCGGAGACGTGGGGCCCTGAGACAAGAATGCAGTTGTCTCAATGCTTAGCTGGCAGATCAAGATCAACTGACACACAACTGGAGGCACACCCTTGCGCGTCTGATGCCAATTGAGGTTTGACAATTGCAAATCTCGCGTCAAGCTAGGCCGGAAATGGAGCGGCTACGCGTTATCTCGAGTGTGCGGGGAAGCGAGAGCAAAAAGAATGAGGCTATCGAGACAAAAGAAAGAAAAAGCTTGGACTCTCCTTCGATAAAGTCCCTTGCAAACACCGGAACCGTGCAGGCCCGATCTTCAAGTGCGGGGTTTGCGGGGAGGAGGCGAAGACGGCGGCGTGCATCTGTGAGATAGGGCTTTACCTGATATGGTAGCAGGCATGCACACCGTACATGATGGCTGCCGCCCGTGTTCAGAGGCCAGCTGACCATGGCTGCGAACGGGGAGGAGAGGGGAAAAGCTTGACGGAAATCTTAATCGCGAGGGAGATATTGTCAACAAGGGAGGTGAGTATTGTGGAAGGGGGGAGGTGAAGGGTCAGGAGGGCCGACATGTTGTCTTTGTTCTTGATTGAGGCCAGCGAGTTTTTCATTGACTTGGACCGACTCTCCATCACTTGCCAAGACTGATTGCCTGTTGTGACTCTTATCTCAAGGTTGCTAAAAAAAAAAAGTGATGCTATTCCCAGGACCATCACGTGATCGGACTTTGATACGTGATCGGATTCCGGCCACATCGACCGGAATTCCAGACACTCTACGGATAATGGAGATTCTGGAGGAGGAGAACCGGACTCCGGTACCCACCGACACCGGACCTGCTCTATCAAGAGGGGTGATAAAAGGCCCAATGGACGAGACCAATGGACAAGGTGAATAACTCATCAACTCGACCAAACAAGACGACGACTGCACCAGACTATAATAATCTTCTCCTCTTTGTCAATTGGCGAATCAAGCCTGTTCTCTACCCCACACCTCTTGGAGAGCGCCAGCCAATAGCACACTTACACACACTTGCCTGCACTCTCACAATGGCCTCCAACCCTTCTTCTTCCTATCTCATCGTGGGAGCAGGCGTCTTTGGCGTCTCCACCGCCTTCCACCTCATCAAGAAGTACCCGGACGCATCGGTCACCATCGTGGACCGGGACCCCTACGACGGTGACAACCGCGTGGCTGCGTCATGGGACTGGAACAAGGTAGTCCGCGCAGACTATGATGATCTCGTCTACTGCCGCCTCGCCATCGAGGCCCAGGACGTCTTCAAGTCGGACCCGTTGTGGCAGCCCTACTTTCATGAGACGGGCGTCTACTGGATCTGCCGAAGTGACTACGCTCAAGATGTCATCAACAACTACAAGAAGCTAGGCCGCAAGGCTGATATTACTGCTGTGTCTATCGAGGAGGCCAAGAAGCTGTATGGCGGCCTGTTTGATCAGGCTGACTACACTGGTGCCAAGGAGGTACTCATCAACAAGACCAGCGGCTGGGCAGCGGCCGGTGACTCTCTGCGGGCCATCACCCGCGAAGCCATGAAGCTTGGCGTCAAGTACGTCGTAGCTGATGTCGCAACCCTGCAAATCGATGGCAGTGGTCGATGCACCGGCATCAAGACTGCCAAGGGAGACGTCGTTTCGGGCTCGAATGTCATCCTCTGCACGGGGGCTTACACATCCAAGCTGCTCGAGTATAGCGCCGCGAGCAGTGGCCTCGAGGAGCTCCGTGCTGGCCCGCGGATCGTGGCCGGTGGCATCACGACAGGGATGGCTACTCTGGATGAGCGGTCATACGAGACTACCTACTCCAAGATGCCTGTAGGATTCCAGGGATACACTGCCGCAGAAGGTGATTTACCCCGTTTGTTGCACGCAATGTGTTTCACAGCAGCTAACAGTAGCCATATGTAGGACCCTTCATTGGTAGCCTTCCTCCCACAAAGGACAGGGAGCTCAAGTGGTGGGGACGCACCATCTTCAAGAACACGCGCCAGGTCTTGCCTGGACGGTACATCTCTGCGCCTCCAGATGAGAAGGATTATGCGCAGTGGAAGGTGTCTACCAAGCTCAAGGAGGACATTGACTACTCTAACCAAGTATTCTACGGAAACAAGGGAGCCCACTGGACAATGGAGAAGCACCGTATCTGCTGGTAAGTTTGACTCTTCAACAGCGAGATAGCTCCGACTGACGTCCGACGAACTAGGGACGCCTTCACAACCAGTGGAGACTTTATCATCTCCCCACACTCAGCCGCCAAGGGCCTCTACGTAGCAACCTGCGGCTCGTTCCACGGGTACAAGTTCTTCCCGGTGCTGGGCAAGTACATCGTGCAGATGCTCGAGGGAGAGCTTTCTCCTGAGCTTGCGGAGAAGTGGGCCTGGGACAGGGAGCGGCCCGACCCAGCTCTGAACCCTGAGTGGCCGAGGGCAGAGATGAAGGATCTGGCTGATCCTGTGGCGAGGCTGTAATTTGTGATGTGTGATAGAAGCTGTAGAAGAAGAAAGAAAGAAAGAAAAGAATGCATGCATGTCTTGGTGTGAGGGGAAATGTCGTCCCTGCGGAGAAGCGAAGGGGGGAACAAACTCGGGATTTGGCCGGTGTCGGGGACAAGCCGGCTTGCGTGGCAGGGGATAACAGCATAATCATGAGTATCCGTATAATGAATAACATCATCCATTAACCAAGTTGCGATTTCGAGTCAGACAATGAGCAAACCAACAACTGAACTGTGCGCGATGACTGGGTGCTAATCTCTGTCTTATCTCGTACTATTCCTATCGGTCTCCTTTTTTTTCCATCATCCCCACTCTTGCATCTCTTACCCCCCACTTGTTATCTTTTGTTTATCTCCGGTTTTGTTTAGGATCAAGTCACTTGTCGCTGAAGTACCTAGTTGGGATAGTGAGGCGAAGTGTTCTATACTGCATACGAGTCATCGGTATCACAGCATAACATGGATGTATCATGTACCGTTGTGACTGGACATAGTGTGTGTGACCTTGTAGAGCGTGACTCTATAGTGGATGATCTGTAGAATGCCCAACGCGTAGCTCAACAGTCCAAGATAGACGAAGCATAGTCTCTTGACCTGAACTGAACTCGCCTATATCTCCAACTCTATTCCACAATACCCACCACACACCGGATCTTCACGGAGTCGCCATCAGGTGGACCAACCCTCCTTAGTCCCCTGTTAGCGCACCCCCGGTATCCGTAGTGAAGACGCCTAACCCCGCGTTATCAGCAAGGGGCCAATGGTTGATGCGGGGTTTGCAACGGCACGGATTGGTCCTGTAGTGCGTCTCTGGCTTTTTCAGTGGAGGGTGCCCCCCAAGTATTTAGTGGAAGCGGGCCCCTTCTTACGCACACCGTAAGGTCCCGCTACAGTGCTTGTCTCTCTCATCTGCCCGGGCCCCCTGTCGTTTGAGCTCAGTTGGAACCAACCCAGCAATTAAATGACGCCTCCAGAGGAAAACACCACCACGAGCGTTACCAGTTCTCGCGGGAGACGTCGATCACATCATGCCTGCCTCACTTGCAGGTGAGTTTCCCCCCCAGATTACCTTCTACCTATGCTGATGACAGCAGGCGCAAGAAAACGCGCTGTCCTGGTGAAAAACCGGCGTGCTCAAGTTGTGTCCGTCTTAAACAGTCATGCTCTTATCCGCCGGCGATAAGACCCTCCCAGAGCGGCCCTTCGGTACGTTGCAAACCGTCTTTCCCTGTCGCTTATTACATCTTGACGAATTACAGGAGGAGAGGCTGGCTCACTTGGAAGAGAAACTGGATTTCCTGCTGAGTGGAAGCTTGTACACAAGCCCCCCCAACAAATGTTTTGGTGTCCTCTTTGTGCTGACTTTTTTACTCTAGGCCTACCCACGCCGCTCGTCAACAGCAACAGCAACAACAAGATACCGCCTTTGAAGAGAACACGGATACTTCTGAAAAGTCGTATTCAGGACATCATCTTGCTCGTGAACCGAGCTATCCCACCAGTCACCCCTCTGTCAAGTCTGACTCTGAGAGTTCGACGCTGAGGCCGAGTCCAGCCGACATCGCCTGCGGCATTGCCCTGTACTTTGAGTTTTGCCATCGGCAGCCCATCTGGTGCTTTGAGCGTGACGAGATCAATGACTTTGCATCGCTGCATGATGAGCTGGCTTGCAGTATCTTGGCTTTGACGTTGCGATTCTCGGAGAATCGTGATCAGTCTCAGCTTTATGGGAATAATGCCAAGAGCTTGATCATGCTGAGGATCGCGAACGGGACAGTGGATCTTGCTACTCTCGAGAGCTTGTGTCTGCTATCCTATTCTTCTTTCATGGGTATGTTATTCTTGTCGCGTTTCTGGAATATAGCTAACTGGTTTAGACGGAAACGTTCATCTCGGTCAGTTCCACCTTGGTCTGGCCTTTCAGCTCTGTCGATCTGCCATGCTTGACCTTGAATGCGTATATGGCATGGAAGATCCACAAGCAGATCGCAAAAAGAGGCTTTTCTGGAGTCTTCAGATGCTGGAGCAGTCATACGGTCGACAAGAAGGTCTTTTGAGTGTTCCAACGGAGATTTGGCGACCATCCTATTCTTCATACCGTGGACACCATTCCGGCGCAGACCCGAGAGCACCGACTCTACCCAGAGACGATCTTGGATGTTCAACACCAAACGAGCCTGGAATCTGGAACACGAGCGTTCATCTAGGTTGGGTCTGGAGTCAAGTCAGAAAATACGTCTCTGACTGTGCTCACAACAACCTCAAGGAACCATGGCGTCACGATTCCATGTACGCCAAGGTCCTAGCCGACTTTATGGAGACGGAGAACAGGATCCCCATGTGTCATCGGTACGACACTGTCAAGTTCTACGAGCGCAAGGTTGAGGATCTCAAGATGCATCGCGATTATTGGGCGCCTTGGTTGAAGGAACAGTTCACGTACCACGTGATTCCCACTGTTCTCAACCATCCGTTCCTTTACATTGTTGGTGCTCAGCATAATCCCAACCTTGCTATTCCGAATACATTTTGGAGGAGATCGTCAGAGCTTGCGTTGCTACACTCAACCTGGATCGTTCGCATGATCGATATGGTTGTGGATAAGCAAGTACCGTTGGCAGATCCTTTCTTTGGACACGTCGCGGCTATTGCAGCCACGGTACATCTGTATTATTGCTGTGCTGCTGCTACGAGGCTCAAGCACAAGTCTAACACGGATTTTGCGAAATGTAGGAGGTTCCTCAAGGGTTTCATCCCAACTTCAGCTGCATGCAGAGCCTTGGTATGTTTCTCATATGCAAGTAGAGGGGATGAAGCTAACAAATTGATAGGATCGCAATCTGGACAAGATGACGCGGATCGCCGCCGGCTCTGAAACCATGGATGTCGAAGATTGGATGCCTTCCAAGATCTACCTCAGCGTGCCTCTAATGTGGAAGATTCTCCAATTCAACACCGTCGCCGACTCTCACGAAATTCCACACGCCGGTCTTCTCGATTCCTCTCTCATCCCAATAACCGCCAATGAAGATGCAAGCGAAAACCTGACGCTAGAGATCATCGTCGCCACATCACCAGAGATCTCCATCAACACAGCCGACGGTGGCCAAGAAGCGCCCACAATGTCGTACAAACCCACCGTCTCATCATCATCACAACCAGACTCTGCGCGGGACACTGCCAGTGACGAAGTCCCAGTCGACGACAGCCTCACGCTGTGTACCACACCATGGCTGTACGCAGACTCATCACAGTTTGTCAACATAGGGGACATGGGCTATGACGATTCGCAGCCTGCCATAAGTGAGAACAGGGGCGCTGCGTGGTGGGAAGGTGAAAATTTTAGTAATATCATGTTTAATCACTTTTAGAATGCGTAGCAAGCTTTCTGGTTTGAGGGGATTCACAAAAGTTGTATACATAGAGTGGGAGTTAATAGAGAGAGAACAGAGTCCTTTGGGAGTTGGGCATTCCTACCTACACGGACAAACAACAACACCCACCTTGCAGATTGACATCCAAATCTCTTACCGTGCATGTCTCCAAAGTGTGGATCATGCGGAGTCTCATGGGTTGCTGCAAGCATTCCACGCTCTCTCATGACCCTCCCGATATGGGGGCGTCCGGGGTGCCGAGACCGGGGGCAGGCAGTCTGGGGTTTGTCGGTAAGATGTGGGGGAAAAGAAAAAAGAAAATCAGTCCGCGGGGAAACCGAAGCGGAGATGACGAATTTCTACGCTAGTCATGCACGATTTGTCCAACCCTGGTCTTATGGCTTGGGGGAGGCCAGGAACGAAGAGGCTTTGGTGAGTCATTTTAGTCAGAAGAAGGCTTCTAGCACGGCCGGATAAGTCGACCAAGGGAGGGAAAAGTCTGGGGTGCTGTTAAGTCTGGGGTAATTTAGACGGGGGTTTCTCTAGCTCCGGGGTAATGTGCAGGCGTGATCAGGTCTGGGTCCGGGAATGGCCTCTTCTCGAGTCAGTTTCCAGGGGGTTCCAGTTGCCTTTTCCAATCATGGAATTGTTATTACCCATCGTAATGACTGTGCCTGTGCTTTTAGTGTCGGGGCCTTCGGTGCGCGGCAAATCTGCTTCGCGTTCGTTGGTGATGTTGCTATTCTCATCATCATACTATGGAGCTGGGAAACCTTGATGACATTTTTGCTGACCAGTTGGGTTGTAGGAAATGATATGTTAACCCCATGGCTTAGGTAGAGGTGCAACTTTTGTCGAACTAGCATTTGTCAGATTCGGCTCGATGTTACCGAAGCTTCCACTAGCAGCGCTATTCGTCAGCATTGTTAATGAACTTCCTGTTGGAGACCATAGTATATTCGTTACCTGCACATCATGCTCCGTGGGGGTTTTCCGCCTGACAATCATGGAACATTGTCGTGGGGCTCTCTTCGCCCCTCGCGTTTGATGGCTATAGTCATCCGGCTCGTGGTAGTTACTGAGAACCTTGACTGCCTGAGGCCCGACCTTCCAGAAGCAGCCCCTGGTTCCTCTCGAAATGAGAGCTGTTGGCTCCGTATCGGCGTCCCTGGAGAGCTGATTCTTGGATTTCAGCCACTGCCGTCGCCGCCACCATCATTTGCCATGCGCGCGACTCTACACCTTCTGTTATTGAAGTCTTTTGAGTATAGTCCAGATTTCTGGGAGGAAATACCTGCTAACGTTCGTGACCTTCAGATTCACCAAGATAATCACGATAAGAGTCTACGGTACGCGAAACCTTGCACCTTTGGAGTCGATGCCACGATGTTATCCCAATCGTCCTGGTCTTTGTCACTTTCGGCAGGACGTTGAATGCAAACCATCGATTGATCAACCAATATCTACATCTTGGCTCAATTAGAGCCCCTTCAGCATATGTATCTCTTCCAATCATCTATCGTACTCCTCATTGTGCTTGCAGGCGGGCAGTTGGCTTCTAGGGGCATGTACAGAGGCACTCTTGTTCCATGGAATGATCCAAAACCCCAGGGACGCCTGTTGGCGAAACCAGAGGCAAAATAACGATCAAATCATTGCCAAGAATTGCCTTTGTGAGCAGACTTTGTGTCAATAGACAATTCGCTGTGATCAACACCCTGAAGATCACCTCCATCATCTGCCCCCAGCAACACAAGCACGCTCAGCGACCAGCACTCCCTACTCTTTCGTCTCGATAATGGGCGTTGTTTAGACACTGGTGAATACATTAAATTAAAAACTCGTTTTAATCATTTTTCTTTTTGTCTAATTCTTCATTGTGGATTCCACCTCGCTTGGATTTCTGCCTTGCCTCTTATTTACACGTTGAAGGATGGTCTGGCTCATCTCTCTCATCGCAGTTTATACCTTTATCGACCAGTTAACTCTTTTCGGCCTTGATTTTCCTTCCCTTCGCGCCTCAATAATAGAGACTTAGTCATAAGACGTTCTCATATGCCATGCGTTCGGGCCTACTGTGCCTGGCTTGACATTGACGTTTGAGGCAACGGTGTCTCTCTCACGAATAAACATGATTGGAGGAAGAGACCGCTTAAGAACGCGTTCAATCGGGCCAGTAAGCTCTATGTATATCGGAAAAGCAACCGAAAAAGTCAATTGCGCTTTGATACAAACAATGTCGTATCACTACAAGTGCATAGTGCCGTCACTGTTGTGCACATTGATCTCATCAACTACCACCTAAGCGGTGAGACGAAACAATGGTTTGAATGCTCCTGCAACATCACTTGACCACCGGCTCGGTGTGTTAGATAAAGCCGATTATCGCTTCCTGATCTACGGTGAAAGCCTCCACCGCCGAGTTGGAGAATTTGATCGAGGCAGCTGACTTTAGCGAAGGAACGAAAAGAAAAGATCGCTCGGACCTTCATGCCGTCCATCCCCCAGCCACTCCGATCTGGAATGGGACACTTGCTGATAGCGGCCGTTGGAAAGATGTTCTCTTTCTGCCTGCAGCTGTAGCATGCATTAGAGAATGGAGATATCACGCGTCCTATCATCTCGGCACGGGGTCCTGCACTTCTACCGGTACTTGATGCCCGACGATCAAAGGAATCGCTCATCTGGACCAACCCCCCTCCCTCTGCTGCTTCGTTATCTCCCCCGCATAGACTAGTACACCCGAGGAGAGATAGGGTGACGGTGCCGTCGAGACACACACCCTCCCGTACGGCTTCCTATCCCGATCACGTGATCGCTCCCGCAACCGGAGGCGTAGGGGTATAGTTATCGGAGCCATGATGAGAGCAATGTCTTATTTTAGTTCAAGTGCGGAGTTGTAGGAAGAAGGTGCTATTTGGATATAATTCAACCTTCATCCTTTTGCCAATAGCGGTCCTTTGTTGTGGTTCATCTCACAAAACCCCCCTTTCCTCACACACATACAATGGCTCCCTCACCACGCGTTGTCATCATTGGAGCCGGCATCGTCGGCGTCAACGTCGCCGATGAGCTGGTCTCCCGCGGCTGGTCAGACATCACCGTCGTCGACCAGGGTCCCCTGGACATGCCAGGCGGATCAACCTCTCATGCCCCCGGCCTTGTCTTTCAGACCACCACATCCAAGACAATGACCACCTTCGCCAAGTACACTGTCGAGAAGCTTCTTTCTCTTGATTGCTTTAGGCAGGTTGGTGGCTTGGAAATTGCCACTACTCCTGAGCGTTTGGAGGAGCTCAAGAGAAAGAAGGGATATGCCTCCTCTTTTTGGTGTTGAGGCGCATCTCATCAGCCCTGAGAAATGTCTTGAGGTTTATCCTCTTTTGAACAAGGATCTTGTTCTTGGTGGCCTTCACATTCCTACCGATGGTTTGGCACTGGCTGCCCGCGCTGTTCAAGAACTCATCAACCGCACCCGCAAGGCTGGAGTGCGTTATCTCGGCTCAACAACCGTCACCAGCATCGATCACGCCGACGGTCACGTTTCAGGCGTCGTGACACGAGATGGCACCATTCCCGCAGATATTGTCATCTCATGCGCCGGTTTCTGGGGTGTCGAGGTGGGAGCCATGGTCGGCGTGCCCATCCCTCTAACACCAATGGGCCATCAGTACGTCAAGACGACTCCCGTACCTGGTCAGGCAGTCAGGGTTCCTGAGCCCAACGGAGTGAGACTTCCTATCCTGCGACATCAGGACCAGGATCTTTACTACCGCGAGCACGGTGACCATTATGGTATCGGCTTCTACGGTCATCGACCGATGCCTGTCGTGGCTGCCTCGTTGGGCGAGACACCCAAGCACGTCACAGAGCACAACATGCCATCTCGCCTCGACTTTACCCCCAAGGACTTTGAGCCCGCCTGGAAGCTCACTCAGGATATTCTCCCCGCTCTACGAGAGACTGAGATTGCGTCTGGGTTCAACGGTATCATGTCCTTCACCCCCGACAACGGCCCGCTTGTTGGTCAGGCCCCTGGCTTTGACAACTTTTTATGTGGCCGAGGCTGTGTGGGTGACACACTCTGCTGGTGTGGCTCGAGCTTTGGCTCAGGTTCTGACGACGGGCAAGTCTGAGCTTGATCTCACTGAGTGTGAGCTCTCGCGATTCGAGCAGGTTCAGCTTTCCCCTGGTTACATTGTCGAGACATGTTCTCAGAACTTTGTCGAAGTTTACGATATCATCCATCCTATGCAGCCCAAGGAATCACCTCGAAACCTGAGAGTCAGTCCATTCCATTCCCGTCAGCAAGATCTTGGCGCCTATTTCCTCGAGGGCGGTGGATGGGAGCGTCCTCACTGGTTTGAGTCCAACCAGAAGCTCATCAAGGATCTTCCTGAGGAGTGGAAGCCTGTGGAGCGTGATTCCTGGTCATCCAAGTTCTACTCACCCATCTCCGCGGCTGAGGCATGGAAGACACGGACTTCACTGGCCATGTACGATATGACTCCCATTCGCAGACTCGAAGTGTCTGGTCCTGGTGCTGCAGAGCTTCTTCAGCGCCTATCGACTGCCAATGTTGCTGGAAAGCCAGGCACAGTCACATTTACTCTCCTCCTCGACGACCATGGAGGTATTCGCAGCGACGTCTTCGTGTCCAGGCTCGCTGAGGACCTGTTCCATGTCGGTGTTAACGGCCCCGTCGACTTGGCCTACTTTACTCGGGAGGCTCGTGTTCAGACCAAGAAGTCTCCTTACCGATTTGTCGAGGTTCGCGACATCACCGGTGGTCTCGCTAGTGTCGGCTTCTGGGGTCCTCGTGCTCAAGACGCCATCAAGTTGATCACCAAGGACGACTTTAGTGACCGAGCTCTTCCCTATCTCCACACCAAGAAGGCAGTCATTGCCGGTATCCCCGTTATCGCCACAAGGTTCTCTTACATTGGTGAACTAGGCTGGGAGATTTACACAACCGCCGACAATGGGTTGAGACTTTGGGATGCTCTTTGGCAGGCTGGTCAACCTTACGGAGTCATCGCTGCCGGTCGAAGTGCATTCAACGCTCTTCGAATCGAGAAGGGTTTCCGGTCTTTCGGTATCGACTTGACAACCGAGTACGATCCTTACGAGGCCGGCCTCGATTTTGCCATTCATCCCGGCAAGGAGGGTTATGTCGGTCATGCTGCGCTCAAGGGCAAGTCCAGTGAGAAGGTTGCCAAGCGACTCCGCGGTCTCATCATCAACGACGGACGATCAGTCGTTCTTGGAAAGGAACCCGTGTTCGCCAAGGGTCAGGCAGTCGGATACATCACCAGCTCAGCATTCGGCTACAGTATCGGCAAACCCATCGCATACGTCTACCTCCCCAAAGACATCATAAACGGAGACACAGTCGAGATCGAGTACTTTGGCCGACGCATCAAAGCAACCGTCGCGGATCCGGCTCTGTACAAGCCAGAGTCGAGTCCCTACGGACAAACGTCCACAGCCAGCTTCTCTGCTCGTCTATGATTACGAATTAATGGTTTGGAAGAAAATATGGTTACAGTTGGATTTTGTAAAGAAGCATGTTTTGTTGTTTCGTTATTTTGTTGCATGTCAAGACAGCTATTGCGTGTAGAGCGAGTCTGCTTGACCTTGTATTTGCATGAATTAATATGAGAATAACAACGTTCATTCAACGCTATGCAAACAAGATGCTGTGAGGCGTATACATGATGGTCTTGTCACCAGTTCCCAAAAACATGACCAATAACGCCGTCGCCCGCTCGATGCCATTCCCCCAATAATCACACATAATAGCAACCTCCATGCCAAATCATGGCAAATGCCGAATATCCATTCATTCGGTCGAAACTTCGCTTTCTCGGGCAAGCCAATTCCAAAAATCATCCGAGTGGTACAGGTCTTGAGCCGACTTGCATCTCGAGTTTTCCTCCAGCCCAAAGTCACTGACAGACTTCTTGTATTGAAGACTTGGCCGTTTGTGCAGACGAAAGCGGTGCTTCTCACAGCCGACAATCATCCCGATTGAAGGCAGCGGATAGAGAAAATAGACTTTACCGTCAAGGGTACCAGCCATCACCTGGTTAAAGACTTCTCTCTTTGTCAGATGCGGCTCTGCACTCTCCCTGACCATACGACGGGCTTTGGCGCAAATTTTGATGCACCATCGAGGCTGCTCAGACTCGGACGCAGCTTCGAAGATAGCTCCTCCGGGTTCATACAGCGCGAGGAGAGGGAACATGTCTCTGCCCAGGGCAGCTATTGTGATGTCTTTGAGCACATCAAGCTCACCCACAGTCCAGGGATGGTTCGTGGGGACTGGTTGTCCTTTGTTGTCGCGACGAGGGATGGTGGTTGGAGGCTTCCACTTTTCATCTCCCCATGCCTTGTCGAGAAATTCTAGTGTCTCTGCTTTGTATGATTCCGTATCTGTTCGGTGCCTGTATCCGTTCTCTTGGGTTGACTCCTGGGGACGCATCTTGGGTTGTTGCCCATTTTTCTCTGGTTGAATATTTTTGAGGCGGTGGATGTCGATAATGTTTCTGTTCGATGGGTTTGTGCGTGATGGGCGGGATATCTCGGAGGTGAGGCATCATGTCACGTTGCTTATATGTGTTTCTGAGAAAGGTTAAAAAGTTTGTTGAGAACTACGGTAAATCACTTGCAAAGTTTGTTTACATGGTTCATATAGTTGAAGCTTTGTATATGCATGTCGATATGCCTGCCTGATGTCTGCCTGGGCCGTTATCAATCTGATTTTGCTTTGGTCGAAAATACAGACAACATCCAAGCCTCACATCGCCTTCTCACACACTATCAGACACTTGGACAATAACCTTGCCTCGAGCTCGACCAGATTCCACCTTGTCCCAAGCCTCAGCAAATTCACCAAACTTGACAACACTATCAATATTTGGCTTGACCTTTCCAGCCTCCAAGAAACCAGTGATAATGTCGAGGTCCTTACCGAGTGGAGTGATGACAAACCAGAGACTTTCGACCTTCTTCTTCACGTCTGCCGGTCGGTTGTCCTCTGGTACACTGCACACGCTGACAATAGTTCCGCCTTCTCGGACTGCGTACCAAGATTGAACGAGAGATTGACCTCCGATGCAGTCAAAGACAAAGTCAATCTGTCGAGACTCAGGATCTTCAGCAGCCCATTCGCCAATGCTCTGCTTCTTGTAGTCGACAGTCTCTGTCGCCCCGAGTCCTCGAACAAAATCGCCGTTCTTTGGTCCAACCACGGCAACTAGGCGGCTAACTCCAGCAGCACTCGCAAGCTGGACAGCCCAACTGCCGACTCCACCAGCTGCAGCCGTGATGAGAAGGCTGATCTTTGAGTTCTTCTCCTTCGCAGCCGTGTCGCCGTTCAAGGCCGAGGGATCTAGAGGGCCCTTTGTGAAGAGGGATTGGTATGCCGTCAAGGCGCTGATTGGGGTCGCTGCTGTTTCAGCCCAAGTCAGGTTCTTGGGTCTGATTACAAGCTCTGGAACACGTGCTAAGGTGTACTCTGCTGCGGCGCCCGCACGGTTGGCTTCGATGCGAGCATAGACCTCGTCGCCAGTCTTGAAGCCGCTGCTTTCTGGAGCAGTCACAACTGTCCCGGCAAGATCTTGACCTGGGATAGGGATCTTGTCATCGCCGATAAAGTCTGGGGCCCAAAGAGCCCAGTCGAGTTCGCCTTTGCATGGGGCAGTAGCGTGCACCTTGACCAGAACTTCCTCTGGGTGAGTAGGCACGGGAACGGGGATCTCGGAGAGGATGAGGTTGTGGGATTTCTTGTCAGGCTGAAGAACTGCCTTCATCGTAGTGGGAATGTTGAGAGAGGCTATGGTTCGTGTGATAGGTTGAGGGCGATTGATGGCAAAGTTAGAACTGAAAAGATGGTTCGAATGAAGCCGAGTACGAGTAAAGGTAGACGTGAAAACCTTGTGTGAAATAATCACAAGGGAAGTGACTCTTGACATTCTTTGACAGCTGCTAATGCCTATTTCCTTTAAACTCTGCTTCCATCGAGTCTATTTGTACTCAATCTTGATTCAACTCCTCCCGCCGAGATATTCCGCCGCTGACAGCCACCATCCGCAGATTTATCTCGTGAATACAACCTGTTTGAAGCAACGTGCCATGTACAAACAGTACTAAAGGCACTGTTTTCCCAATACGGTAATCTACCAACCACAGCTCAAGGCTTGGCACATCTTACCGTCCCACCTCTTTGCATCATCGAAAAGTCATAAATGCCCGGTTGACCCGGAGCTGAAAATGGAAGTCTCCTCATGACCAAAGAATGACTCAAGGCATTGTAATCAAGAAACCATGTGAATTGAGAGCTTTGGCCGTTCGTGTTCGCTCCTAACTGGCATCAGGAGCTCGAATTTGTTAACATCACCCGGCTTAACCGCACTTATGCATAGATTTTCCACTGTCAAATGAGAATCTGCATAAGCACCTTGGCAGTCAAACACTGTGAAGCAAATCAGGGCGTTCATAGTGCTTATGATTAGCTCTAACGCATGGGAACGTGGGGACCTCTGATCCGACCTCAACACATTCTCCCTGCGGATACCCGATCGACCCGCCTACTCAACACAGCGGATAGCCGCACGGGTTAAGTTGTGTGTATAAAAGCGACAGTTTTCGTCGTTAAACCTTCGTCCATTATACAATCAACACTCTTCGAACAATCAACATCATGGAGTTCCCCAATGTCGACTTGAAACTTCGGTGGCAGGATCAGAATGTGGTCAAGAAGGATGGGCAGTGGACTGTTGACGGGTGAGTGCGTTCCTGGTTACCCTTCTCCTTTTGCTACCGTGCACTTTTTCTTTCTAGTTTGGAGGCCGTTGAGAGTATAAACTTACCTTTTGCAGACGGCCGACCGTTGGTGTTGCTGTGTCCCATGTTCATCAGCCGCCCAACATCCCCGGTCAAACATGGCTTGGACTCACGGTCACGGCTCCTGTGAATGCGGGTAAGTGCTCCTTCCTCTACCACTACCAACTCAAGCTAACTAAGCTTCAGCCACGCCTCCTCACACTCACGCCGGCGCAGCTGTCGTGGCAACCGTCATCCGAGGCCACGTCCTCAACCAGATGGTCCATTCCCACGTGGACCCAGCAACTAGCGAGACACACTCTCATGACAGCGGCGCCAAGATTTATGGTCCGGGAGAGAGTTGGTATGAAGCCCCAGGCTGTCATCACGTTCGTTCTGAGACCGTTGGCGACGAGGAGTGTTCGTTTATTGCCAACTTGATTGTCAGCACGGAAACTTTCAAGGGGCTGGATGTCAAGTCCCGGGCTCCGGAAGACGACTTGGCCAAGATTCTGCGTGTTGTTATTATTGACAAGGAGGTTGAGGAGCAACAGGCAGCTGCCGCGCAACAGTAAGGTTAGAAGTGCCAGATTGTACATCTAAGATTCGAAAATAAACTCCAAAATTTTCGATTGCATGAATACAAACTTCAGTTTCTCGGATGCTACACTGGGGAATATAAACAGGGATATTGAAGGTATGAACGCTGTAAAATACGTGTTCTGTTAAGCTAGGTCTTTCTAAAGGCGAGAGTGAGACAAACCCAGATTCAAGCAGAAGCTCGTCGCAGCATCACGCTACAAACATCGACGTATTTATACAACATGAAATATTATGCAATATTTAAACACTGAACACAAAAGCTCTCCTCAACGTTAGCTACAGAATCCCGTTGACTGGTTTGGTGAGACCGAGGCCAGCTGGCAAGGCAAAGTTGCTTCGTTAACTTGTGGACCCTTCTCCAATACGGTCACAGAATAGAGTCGAATGTTCCATGATCACTAGACTAACCTGTCCCATAGTAAATTCTCTCATCTTCAACAAGGCGCTCACCATCTCCGGGGATAGCCTAATCGAGCAACTGATTATCCCGGGGTGGCTGACGCCGGCGAGTGGGGACCGGCAATCCATCGGATACCCGAGTACCCGGGATCCCACACTCAACACTTTCAAAGCTAGACCACACAGGGAATCTGTTCACGGCCAGAATATAGAAGATGATGAGTGAAACTTAAATATAGACTACCTAGATGCTGAAATATGCTATGGGTTTGATTGGTCAAGCAAGTGCTTCACCACCAAAGTGAACTGTCTACAACTATGCTAGTATTACAACTTAGAAAATGACGTTGAGCACACGCTTCCAGGCGGGCGCCGCAGCAAGTTCACGACGGTAAGCGTTAATGCTATCCCAGTCATGCTCACGAAGACCAGTGTCAAGGTCAATCTCGCTAAGTTTCAACCAACCCTGTCTCTTCCAGATGTAGCCAAAGATATAAAAAGACGATGACGACTGGGAAGGCCAGGTAGGACTCGAAGAAAGACTCGGCATCACCGACGGAGCCGTCGAGGTTGGTGATGGCAGTGTAGAACTGGGCGATCAGAACGATGATGTTGAGGCCCAGGCCAATGTATGAACCCCAGATACCGGCGATAGCCTTGAAGGGAATCTCGTCGAGGGTGTGGCCGTGATACTTCCAGGCATGTCGGAATCGGATGTGGCAGAGACAGATAGATCCCCAGGTAAACAACGCAGCCAGACCGGAAAGAGCCTGGAGCCAGGTGAAGACGGTGCTTCCATTTCCGTTGACACTAAGGTATCCCAGGAAGCCGATCAAGATGATGGAGGCGACGGCAGGAAGAGGACGGCCCGACTTGTCAATGTACGCAAAGAACTTGGGAGCGAAACCCTGCTGGGCGAGAGCGACAAGAGTTCGGCTACCACCGTACACACACGAAACACCAATAGACAGAACGGAAACCAAGATGATGACGTTCATGAACGAGTCGTAACCCTTGAGACCGGCATTTGCGATGGCGATGACAAAGGGAGAGGCGCTAGGGTCGTCGCTGCCAGCGTTCAACAGTCGCTTATCGGTAGAGTCAACCAGGAGACCGACCAAGAGGAGACCGACAACATAGAAGAGGGTGATTCGCCAGAAGACCTGCTTGATGGCGCCGGGGAGGGCCTTGGCGGGGTTCTTGGCTTCAGCAGCGGCGAGACCAACGAGTTCGGTACCGCTGAAAGAGAAAGCAGCAGTGACAAAGACACCTATTCCATGTTAGATATCATACTTCGTACACCGTTGTTGATAGTGTAATACATACCGCAGAATCCTCGGAAGCCATGCTGGAAGGCACCGGGGTCATACCAGAGTCGGGCACCCCAGTATTCGTGATACAGACCATCAGAAGGTCCGCCACCACAGACAAGGACAACAGCAACGATCATGAAGATGACAGTTGCCGAAAGTTTGAGAAGGGAGGCCCAAAATTCTTCTTCGGCGTATCCAAGAGTACCGAAGACGTTGATGATGATGATGACAACGAGGAAGACCTTAAAGAGCTGTCAGTCCAGTTCAGAATCCCACCACGGCACAATTACTAACACTAATCCAGATGGCAACATTGCTGGTGGGAGCCCAATACTGAATGACAGTACCGCAGACTGTCAGTTCCAGAGGCAAGACGAAAGCCCATTGCATGACATAATTCCAACCCATGGCGAAACCCCAGGAAGGATCAACGAATCGGTTGGCATATCTAAATTCCGTTAGTGTTTCTTATGACTTGAATGCTTGCGACGGTCGACTCACGTGTAGAAACCACCAGACACAGGATACATGACAGCAAGCTCACCAAGGGCATAGACGACATTAAACATCATGACACCCATGATAAGAAAACCGATAAGAACAGAGCCGGGACCACCTGTTTGCAAGGCAGCTCCACTACCGACGAAGAAACCAGCACCGATACTAGGTTCAGTTAGCACCCAAACTCAAAGGCCCAAGTTTGAATCAGTCAAGAGAGTACACTCACCTGCCACCAATGGCAATCATGTTGAGATGACGAGGCTTCATCCGTCGCTCAAGTTCTACCGATCCCTTGCCATGATCCTCGTGGGGTGTAAAAGACTCGAGGGTGAGTCCATTGCGAGTAGCCCATGACTTTTCGTGTTCGGTGGTGACTTCACTAGAACCTGGCTTCTCATCCAATCTTGGAGATCCCTCTTGAGCCTCGAGGGCTTCATTCTTGGGACTGATGTCTGCCATTGTGCAATTCGCCGCTCGGAAAATGAATGGTTGACTGAGTTGAAACAATTTTCCTACGGACGATCACAAGCGGGAGAAAGCCAGATATAACAGTCCCCCCCGTAGGTGGCAAAGAAACATGATCAACCAAGATAGCAGCAACGTTCTATTCGGGCCTAAGTCAATAAGGAAGGTCCCAACGACTCAAGAGTAAAAAGGTACGTAATATGCGTATTACAGTTAATCGTTGGGTCTGATCTGGGGGAAAGCTGGCGTACACGGATAAAGCGGCAAGACTATGCCGGAAGGGAAGCGCACTACGCCACATGACCAGGGTATGCTCTAACCTGTTGGAGACGGCGAGGCTATCAGCCATCGCCGTTGATCGCGTGTGCTCTGCGTTTCGCGTACCTGGGAGAATAACGGTTGGAAGTCTCAGGGAAGATGCTTACGTGGTACGGGTTGTTTTAAGCCGTGACATGGCTTCAGCGGCATTAATGACAATTGGCGAAGCTATCAAGCATCTAGGAGATTTGGAAGAAAGAACAGCTCTAGAACAAGACGGGGGGCCAGTTTCTAGGGAGATTTATCCCGGGCTTGACCAAGTTCGGGAATGACGGGGTTACAGCAATGCAACCGACATTTGATCTACCAATGTCTACACTTCAGTCCGGGGTAAAAGACCCCCTTTTCCCACCCAGACTGAACCAGGTTCTAGGTATCTCTAGGTATCTCGATCGACGCGAGATGGCGTATCAGTCGGGCACCCCGTGTGTCACACCTGGGTCAGCGAACGGAGCCGATCTAACCGGCGCGGTCTTATCACTAGTGCCAACCCCGCGTCACAACATACGACGCGGAGATGTGTAGTGGGAAGCTAATTGGGTTGTCTGTTGCAGTCTTATCAGAGGTTAATTTGCCGAGGTCGACATGAGGCGTGTCATTTCTTCAAAAGGTCCCGTCATCTTTTTGTGTTGATGTCCCAAGGAGGAATGTGAAAGGATTTGGGTGTTGGTCTTGAGACGAAGGGATATCGAATCAACGTCGAATCAATGGTTGGTTTATTTATGGAGTCGGGCCCGGGGAAGTGGAAGCAGTGCCGGTGGTGTACCCGAGTTGTAGACCTTGCCTCTTTTTTGAAGGTGTGGAAGATCACGGCGCGTCCGGAGGTAGGGTTGTGATGGGTGACAACTTGGTGGCGTTTTGGCTTTCAGAGGATATAAAACATACAATATATACAACGTTGTAGTTGACCTTTGTAACAATGACTAGCATTGGCTCTTTGGATGAAGTTGTGTAGTTGAGGCTCAATAGATCTGATCGAAGGCTTGGCAGGGCCTGGGCGCGCTTGGCGTTGAGACTTGACAGCTTGGCATGAGCCGGGAAGCTCCATGTCGGACAGCAGGCCTGTTCAGCGATCTCATAGAAAAGGTATTAAGACCGTTTAATCTTACAGATATATATCGCGTTGCCAGACCGTACTGCTTTCTTTGAAGTCCCTCCTTTCATTGCTCTGCGAGGCCGTAGAATGGATGGATGAGTGCAGAGTGAGCCGATGACGCAATACTCAGCCCCAGGCTACCCTGCACCTGGGTATTTTTTTCCCTTGTGGTCGTTCGTCTACCTTCCAAGCGAAAGAAAAGCCCAGTCAGTAAGTCCTGCACTTTGGGAGACATTGAATAAATAGAAGTTGCTCTTGTCCTGTATCGAAAAGACATGATGTGCACGGCTCGGTTGTGTCCACTTCATTCTCATGGCATGAATCGGTTTCGCGACAATTACAAACTTCCTGGTTATCTTGCCACGTGCTTGTTATCGCGAGTGGAGTGGCATGTGGAGTGGCCGTGGAGCTGTTGCGAGATCAAAGATAAGAAACCCTTGCGCAACCCACTGTAAACCCACTTTACTCAAAGTATCTCTTATCTATCACGTGTCGCTTATCAGTTCATAGCCACTCGAAGCGATAACGACGACTAAGCCACACAAGTGAGACGGGTCCTTAACCGACGCCACTTCCAGCCACGACCATGCTTAAGAACGGCTGATAGAGCACTAGCTGAAACACTAACTAGCTTGGTGCGATCACGATAATGCATGATCGGACATCATTCGGGAAAACATGGCACTGGTGGAAGTCGATCGGATTGCATTACCCTCAGGTACGAAATACGAGTCTGCAAGTGAAAATTCAACGGCCATTTCATACGTTGAGCCGTGAGAACAATCACATGGGTGCTATTGTGGTGGGAGAATATGAAAATGAATTATTCATAGGCAAGGAATAAGAAGAAAGTGGGGATAATATCGAGGCTGGCATTTGACCTTTGGGTGATTGTCTAATGTCCAGGGGCATGTTTAGCTATCTGACATCTGTAACAATAACACCATCCAGGAACACCACCACCTAATCACTAGCACCCAACCAGCCATTAAGCTTAACATAGTGCTAAGTTGTGTCAGCATCTAGAGAAGTGCAAGAAGGGCTACCGACCTCTGCATACCTTATAGATGGCTCATCGCCATTAAGCCCACATGTGCGTGAACTTAGCAACAAGGGCACCAACCAAAGTTGTTGCAGCAGCGGTACTTGCATTCCTTCGCATTGGCAATCTCCACCTTGGCTTCGCCCTTCTCGATCAACTTGGTGACATCGGAAAGACTCATTTCGTCCCCGTTGGCTTCGGGGGCGGGAGCAGCGATGGCTAGAGAGGCTAGGGTGAAGAGGCTGAGGGCGGAAAACTTCATGGTGAATGTGGAAGAGATGTTGAGTAGAGGAGTTGATTTGCTTGTTAGATGTGGAAGTGAGAATGGAGTTGGATTGTCTGTTCGAATTCATCTGCCATAGCTGTGGTCTTTATACATGAAATTTCGGACCATCGGTCCTCGAGAAATTCGGACCTTCGCGCGTCATTGTTGTCCTTCCTTTCACAGAATAATTCTACCTGCCTATTCGAGTCCTTGTACGATGCGAATGTTAATATCCAGTGGAGAAATGTCTGGGCATACGTTAGACGTAAGCATCGCCACACTCCCAAGAAAGGCATGTCTCAGCGCTTGTGTCCCCATTTGCTGTTACGTCTCTGCGCAACGTTGAAAATAGGCTTAGAGAGGGCTTAAAAATTGATGACGAAGAGGGAAATTGGGCCTCTTGGCCTAGATGAGAAGGTGACAATTCAGACTCAATACGAGGCTTGGAAGGAGAGCAAGTACGTTGGAGGTAGCTTGCGGTTGCTACATTGCATTGCGTACCTGCCTATGAAGGAAAGTGAATAGCTTTCAAGACGCACATAAGCTTATTTGTTTCACTTGTCTCACCTATAGACTTGTGGTGAACTGAATAGGCGAAGGCACACAATTCTCTGTACCGATGAAAGAGCGAGGCTGACTAGATCTGATTCATGAAAGAATACAAAGGCCTTAGGTATATGCCATGTAGTGAAAGATCCCCAAGACTCCTGGGCTTGTCTCTATCTTGCAGCTGTCCCTGGAATAGAAAGGTGGAGGGAGCGGCTCAAGCCCAGACAATGACAGAATAGTCATCAAAGTAGATACGGGCCTGCTAGGCTCCTCCCTAGAATAGAGTTACTGAGAGCCCTGATCCCTGTCAATGCCTAGACCCGGAAGAATGCCAACATCACGCTTAAAGCGCTGCAGCCACTCGTCATTATCAGCTGCAGTTTGATTCCATGCATCGTCACTACCATCATGTTAACGGGGCAAAAGATTTGGTGGTTGCTCGGAGTACCTCTCAAATAAAATCCACCGTGCTTGATACTGAATCTCGGCATCTGATGGTGCGTGTTGATTTGGATTGTTGGGTGACATGGTTGCCATGACGAAACGAGTTAACTCCTGGGCTAGACGACGGTAACAGTTGGAATCGTTCATGAAGAATGTCTTTTTCATCATGTCCTCGAAAGCTCCGGGGCTTCTCCTTGACCGGACTCTGGAGTCGAGTCCCCCTGACTCTTGTGACTGAGTCCCTAGCACGGTTGCTCGAGTACGGTGAGTTGATGTTACTCTGGGTGTGGTTCCGGGACTTCTACTATGAGAAGGCCTTGAAACGGAGGGCCAGATCGAATCATCTGCGGTGTGACATCCTTCGGCATGGATGTGGGTACCTTCCAGTTCCAATTGTCGTGAAAGAGAACCATCCAAGTTTTCAGTCCTTGGAAGGTGAGCACGCTGACGGAAGTCAACCAGCCATACAGCCGAAGACATGACGAGTCGAATAAGCCAGTCGGCGATAGAATCATAATGCGGTATAGGCAAACCACGAATATTACCTATGATGTAGCAGCACTCTTCTTGCAACTCGCTGTCTGTGATGCGTATGTCGAGGATAGCCTTGGCTCGAGAAAACTCTCTCAGTTGTCCTTCAAGAGGACATTGTTCAAACAAGTTGTCCTTGCCATTGATTTTCAATACACATAGTCTGTTTTCGGCACCATGTCGGAGAGGTGCGAATTGAGCTTGTCTCGTAATCTCCTCGTCTCCCATTAGGAGGCCTCGTAGCCAAGAAGACTCAGCTGAGATACCTCGTCGGGATGATGCTTCCGAGGCAAAAATGACGCGACAAGCCTCGAGTTGCAATTCCTCATCGGTCGGCAGACTCCCCGTCTCGTCCTTGTAGTTGGCTATAAAGTAGGCAAGTTCCAGTGTGATGAGCTCGTACGCGCTGGTTGGGGAGTCGGCTGGAGCGCTGTTGGCCGTGAATGGAAAAGGAGATGTTCTCTCCATCTCGATGAGATCTGAAAACGCAAAAAGTCAGAAATTGGAACCAGAAAGACTGAGAGTCTTGAGTGATACTTACACGGTGGTATGGAACTTTCCAACATGTCGAGAACAGATGCATCAAAGCCCCAGTCTCCTTTCCAATCAGCCATGGTACTACCATGTTTGAAATGCTCTGCTAGATGCTCAACCCGAGCTGGCCAGGTATTCATACTCAACCCACAGAAGCCACATCGAGATCGGATCTCCGATGTAACGATTTTCCAACTCTTCATAGACCAGTCAATAAATTGGGCGTCATGAACGAGCTTGAGATGCTGATTTATGTGATCCTTTCGATAGAAGGACTTGTCTTCAATCGGTCTCACTTTGCAAGCTGTGTGGTTGTGAGTCTCTAGGTGAGTATCATCCGGCTCAGCCATGCCACAGAAGACACAAGAGATTTCGTCCGTCCTTGGGTTCACTGCTCGTGGTCCCCTTGGCGTACATACCCATCTCTCAAGAGATAAGTGCAGCGACTTTTCATGCCTTTGCCAATCGTGTTTGGTTCTGAAGGCTTCAGCGCAGAAAGTGCACTGATATGGTTTTTGGGGGTTGATCAGAGAAGTCCGTCCCTTTCGCTCAGGTATGACTCGTCTTCTGCGGCGGCGATGGTTCCGTAACTTGTTGATGTTTCCAACTGAACCGAAGGAGTCACCTGAGCGGTGGGTATGAGCTGAGGCAAATGAACTACCACTAGATGTGCCTGCACTACTTGCCGAGGCACCATTGCCAAAAGAGCGATCCGAGTCCTCGTCAGTCAATGTAGAACGGTAGTGGCTGTTTCTTCTGGGAGGGCTCTCCCAGATGGAGGCCACGGCCCTGGCGATAGCAGTAACAGAAGCAGGCTCACTCTCAGGCGGCGAGTCTACCCAGCGCTGCAGCGGGTTCGTGTTACTATCGACAGCCGGCGTTCCAGGTCGACGGTTGATATCGATAGGACCAGTTTGCGTGTTATCCGTATGAGAGAATGGGTTTCTTTGAGGTTGTGACTTGCGTTTGCGACGAGTATTTGTAAACCAGTTGGAAATCTGAGTCTTGGTAAGACCTGTTTGATGCTGGAGGATTTCTTTTTCTTGATCGGTTGGGTAGGGGTAGCGGCTGTGAAGAGCTAACCATCTTTTGAGAATCTGGAGAGCATCTTTGGAGAAGCGATTTCCTATTTTTGCTGGAAGGGTACCGCTTTGGGAATTTGGTTCCGTGATGGGCATTGAGCTAGGTATGGGTTGTTTTTGGGTAGTCTGGGATAAGATGGTGCTCAAGAGTCCAACATCATCATAGTGCTGGGAAGGCTCGGTGTCTTGGTTTGTGGTGGCTTGGATAGACGGGGGAAGAAGTGAGGGGGGGCCTGGAGGTACAACAGCCGCTTGGGAGAAGGTAGGATCGGCGAGAAAACTGGGAAATTCTGGATATGAGCCGTCTGTGCATGATGAAGAATCCTGGGAGGGTTGCTCGTTGAAGTTTGCTATGGCCTCGAGGTCGATGTCGTTGAAATCGATATTGGGGGGAAGAAGCTCGTCGGTATGAATATTGGCCAAGAGAGTATCAATGTCAGGTGTGAGAGTGATCTCATTGGGTTCGTGAGGCTGAGAGGAAGCCTCGGGCTCCTTTTCTGCCTGCCAATGAACAAGTCCATCCATGTTGCGGGAGGGGGGTTATCTATACGACGCTGCGGCGTGGCCGTAACTTTCCGATAAGGTGGCACCTGGAGCGAAACTGAGCGGATAAGAAAGGAGAGCCTCTCGTGGTTTGCACAAAATCAGCAGAGAGAAAGAAATGACCCCAAGACCGCTCGTGAGCTTGGATGAATCGCGTGTCTGTAGCTTGATTGGCTACGCCCTGTGTGTTGAACAAAGGTGGGTCAAGCTCAGTAGTGGAGATCTAACGGAAGAGAACTTCTTCTCATATGGACATATCTATCTAGTTATTGGGTATAAAACAGTTGATATATCGTTGTGAAGACTATATAACATTTAGGGTTGGATCATGCGTCTGTTTGGGTCTCGATAGACCCCAGATTTGTGGCATAGACATGCCCTCATCCTGGGCGTATTTTGCCCTCGCGGAAGCTTTCCTTGTTGAGAAAGGCGGCACCACATTACCAAGCACGAGACCAGGCCTTGTTTGCCCTGGAAGTAGTGGTACCCCAAATGGCCAGCTAGAACTTCGTCTGTGGTAGCCAACCGACTGTCATGACCCGGGCTGTCAAGTAGCAAACCAAAGCGACTACATAGGAACATCCGGAAAATATAATTAGAGACATCCATCCAGTCGATCCATCTCCAATACTCACCAGAGCACCCGCAATCGGAACACTAATAAGAGTTCCAAAGCTGGCAACCATGGTAGCCGTCGCAAAAATATCGCCCGTAGTGCCTTGACTCGCAAAATTGCCCTAGACAAACAGGAATAAGGCTGAGGTTGCTCCCACTTGCAACTCCAAATGTCATAGAAAAGACAATGAGAACTGGTCTTGAGCCGTTGCACGGTAGCCATATGCTAAGCACCGTCACCGCACACAGTGTGCTGGTGATGATGATGACGTTGAACCGACCAAATTTGTCCGCCAGGAGACCTGGTAGGAATCGGCACACGACAGAGCCAGCGTTTAGAAAAGACAAGAGGAGGAAGCTGTCTGAAGTCGATATACCGTGAGCTGTTCCATATGGAATAATGTAGGTTAGGGGCACGAAGAGGACGATTTCCATGAAGAAATATCCGACCGTGGCCAAGGCACCGAAGTTGCTTTGGAGTTGTCGGCATTTCTCATCTGGACAGATAGACGAGTTTTGATGAATAGGTTGGCGGGGACGGCAAGTCCAAGCATGATGAAGTCCAGGATGCGACAGCTCCAGGCAAAGCCGACGCCATTTGGACCAAGAAGATGTCGAAGCAGGAGAGAAAACAAGGTTCCGCCAATACCACCAGCTGTAGATGCGACGCCTGTTGCGAGACACCTTCTAGTGTGGAAGAAGTGAGCGATGGCTCCATATGCAGGTGCATTTAGTAGGGCACCTCCAAGGCCACCGAGCACAGAGTATGTTAGAATGATATGATAATAAGCTATGGTATCTCGATTAGAACTAAGAAAGCGAAAGTAACATGAAGGATAGGGCTTACTCTTTGAAAGACTCAAGAGCATTAAGCCAAGCACAATGAGGGTACATCCCGCAGCCACGAGAGCTCTCGGCCCAAACCGATCAAAGACGGGGCCTACCTGTACTCCAACTAGGAAGACCAAAAACAGAATATCCAGCCTATCTGCGAGTGGCTATAGTCTCGAAGCTGATGAGTCTTGAAGTAGGACTCAAAGACAGCGCTTGTGTTGATGAGGCCGTAGATGCAGACCATGGAACACCAACAGCCAAAGGCGACAAGCCAGGCGGTCAACCCGCCTTCAGGGAAGGTGTTCGACACATTATCGATGACTGTCTCATTATCTTGATTGTGGGATGAGGGAATGTCATTGTAGACAATGGGATTCTTTTCAAGAGGCTTGGGCAGATCGGCCGGGTGATTGAGAGTAGGGTGGTTCTTTAGGCAGCTGTCCTCTGCATGAATGTTCAATGACGATGGCATGTGCAAGCCCAAAGAAACGGTGACGGTAGCCAAGATAAGACAAGAGTTAGATGTTCGTCTGGGAATTCTGAACGTGGACGAGTATTAATCTTGACCTGTGTTGTGCCGCCAATAGGGGATGTTGACCCACGTATACACACAAGGCGCAGACTACACGAACACTACCCAAAGGCGTACACCGGAGCATGGAAGTTACATAGGGCGTGAATGAAGGCTTTAGGTACACCAAGGCGTACATAACACTAGGGCGTCTACATATGACGCTATTGCAGCTTGATGTTATGTAGCTACACGCTTTAGACTAGCACCCGTACGCAAATGCTGGGAAGGATATAGTCCTTTCTGAGACAGTCACTTGCATCGATACTCTCCTACCTTTCTAACACTTCCCTTCCACCTTCCACGATGGCGCCCGCAACCGCAACAATGTCAGACATCACCCCAGATCTCCCACTGGATATTGAGGACATCAAGAGTCGACGAAAGACCCTCGACAAGTCACAATGGGGTCCTGCCGCTCCAGCCAAAAGCGAAACGTTTAGAATCCGCGAGCACGGCCACAAACCCAAGGCCAAGAGATGGGATCACGTCCTAAGCAAGGAGTCGGCTGAGCGCGTGGGTAACTCTCTTAAGTACGCAGCTGGTTTCCTCGGTCTTCCCGGTATGATCTCCTTGGGTGGAGGACTACCCTCCAGTGAATACTTTCCTTGGGACGAACTTCAATTCAAAGTACCCCAAGCTGGTCAGTTCTCTGAGAAGGACTTGCACGAGCATGGTGTTTTGCTCAAGGCGGGCAAACATGATCAGGCTAGGGAAGAATCCGAATTCGATATTGCGACGGCATTCAACTATGGCCAGGGACATGGCTCTGCGCAGCTCCTACGCTGGATAACTGAACACACTGAGATTGTCCATGACCCTCCATACTCGGACTGGGCGTGTACCATGACTCTTGGTTCAACCTCGAGTCTGGACTTTGCCTTTCGCATGCTCACTCAGCCTGGTGATTACATCGTCTCTGAGGCGTACACATTTTCGACCGCTGTCGAGTCTGGTACGCCGATGGGTATCAAGGTTGGGAGTGTCAAGATGGATGAAGAGGGTTTGCTTCCGGATAGCCTCGATTACATCCTGGCGACCTGGGATCCGGAAAAGCACGACGGAGCTCATAAACCTCGTGTTTTGTATACGGTGCCAACTGGTCAGAACCCCACCGGTGCGACTCAGGGTGTTCAACGAAGGAAAGACATCTACGCCGTGGCTCAGAAGCACAACCTATACATCATAGAAGACGAGCCGTACTATTTCCTTCAGATGCAGCCGTACGCAGGTCAAGGCGCACCCGCACTTCCTCCACCCGCCACTCGCCAGGAGTTCCTAGACAGCCTGCTACCAAGCTATCTAAGCATGGACGTGGACGGACGAGTTATGCGCATGGATTCCTTCTCCAAGGTCCTTGCTCCAGGATCTAGATGTGGCTGGATCACGGCTAGTGAGCAGATGGTTGATCGTTACAGCAGACATTCGGAGGTGGGCACGCAGGGTCCCAGTGGTGTATCGCAACTCATGCTGTTCAAGCTGTTGGACGAGTTCTGGGGGCATGGCGTGTATCTTGATTGGTTGGTGCATCTGCGGATGGTCTATACTCAACGAAGAGATGTCATCTTGGATGCTTGTGAGAAGTGGCTGCCCAAGGAGGTGGTCAGTTGGAAGCCACCAGGAGCAGGCATGTTTGTGAGTAACCGTTAGAACCCGAGAACTCACTAGATAAACTGACCGAGCTCAATAGCACTGGCTCCAAATTGACTGGAAGAAACACCCCAACGCCTCGTCCAAGAGTATCACTGAGATTGAGCATGAGATATTCATGGCCAGTATTGAACACCGCGCACTGGTTATCAAGGGTAGCTTCTTCTACGCTAACAAGGCTGAGGAACATGATACGCTCTTTTTCCGGACCACGTATGCGGCTGCACCGTCGGATCAGATTCATGAGGCTATCCGACGGTTTGGGGATGCGGTGCGGGAGAGTTTTGGGCTTGAATAGTGAAGATTTGCTAAAGAGACTGGGTCTCTCGGCCTCAAAGGATATTCTACGCTCCACTGTCGCTCCATAGCGATGGATGTCCATCATAAACTTCAAGTCTATCTTAAACACTGACATCAGCCATCAACGCGGGCCCTTTTTCGTTTCTCAACCTCCTTGTCTATCGACCACGACCGAAACTCACTGTACTGCTCGTACAGGTCCTCCATGTCCTCGAAGGGCATATTGAAATGGGGATACGTCGCAATGATAGAGTCCCTTCCACCGTTTTCGAATTCCAATTTCCAATCCAGCAAGTTTCGGCTAAAGAAGTTTCGACTGTGGATCATCCTTGACACCCACAGACTCAGACAACCACACTCGCAGGCGGTGGGCGAGAAGTTTTCTGGTGATGAAGAGGGATTCCGGGTAGCACAATGAGAACAACAGCGAATCCAATGCTCCTGGATGTGATTCTTTCTCAGGCGCCTAAGCGCGATCTTGAGAGTGATATACTGGAGCTGCTGACCTCTGGGCCCATAGAGGAGGTGGGCAGCGCGGATGTCGGACCACGGACCTTTGAGACAATCCGAGATGCAAGCGAAATGCAACGAAGAAGAATTGTAGGTTTCTGGTAGTCCCTGGGTTCTTAGCAAGTCCGGCCGAGCGGGATTAGTGAAGGATGTGACCATTTCTTGAAATTCAAGCCCCTTCCACGTCACGCCGTACGTATTGTGGATATTCCACGGAGTGGAAGACCTATCTGGTTGAATTGCATCTGCCAGGGTTGAGTTTCCATTGTCCTGGGTAGTATGATGAACGCCACGAGTTTCGAAGGCTTTTTTGACCATCCCACATATACTGCTAAAGTCATGCACTGAGTGAGGCTCGGTGAAATACGCGCAAACAATGGCCTTTGCTCTGTCGGTATCTCTTGGGTTGGACCTTGAGTAGATCAAAACGCATCCATCCTCTGAAGCATACAGACGTTTGTCTCCGTCAGCTTGAGGGAGGTTTGCCTCTGGAGGGTGGTGTTGGAAGATTTTGGACACTCTGAGAAATGATTCATCAGGCTCCAACATTCCCTTTTTGAACGACTTGTAGAGGTAGTTGACAAAATCTCTGGTGCCCGGCGCATTTCCCCTCTTAGGCCCCTTCCCCACCTCACATCGTTCAAGGCGGAATGCCGTTCGAGAGATGGCAAGATAGAGGTTTTTGGCGATTCGAAAGTTTTTAATCCACTTGACCATGTCGATAATAGATTCGTAAGGTGGTCTGGACTCGATACAATGATGACCTTCTCGACCGAAACAGTTCTCTTCGTGACACTGACACCTCGGGAACCTCGAGCATTGAAACTCTTGTAACGCGTCTTGGGCGACGGCGATTACGTGAAGCTCACGGACTATGTGCCACTGAGGAGACAGGTAAGATGTATAGGCTAGGTTCACGCGGAACCTTGAAGAGGGTGAATCTTGATGCATCGGCGCCCGTTCCTTCATCGTCCAAAGTCTTTCAATCTCGTTGACGGTTTGAAGGTCAAGTAAGGCTGCATCCTCTAGGTACAGGCTTGACCGAGAGCGGAGCTTTGCAAACTTCTTTGCCTCGACAGAGTTGAAGAAGGTTTGGATGTTGTCACGAGTTATGAAGAAGCAGCAGAAGCGCCTTTCAGCGAAGGCTGCGTGTCGAATGACACCCTCGGGACGGTCCAGGTTGGTGAATGCTTTCTGAGCCCCCAAATACGCTGCATATGTGTCCTCTTGGGTCTGATCATGGTCAGGAATTCGAGTATGATCGAGCAAAGAAGATGTGAAGACGTCGGTGTCTATGAAGCTCAATGTATCATTCTCCCCAGAGGCAATGGCGCGGAGCTCGCTGATGATGGTATGTCGGTATTTATCTCTTGCCCAGTCGAAAATGTAATCAATGATCAGAAGCAGCTGGAGAGCCTCGTCTCGTTTTGTGATCGAGCCTGTCCAGGCTTCAACGATGTCCTAGGTCTATCAGCAAACGGGAAGAAAAGTGGATGAACATGTTCACTGACACAACCGCTGTTCTCCGCGAGTCTCCATGGTACGGCCCCGTTAGAGAAGTATGCGACGGAAACACTCCAGTCTTCTCCTCGGTTCATCAAGAACCAAACAAGGGGCCCTGATACCCATCTTGAGGACGCTCTGGCAGCCGTTCTCAGACGTTGCTGTGTCTGCAAGAACGTCCATATAGGAAAGGCACTCTGCAGACGGATTGACTCCCAGTCACAATCGGATTTCCCCGACTTTGCTTCAAGAAGGAGGAATGGGAAGTACAACGGCTCTCCAGTCTCATCGAATGGCGAAGGCTTCAGGATTTCTTCAATATGGGCGTCTCGATTGGTGCTCGAGAATTGCGGCTTCATGCTGTCGTTGAGAAGGTTTTCGAGGTTTCTCGTAGGCCTTAATCCATAGATGGCGTCGGGTTTCTCCTGCTTGGGTAAGAGTGCCATTAATTCTGGATCGTGCTTGACCAATTCGTCTTCCCGGTGCCCGAACAAACGGTTGATACCCCTAGCTTCGAGGCTGGTGGAGGCGTCAGCTTCTTCATGGTCTTCAGGATGTAACGTCTCGCCCTCTAGACTCACTAATCATCGGGTCGGTTGCTTCGTGAGCACCGACATGGTGCTCGATTTGCCTGGCGGCGTTGAAGAGAGTCAGGTACGTCACCATCACTGCCATCGCGGATAACCTCGATTTCCGAGCGCCAAAGCCGTCGCCTGCAGTTCGGACTATGAAATATCAGTAAAGAAAACTCAAATGACATAGCTATGAGGTTGCTTAAAACACACCAAACTACCTCAGATCTCAACCTAGCGAGGACATGGTGCTCACAAGCAAAGCGCCAGGTCGACTCATTCCTACGCCGACATCTCTTGGCCACCTCAACTAGGTTGAGCACTCGTACCTTGAGGTCGAGTCTCCAAGGCGTCGTGTCATTCTCTTCGATTGCAAAGCTGTCGAACTTAGTCTCTCCCAATTGCTTCACTTCTTGTAGAGTATTCGCGTGGGCCGGTGGATAGGAGATTTGTGGCAAGTCTTGAACAAAGTTGATGCCTTTTCCCCTGCACAATCTTTGCAGAGCATTGAAGACTTCCGGACTCAATGTCGGCATGTTTTTTGTCTAGTGTCTGGTTAGATCTTGACACTGTGGAAGTGAAAAATCTAGGGAGATGGCAATCTCAGCCGATGGGATTTTTAATGGGCGTGCATGGCGTTAGGCAACGAAGGGTCACATAGCCAATCATGGCGGCGAAACGCTGACCGCCAAGAGAATCACCATGTCCCTTGAAATGCAGGGATATGTTATTATCGATAAGACGGTGGCTGAAAAGATAATCAGTGGTCTTTAGGCATGTAGTATTACCTCTATGTCATAGATCAGACTTTAACAATTTTGTATTATTATGACCTTGGTAACTGTTCTCAATAGAGCTATTGGACACGGGAGAATTTTAGATATACGCTAGCTAGCATCATAGCCAGATACTGAAAAATGCCAGACTGTAGTATTATGAGATGGAACTCTAGGCACGGGTAGGGCGAACCAGCTGGTCGTCTACGAGTCTTCTTTGCTAGATGCAGGTACAAGTAGAATAACTAGCCTCATAACATCAGTATCAGTTTCCTCTCTTGGTATAGAGCACTCCATTAACTTTAGAGCTGATACATTTTCCATCGTCTTCACCGCAAGCTTCCCCACGCTTCCATCATCCGAATCCCCCTTCCAGTTGTTCACAGGGTGTAAAGCAAACTCGGCACCCTTGGCAACAGATAAAATCGCCATCTTGAAGTCAAGAAAGTCGGCATCGGATCGAGAGTTGATCTTGTGCCATAGGCCCAGTGTGATGAAGCTCCCAAGTGCTGCAAGCCCGATTATAGCGACCAAGATTAATGTTGTGGTGGCTATGCCCATCTATTTTGCAACTACACGTGAATATTGCGCGCCCTTTGAGTTGTGAAAATAAATAAATAAAAGCACTACTTGTTCGCGGTGTATACGCCCTTGTGTGGTAGGCGCCTTAATGTTAAGATGTAAGGTGATCCACCCTAGTGTACGCCCTGAAGTAGTGTGTCCGTACTACACGCCCTTGTGTAATCGTGATCCCACTATGAACGTGCTCCATATGGGACTGGGTAGTGATATTTTTTACACTATTTTTATAGCCAAGTGACATGATTACGGCGCTCCTTTGCCCTGCTCCCATGTTTTGCTCTTAACTCGTTAAGAACATGTCCTTTTCAGTAAGCCCCAATGACCCTCAACCGAGGAACACGCTCCTAATGAAAACTAGCGATTGATCAGATTCCTCGCCAAAGACGGCAAGGTTTACTATGGCGATGCCATTCTTCCGTCTGGTGCAACAGATGTTGGCAAGGCTGCTCAAGCTCGAGTTCTCCGTGGCAGCCCGTGGAGCAAACACGAAGTTACCGATCAAGTGGAGGTGAGAGACTTTCATATCGTCTTGATATTAAGTAGCGGCTGACACATTACTTCCAGGACGTCCAGTCGCTTCTCAGCCCTCTTGCTCGTGAAGATGTTCGAACCGTCCGCTGCCTGGGCTTGAACTATGAGCAGCATGCCTACGAAACCGGCACACCGATCCCCAAGTACCCAGTCTTGTTCTTTAGACCCTTAACCTCTCTCAGTGGCCCCTTTGATCCTATTCCCCTCCCACCTATTGCGCAACAAGCCGAAGGCGTCGACTATGAATGTGAACTGGTTGTCGTCATTGGAAAGGAAGCCAGAGAAGTGCCCGAGTCTGAAGCGCTGGAATACGTTGCTGGATACGCCGTCGGGAACGATGTTTCTCACCGCGAATGGCAACTACGTCGAGGAGGAACACAATGGGGCTTTGGGAAAGGATTTGATGGCTGGGCTCCCTTTGGCCCTGGAATTGTCAGCTCGAAACTCATCAAAGATCCACAGAGCTTGAAGATTTCGACCAAGATCAATGGACAGACAGTGCAAGAGAGTAACACTGGGGATATGATCTTTAGTGTGGCAAAGACTATTGCTTTTTTGAGCCAGGGAACAACACTGTTGCCAGGCGACTTGATCTTTACTGGAACGTGAGTACTCGGCCCTAAAGTGGATTCGTAGGTTACTGATTCGTCATAGACCTCAAGGTGTGGGTGAGGTTAGAGAGCCTCCTCTGTGGTTGAAGGATGGGGACATTGTCGAAGCCAGCTTGGAGGGTGTAGGGACTTGTGTTAACAAAGTTCAAAAGGTGAATAGTGAAATTGCCGCAGGATGTGGTCATTAGTAGTTGTCAATAATGGCTTGAAGAGAGTGCGATCTTGTATATCGGTTATCCCGGCTTCTTTATCATGGTTGAGGCTGGGATAACCGACATACAAGTTTGATAAAGAACATCTGCCACATTGAAGGAGATTCCTTTAACAACCACAAGAACCAAAAGTAATAGAGGGCCACCATAGCCCGCAAGAACAACGGAAGCAAGCACCACTCATACTGACTACCCATTTCAACAGGAGTCACAGACTAATCGCCTTCCTGAGCGGTAAAGATATTCACCAAACTACCTAACAAACGGAGCTATTATTAAACTAAAAATTCGAGAGCCTTAACTACATTAGTGCATAACAATCTAACAGATCATATGTACTAACAAAAAGATACAGTAAACTACCTAGCTAGAAGTACTTATAAATAAGTTCCTTCCCTAACGCTAACGTTATAATATGGTTTATTGGGATACGGATGTTGGTTGCACGGGTGTACCGAGTATGCAAGGAGAAAAGGGGGCTGTGAATTTTCAACCCCCATTGACAGCAAAGCAACAAGCCACGACTGCCCCAGCCTGAGACTTGCAGTCATCCTTGAATTGTGATGTGTGAGCCGTGGAAACGACCAATCCCATCCTTGATCAAGCGCTGGGCAGAGCGGGGTAGTAAGACATATAGGATTTAGTCAAAAGGCTGCATAGGCAAGGGAGGGGAGGGTCTTGGAGCAACTCAACAGAAATAACAACTGAGACATGTAGGACGAAGGGAAGTCGTCAAGATTAATTCAAGCGCTTAGCACCTGTAGATCTCGGCAGAATCGGAAGCCAAGAGTGGGGAGCTGAAAGGTCGGAGTAAGCAGCTTGTCTTGTGTTGTTTCTGTTGAGTTGCTTCGAGGCCCTCCCCCTGCACTCCCTCGCCTGGTTGAGTCCTTTCAGTCTAGATCGGCCCGTCCCGGTGTAGATCATCTAGCAATCGGTGGCCCCGGTGAGCTTGACACGCTTTCCCCCGCGGTTTCGCGCATTTTCGGTTGTTTATTCCACCTCGCCATCATCCCCGGCGTCCCACAGGAACCAACCTCTCAATCGGCACCGGAGTCTTGTTGACGCTGACCGAATTTGACCCAGCTGAAGCAGAAACACACCCCTCGTGGTTTCCAACCCCGTGAAACAACCAAGTCAGATTAGATATTCGGCTACCGATGGAGAACATCCAGGACATTGTCGACGCCATTCGACAGGCTGCGGAGGTGCTCTCGCAACATCCCGATGATGTTAGTGTCCAGCAAGCACTCAATGTTGCCGACAGAGCTTTAAAACAGCTCGCTGCCGTTTTTCAGCAAACGGGATCGCTCCAGGACTTCAACCGGATTATCGAGTGTACCGAACTTGTTCTGTCGGTCGTGCCAGAAAACCATCAGTTCCGTGTGGACTTGTTGACCAACCTTTCCATCGCCTTGTCTGAACGATTCTCCATGATGGGGTCCCAGGGAAACCCGGACGACTTGGATAGGGCTGTGCAGCTTTCTGAAGAAAACGTCACAGCCACGCGCCCAGGAACGGAGGAGCGAATCGCCGCTTTAGGCAACCTTAACCAAATGTTACAAAACCGGTATGACCACACAAGGAACTTGCAGGACATCAAACGGGCCATCACCGTGGGTCAAGAGGCGGTAGAGATGATACCTGAGGGCTGGCCTCACACGGCTAGGATGCTACATAAGCTCGCCATCTCGCTTGGTAAGCTTTACGAGCACACACACGACCTTGACGTCGCCAAGCGTGCCATTGAAACGGTCGAGTCCGCCGTGGAGACAGCAAAAATCACAAAAGAGCAAGCAAGGTGTGGCACTCGGTTCCAACACTCTGGCAAGAATTCTAGGGAGACGGTCTGAGCAAACAGGGAACGCCCAGGATCTGGATCGTGCAGTCGACATTCTCACCGAGACTGTGCCACAGATCCCACAGCACACCAGGGACTACGTGGCTGGCTTAAGCTACCTGGCAACCTTACTGGGCATCCGTTTCGAGCAACAAGGCGATGTGGAAGACCTCAATGCAAGCATTCCATACACGAAGAGGGTGCTGAAATTGATGGGCAGGGATGATAGCGATCGACCGGCGCAGCTATACAACCTAGCGACTAGGCTCGCTGAGAGAGGGCAGTACACTGGCGCAGTCGGCGATCTCGACGATGCCATTGACCATGGGCAACAAGCTCTGAGCCTTGCTCCCCAAACTCATCCGGAAAGGACCAATTGGCTCAGAGGACTCAGCCAGTTTCTAGGTATGCGATTCAGGATGGGGACAAAGAACCTGGAGGACATTCAGCAAGCAATCGACCTCAGTAGACAAGCGGCTGAGACGGTTGACCGCGATGACACGCAGATGCGCGCGGCGGTGGCCAACGCTCTGTCAAATCTACTGAAGGAAAAGTACGAATATGATGACAATGTTGCTGGCTTGGACGAGGCCATTGAGGTCCTTGGACAGGTTCTTCAGGGTGGTCTCTCGGAAGATCGTCCCGAGAGAGGAGCTTTGGAATTCGGCTTGGGCGATGTGCTGCGTGCGCGATATGGCCGCACTGGCGACGCCACGGATTTGGAGAAATCCAGAGAAGCCTTTCAGCGAGCATGGGCCTCTCTGAATTCTCCACTGACGATTCGAATGTATGCTGCAATCAAGGCTGGCGAGATTGCGGCAAATTGGGCTGATGAGAAGCATCTCAAGAATGATACGCCGGATCCATCAGTGCTCCTCCGATATTGGACTGAAGCCTCAACGGACTTTGACAATGCCGTCAGTCTTCTCCATGCTCTAAGCCCCCGACATATGCAAAAATGTCAACAAGCAACAAATGCTAAAGCGATTCGCTGGTCTTGGGGCCCACGCCGCCGCCGCCGCCTTGAACGCAAAGAAGGATACCTCGTATGCCTTGCAGCAGCTGGAGCTAGGGAGAGGAGTCATCTCCGGCCTTGTTCTTGATCTCCGGACTGACTTGTCATTCCTCCGAGGGGAACACCCAGGATTGGCGGATCAGTTTTCTAGACTTCGCAACATGTTGGATTCGGGTCATATTACTGCCACTCTATCATCGAAGGGGTCATCGTGCGAGGCGGGTGCACAAGCTCGCCGCCAAGCAGAGAAGGAGTTTACATCTCTTCTCACTAAAATCCGCGGCGAGAAAGGGTTTGAGTCCTTTTTGATGCCGCCTACCGTTCAGCAGCTCATGGATGCGGCTGACCCGGATCCTGCCGTTGTGGTCAACGTGTCGAGCTTTCGGTGCGATGCTTTTATTGTTGAAAAGCACCGCATCAGGCTGCTGGAGCTTCCCCTTTTGAGCCTGGAAGACATCCAGGCAAATACTAAGCGACTAAAGAACCGACCCGATTCACTTCCGTCCGTGTTGGAGTGGTTATGGTCCTCGGCAGTGCATCCAATTCTCGACGCACTTGGTTTCGACAACCCTCTCGCTCTGCAAGCCGATTCATGGCCGCACATTTGGTGGATACCAGTCGGTCCCCTCAACAGTTTACCACTGCATGCCGCCGGATACCACACCAAGCACTCTGGAGAAACAGCCCTTGATCGGGTCATGTCTTCGTACAGCTCATCACTCAAGTCTCTGCTTGCAGGTCGTCTCCAGAAGATGCCGCAGTATGATTCCAGCCCAATCAACGCCCTGTTGGTTTCGATGAAGAGCACACCAAATCGCTCCCCGCTGCGGTACGCAGAGCTCGAGGTCAACATGCTGGAGAAACTCTGTCCGGCGCTGAATGCGACGCCCATTCGACCAGTCCAGCATAAAGCAGACGTCTTGACACAGCTCAGCCGATGCGATATCTTTCACTTTGCGGGTCATGGCACGTCGAACGCATTAGATCCCTCCCAGAGCGCCCTTCTACTCCGCGATTGGGAGAAGAGCCCGCTAACGGTGGAAGATCTCCGTAACGAGAGGCTGCAAGAGAAGCCACCGTTTCTCGCCTATCTCTCGGCTTGTTCCACGGGGGCAAACGAGGTACTTGGGTTGGTTGATGAAGGGATCCATCTCGGCTACGCTTGTCAGCTTGCGGGCTTTCGTCACATTGTAGGCACCCTGTGGACTGTGTCCGACCCCTTTTGTGTCAACGTAGCCCGGAAGTTTTTATGAGACCATCCGCGATGAGGGGAAGACGGATGCAGCAGTCCATCGCGGACTCCACCTAGCGTTGAGAGAGTTACGAGACGTTCAGGTTGGCGCGAAAACTCGCGGCTCTGGCGCTGACGTTGTTGAAGCTGTAGCTTCGAATGACAAGGGAGAAGAGATGGCCATACCAGGGAGAGAGGATGTCAATGGCAATGATGGCGGCAATGATGGAGGTCGCACTGTGCAGAGATCTGGGTCAAGAAAAAGGAGAAGGAGTGGGAGGGGAGCCAGAGCCGTCCATGAATTCGCTCTGGGTTCCATTTGTTCACTTTGGTGTATGAGTTATGACAAAACCCCTTTGTCCGTGATAGCAACTCAAAATCATTGTCTAATCGACTAGCCGATGGGTCTTATTCATCTTCTTCGTCATTAGAATCCTCATCCGCAATATGACCTCCCTCCCCAGCTTTGCAAATACGATGCCAATCATCTCCAAATTCCTCAACCGAAACCGTGTAGGAATCACCATTCTCATCATCTTGGACAACGAAAACATCGCCACCTCCACGCCAGTTCTTCTCCGGCTCTTCCCTCGTGAACCCAAACAAACCACTCTTGATCTTGACGCCAGCAAAAAAGACGACGCGTTTCTGATCCTTCCAAGTTGACCACCCACTGCTCGACGAGCCTCGAACCCACGATACCTCGGGACCGACCTTTGCGACTTCTGCAGCGCCGACGTTAAATCCAAGTGTCACGCTGCCCTCAGAGTTCTCCCATGTGGTGATTCCAACATCGTCAGACGAATATGTCCACGTCACGGCACAAAGACCATGCTTCTTCGCATCAGGATACTTGGAAAACAGCTTCTTGGCATTAAGCTGCAGCCAAGCAAGAAACGGATCGCGAAAGTCAAACCCTTCAGACACGACTTCATCCCCACAGAGCAACACGGCCCCAAACCCGCCAGCGGTGCTATACCTGACAACACCGCCCACCTCAACAGGCAAACCCACGGCTGCAGCGCCCAAGCCCGCTTCCAGCGCCACGCTCGTCTCGGTGACTTTGTCTGCCGTCAACGGTCCATAGCGGCGCGTGTCGGGCTCGCTGCGCTGCAGGGGTCCCAGTCGACTGTACCCCGCTGCCTCGACGGCCGAGGCGTCAGTTAGGTCGAGGATAGGGTGCCACCGCTGGTACTCGTTATCGAGGTAGCCTAGCATGCCTGGTCGCATGCGGGAGAAGGGGGCTGGCTCGTAGAGCGCGTAGCCGAAGCGGTGGCGACGCATGGCGGTGCGATAGGTGCGTGCTAGGCTTGGGTTGCCCATTTTTGTTGTAATCTGTGTGGCTTTTTTACTAGATTTGTTCTCTTTCGAGAGGTTCCTTTGTGGACTAAGGTAGATAGTTTCAGCGTGGTAAAAATAAGAGTATGCTGTGGGAAATGGAGGGAATGCCGAGCTCAGTCTAGCTCGGTGAATGAACAGGCAGGTAATATTTAAATGTTTAGCGAGAGGGGAGGGAGGCCTCAGTATTGACTGGTGGTAAGCTGCCTAGGCACCCAACTGGGCCTTTCTGTTGGGCATTATTTCATTGTATGTATGTCGCACCCGCAAAGCTCCACAATTTGTCAAACCCACACGACATGCTTTGAGAGGGAGAGAGAAAAGCAGGCCAAGAACGACACGATGCTTGGTCAAGGACTCGAAGGGGCTATGGGGGGAGGCCTCTGAACGACAGGGTGCAGCGGATACCCATAACGGGTGTCACAAAAACGATGTATCTAACTAGAAAGGTAGTTAGCTCAATCTACTACCCGTCACGATGTGACTAAGAAAGGTAAGCTTAATCTACTACCCGTTGGACCTCTTGATCCCCTTGACCAGATAATTGACGGATGGAGCAATAGTCACTTAGACAACAAAACCATGGACGACGAACAATCTTGATTTACGTGGCTAAACCAGACTTTAAGCCCATACACCACTGCATTCGCGCATCCAGCATTCTTTTGCCCTCGTCCCGAACCAGGCCACAAAAAAACAGCCTGCACCGGTGAGCCAGGGCCACCTTAGTGGTGATGGTCCGCAGCAGGATCCATGTTGACATCATCCCAATCAGCATAGACGGTGTCGCCGATGCTAATGGTCCCCGTGGCAATGGGTTTACCCTCTCCACTCTTCGCCTCCTCGTACGTCTTGTACACGGACGCTTTGTGGTCAAACCCCTTCACCGGGGACAAGCCCGGGGCTTCAAGATCGAGGATTTCCTTGTTTCCGCCCAACAATTGTACTGTCTTTGTCGGCCTGTGTGATTTTCACGCACGTCCGTTGTTAGCCATAGACTCTTTGTCCCGGTTACGGGGGGAGGGGGGCACTTACAGGGGCTGCAAGCTGGCTTCAAACACATCATCCAGCACGACAACCATTCCATTCTTGAGCTGCTCGTCAGTCAGGTGTGCAGTCAAATCCGTCTTGACCAGATCAGCGCTAATCTGCGCATTCGGCCTTGTCTTGAGAACATGGTCCAAGTGCACCTCATTCTTGCTACCGTAGAGGTAGAAGGGCATCTTGACCGGGTATTCGTTATCCAGCGCGGCAAACGCCATTGACTCATCAACCACCACCCGCACATTGCTGAGCGCGAAACCCTCCTTCACTGGCCGGGTGGTCTCGTTCGCGGGGATTCCCTTGTCCAGTCTGAACTTGAGTTTGGACGCAGTATTGGGGTTGAGCAGGTTCTCAAGCAGGTCCTCGAGCTTCTCCTTCTCCATGTTGGCGATGGTGTAGAACTGGCCGGGGTTCTTGCTGCGCTCCTCCTTGTACCGCGCCTGCACGTCCGCGGGGAGGTCGGCCGCAATGATGAGTTGCTTGCGGTGGTTGGCCATGTTGAACATGGCGATGTGGGTGAAGTAGAGCTTCTCCAAACCCTGCACGACGAAACCGTGAAAGTCAGGGGTCCGCCTGTTGCGGATGATACAGCGCTCGACGCCGCGCTCGGCCACCTGGCGGAATTCCTCAGCCATGTCGCTCATGAACTTCTGGGTGGTCGGCCACGGGCTCATGGTCACGTTGACCAGGAAGCGCAAGTTGCCTCGCGAGGCCTTGACGTTCCCTTTTTCGTCGGTTGTCTTGAGACCCAGGCGGAGCTTCAAGGTCTTGAGACACTTGCCGTATTCTTTCTCACCGAACTCGGAGGATGTAAGGAAGAGTGGTCGATCTTTGATCACGTCCTTCTCGGATGAGACGGAAAGCTGGGAAAAGATCCATTGGTTGAGGTAGTTGGCTTCACCCTGGTTGATGACGGTCGTTTAGCGTCTGCATGCAACATGGAGGTGGAAGTTGACTCACCACATCCTGATTCACTTCGTTGCCAATCTTGAAGTTGGTCGCAAAGGCGTTGATCATGAGATCGCCTCCCAGCTCACACAGCAACTTCCAGGCCTTTTCGTCCTCGAACAGTTCCTTGTTGTCACGATGGAGGATCTCTTTTCGGATGTAGTCTTTCTGGGCCTCGACATTCCCGCCTGTTTTCTCCGAAGGGAGACGGATGAGAGGCGCAACGATGAGAGCATCAGCTGGCACTTTGTGCTCGGGCTTATCCTTGGGCCTCGGCGTCATTGTGGCCCAGTGGCAATAGAGCTATTAAAGAGATACAAACATTAGCCTATAAAGGGGTACTTATGAGTAAACACGAAGTCTGAACAAACCTTTGTGCACGAGAAAATGGCCTCGCCAAGCAGCCTGCCATAGCCCTGCTGGTCAAGACCCAGCGACTGGTGGGTAAGGTAAGTAGCGACGGCTGATGCGCCGGGCTTGCTCCCCTCAACGCCGTAGACGCCCATACTGCCCTGTTCGTCACCGTCGTGGAACACGATGGGACTCGTCCAGGTGAGAAGATACCGCATGCGCCCATCTCGGTAGCAGAGTCCGCCAGCAGGGTAGTTGATGTATCCCGATCTGTGATAGTTGGTGTTAAAGAAGGGAAGAAAAGATGTCAACTGCATCTGGTAGGGGAGAAGACTCACTTGTGCGGATCAATCGTGATGCTATCCGCATGCTTCAGGGCCCGCAGCTGCGCCTTGGTGTATGGATTCAGTGGCATCACTGGCACGTACGGGATGTCGCCCGGACCGCGACCATCGCCCTCCCACAGCAACGAGGCAAAGTAGCCACCCCACGCGGCATCACAATGAACTGCGAATGACACACCTTTTGCTTTTTGGTACTCGTCACGGATCTTGATGATCTCGGCGAGTGGGTCGCACGCGCCGTGCTCTGTAGAGCCCATGATGGCGACGACGCCGAAGATGGGGGTCTCCTCTTTGATGCACTTGTCAAGTTCTTTCCTGAGGTCATCTACGCTCATCCTGGCCTCGTTGTCGACGTCGATGTCGACAAAGTTCTCGGAGCCAATGCCCGAGATGGCTTTTTGAGAGTCTGTTAGCGACATGGACGCCTCGTATCACGTTAATGAATGATGAAGAAACTCACCTCCGCCCTTAGGCCAGGAGTAATGCTTTGTCGCACAGATCATGTACTTTCCATGTTTGATGTCGAACTCGCGCTCCAGCTTGTCCTTGCCCGTCGTCTGGACCAGGTACGGCTTGAGAGCGTCCTGCAGGAAGCCCGGGCTGATGGAGTACTTCTCACCCAACAAGGTGGGGATTGAGAGCACGGTGGAGGGCGTCAGGTTCAAGAGCTCCTGCTTGGTGAGTTTCAGGAACTCCTTCGGTCCTGCGTTGCACGTTTCGACGATGAAGGGCGGCTTGACGGTGCCGAGAAACTTGAGTGGGCCTTTCTCAATGGCGAGCTTGAGGGAAAATGGGTAGAACTTGAGGTTTCGCGCTATTGAGAGAGAGTGGTTAGATCTCGTCCCTTGCGCGAAGGGGAGCAAAGGGGATCCTTACTTGCCCAAATGGCCTCGAGATTGGCCACGGACCCATCCTGATAGCATCGAGAACGTGTTAGAAATCATCATCGTCCGTTGACATGAAAGCCACTGGCGGGATCCATAAGCGGAGACACTTACGCAGGTGAGATGCCCCCAGGGAGCGGGATCTCCTTCCGGGCTGTATCCCAGCATCGCACAAAGCTCCTGGCCGACTTGCCTCTCAACTTCGGTAGTGAATGGGCTTGCCTCGGTGGCGACATTGTTGGGGTTGTAAATCATGGCCGACATGTCTTAAGGTTACAAGCGTTAGAGACTGCGGTTCAAGTGGGCTGCGTGAAACGTTTGACTTACACCCAACGATGCTCGCCAGCGTGGTATCCATGTTCATATGCGCATTGTACCGTGGCGACCAGAATGGCACGGAATGCTTCGCCAGATTGTCCGACAGCTCCTTCGAGTTCTCAGTGAGCTTTTCAATACTTTCCTGGTAAATATCTAAGCTTTTCATTTCCTTTGTAATGAAGATGTCCTTCTCCTTGTCGCTTGCGAGGTAGACCCGGGCCTTTTTGTTGGCGCTTGAGAGCTTCGCCGAAGAGTGACTGTAGGACGTTCATGTTCTCAGCCTGCGGGCCGAGAAACCAAGAGCTGACGAGGGCATGTTTGGCCTGGTTCTCGTCGATGTTGTCGGCTTGCGCTCCATTGGCTTGCACTCCGTTGGCTTGCATGGTGAAGATGAGATGCAGTTGGTTTGGAGTCAGGTAGGTAGTAGGTAAGGTCTTGTATGTTGTTCAAGTTCCAAGCAGACTTGACTAGGTGTTGATAGTTAGACTGAGATTTCAAAAGATAGAACGCTTCACATTTAAGTTCTAAGAGGAACGAACGGCTAAAGACGGAACTAGATGGCCAAGTTCGCCTGGTCGATAACGTCACAGAAGCTGTATGCCTTCGGAGATAGCGGCCAAATCATCCAACAGGCTGCATGTCTGAGACACTGCCAGCGGTATTGTCAACCCCGTGAGCGACAATAGCTTGGCACCGCTCTGAAGCTCCTTTCCAACTTGCTCACTGTGCGCACACAGTTTACACGGCATCTCACCCTGCATTCGATAATCCAAGAACACGCCATTTTGAGACAAGTCCTGTCTATCGTGTCCGCTTTCTATGATTCAAGGCACATCTCTCTTGCATCTCAGCTCAGCCCTCACGCAACAGCTAGGCCACTTCAAGCAGACTGTGGCTGCAATATTGCAGCTGAACATGCAAGTGAGTCACGCGGAACTGTTTAACCCACAAATCAAGCCGGTAATTCTAAGTTAGTAAAGAGATCAACGGGGATACAACCGGCAATTACCGCAGTAAGGCTGGGGATGTGATCTCTGTACTGCAAGGAGTACTCAATGAGGCGAATACACGTCATGGACTGGGGAGATGTGCGGTGTAGATCAGGCAGATATGCGTTGCAAATGAGACAGTCACTCCGGCAGGGGCGAGAAGATCATTGTGACCTTCTTGTTTGAGCGTGTTGAGTTAGGTGTTGTTGAGTTGTGTGTTGTTGAGTTGTGTGTTGTTGAGTGAGTTGCCAAGGCTTACCGGGCGGCAAGGCGTTGGTTGCTTCACTTGATCGGCTGAAGATTGAGTCGCTTTATCTTGTATGGCTAGTCTTGGCAACTAGTTGGCGAGTTATAGTTTGCGGTCGATCAGACAAGTAAATCCTCTCGCATCACAACGTGAGGGGGCCTATAGACTGGCCCGGTTCCCCGTGCTTGGCTTCTATCACACTTGGAAGATCACTTCCGAGCATAACGAAGGTGCGGAAGACCAAGCCACGGGAATAGGCCTGACTATAGGCCCCCTCAAATACACCAATGCGCGAGCTACTTTATCTCACTGGTCTTCACCAAGCCCGCCGCGGGCCGCCGGTTACGATTCCGCCGAAGATGCTGGCATGCTTCAGATGGGTATCCTCAGACACGCACTCGAGACATTGGACGGGAGGAATCCGGGCTCAGAAGAATCAAGGCAGCTCGCTCTTCGATGCTCAGTTTCTATTAGCACATCCAAACCGGTGATCACCAAGTTGTGTCTTCGACCCTTGTTGTCTGTATGTCTTGTTTCTGTTGAGTTAGTTTGAGGCCCCCCTCTTGGCCCTATGCAGCCTGTTGACTAAATCTGTATGTCTTGTATATATCGATTCCTTCGAAGTCGCCAACTTGCCGGCGATAGGTTCACGAGAACCTCCCGGCAGGCATCCTTCTCGCACGTCCATCCGTTTATGATCCTTTACGATCTTCCGGCTCAGTTATCCCAGCTTCAACTATAAGAAAGAACAGATTTCTCATACATTATAGCATTATATCCCAGCGCTATCACAGTGGCATCATCCTTCTCACTTTATCAACTCATCGCTTCACCAGTCTGCCCAGCACCCGCAAGACCTCAGATAGAAACACTGAAGGTCGAACACCATGGCAGAGGGATCAAATCAAGGCCGGAAATCAGCGTTGTTGATAGGCATCAACAAATACAGCAGCCCTGGGTTGAACGACCTCCGCGGCTGCCTCTCCGACGTTGCTACCACCGAGAAATTCCTCATTGAAGTTGCCGGCATCTCCAAAATTACCAAGCTCATCTCCCCGCCGGACTCGCCAACTGACCCCCTCCCAACCTTCTCCGAAGTCAAGTCCGCATTCCAGACCCTCGCCAGCGGCGCCCAGCCCGGCGACTTCATCTACATTCACTACTCGGGCCACGGTACCCGCCGGGCAACCGAGTTCGGTGACCTCAAGCGCAAGGGCGTGGACTTTGACGAGTGCCTAGTCCTTTACGTCGACGGCAAGCTCGACTACCCCCGCGATGGCGAGCTTGACTGCCTCCGCGACGTCGAAATTGCCTTTCTGCTAAAGCAGATAGCCGACAAGGGCGCAACGGTCACCTTCGTGCTCGACTGCTGCCACTCAGGCGGGGCCACGAGGGACGACGACGGGGTCCGGGGGTGCGACGAGATCCCGGACAAGCACTTTGTAAAGCGGGAGCCCATCCAGTGTGGGAAGCATCTGAAAGATGTCTGGGGCATGCCCCCGGACGACGACGACGCGGGCCGCGGCGGGAGCGTGGTGCAGCATTGGATGACGGCGTCTAAGGGGATCAACTTTCTCGCTGCGTGCCGGCCAAAGCAGGAGGCGCAGGAGGTGCCCCGCGGAGAGGCGAAGGTGAAGAAGGGGCTGTTAACGGACTGCCTCGACAGCGTCATAAACGGAGGGGTAGATCGCCTGCCCGGGTTCAGCTGCGATGTCGTTTCCAACCTCGTTGCGCACGCGCTCGAGAACCACAAGCTGAAGAATAGGTCGAAGGACCAGGACGTGGTGTTTGGCGGCCAGGGCGACTGCCATATTTTTGGTGTTGAACCCGTGCCTCAGCCCCCCGTGGTCGTCACCGGCGTCGAGCCGTGGGGGAGTGGGAAGCAGCTCACGGTGGGACTGACTGTTGGCGTGGCGCACGGCGTGCGCGAGGGTGATATCTTCGCCATCTACCCCAGCGACAAACCGCTTACCAGCGTTGCTGACTACACCGCGCCGCTGGCCACCTGCAGCGTGATTGGTGTGGACAGCTTCACCTGCAGAGCGCGCACCCAATCGAACGCTACCGACCCCGAGCAGGTCAAGGCCGGCTGCGTGGCTGTTAGTCTGCGCAGCATCTTGAGGGACCACGTCCTGCAGCCAAAGGGGGTGTGGGTATCGGCTGTGGACGACAGCGCTGAGCCACTTGATGCAGTAGTCCAGAAAGTCCGGGACTGCATCAGCCGCAGGGGAAGGCTTGCCAAGCTCAAAGACGCCGGCGAGGCCTTCTTCAAGGTGCTAGTCCAAGAAGATGACAGCTTCACCATTTCCTTCACCCCAGACCAAGCTGAGGCCAAGGTCGAAGTCACAGGAAAGCCCGAAGACGTGCTTCACCACCTAGTTCACCTGACCGTCTTCTACAACCTCTTCAACCTCGCCAAAGATAACGCGGCGCAGAAGGGGCGAGGCCTAACAGTCAGTAAAATCGGCTACCTCGACCAGGGCGTCAACCCCCCCGATCCGCGGGGTTTCCAACTCGGCAGGCCCCCCTCCCCGGACGTGGACCTCAAACCCGTTCCGCAGGGCTCAATCGACATTCTCGATGGCCAGAGTCTAGGGATTGAGGTGCGCAACACGTCGCTGGAGGACGTGTACGTCGAGATCCTAGACCTGGAGCCGTCGTGGCAGGTGACGCGGACGTACCCGAGAGCGCAGCACTCGCCGATCCTGGTGCCCCCCAACTCGGGGACGCGCTTCTTCATCAAGATGTGGCTATCGGCCAGGGTGCCCGGCGCTGTCCAGCCCGACACGTTCGACCGGTTTGTCGTGCTAGCGACGCCGAGGGCCCACGTTAATTTTTCCTAAGACTGTCCTTCCGATGCTAGGCGAGAGAGGGGGGCCTGAGGATAGTGCCGGGGCGCCGCCTGTTTTGGAGCCTGACGAGAGGGATGCTGGGAGGGGAGGGTCCGGGGTGGCCCAGCCGGCGTGGTTTGTGCAGCAGTTGGATGTGCGGGTGGTTAAGGAATAGTGTGTTGAACGATGACGATCGGGGCTTTACAGGTCAGAATAGGGGGATTAGTTTATCGAAGCTGTTTCAGGGTCGAATTAAGTCAGTATGCTGCACACTGAACAGTATCAGAGCCAACGTGCGTACTTGTGGGTGAACGGGAACTAGGTCGTAGGCAGGTATGCGTAGGCAACTTTATTAATAGCTAACGGGCTGTCAGGTAGGTTCTATCTAGATTATGTCTGTGTCTTAGATATATTGTGGATACTTGAGGTTCGAGCTGGTTTACTGATCACTGGTGAACTACGATCGCGGTGGTTTAATAAACCATCGTGGACCAGCGTGTCCTGGACGAACGGCAAGGTATGGATGAGGTTGAATAGCCTCCACTGTGGCTAAAGGATAGGGATATTATCGAAGTTAACCTAGAGGGTATAAGAACTTATATTAATAGAGTTTAAGCCGTAAACAGTAGATAACCATAAGATTCAGTTATTAATAGTTATTAGAAAAGGCTCGAAGAGAGTCTAAGTTATATAAATAGTATATAACTCAACCGAGAGCTTCATAGGCCTGCCGCCCACCTTTATTAACTCGAACACTATTTGTGAGCATGTCATAATCTGACTAATTAGCCCTAGCTACAGATCATTTTGATATCCAGCGTTCGTCACCGGTTGACCAACGTTACCCACCCTTCAAGTGGCTGGTCAGAGAGATCCACCACCTGAGACGATAACGGCTGTCACCGCAGCCTGACCGGCTTACAATCATTGGAAGGGAGGGGCTAGTGATGGTTATCCGATTTCCAAAGGGCCGTGAAAAGGTATTGATATGCTTTCAATAGCAGTATATCAACTCCTTCGGACTCGTAGGAGGGGCTCCGCTGGGCCAGGCCACCCACAGCCGTCAGCGCTAAGCATGTCTCCGGCCGCAGGACTACCAGGGTCTTGTACGGACACTTTTCTTGGCCCTCGGAGACATATATGAGGAAGCAGTGAAGTTGATTTCTGATGGATACTTAATCGTGAGATCCTGCGAGGGTGTGACAGATGATGGCATAAAACACTCCAGCTCATCAACGTCTTTAATTCTCCGCCAACCTCTGTACTCAACCTATTAAGCTATGTCGACTGAAGTAGACCCTCAATACCTTCTTAAGGAGAGTAACCGAGAGGTTGAGCGCCTCCAGAAGCAGCATGCCTGGTTTCAACGATGCCTCAATAATCAAATCGTTTTTGCTCCAGTAGACCTGAACAAAGACGGGTTAAAGGTTCTGGACGTTGGTTGTGCTGATGGTGAGACAGCTTACAGACTGATGTCATGATGAAAGCTAACGACTGACCAGGAATCCTCCTTCGCGATCTCCAGAAACAAGTCACCCCTTCTTCTCGATTGGTTGGGGTGGACATTATGAACAGTTTTATGCCGCCTTCTCCTCAAGTCAACATTACCTATCAGGTCTACGACGTATGCGAACCACCCTCAAGGGAATTGAGTGAAAGCTTTGACTTTACTCATGTCCGATATGTCTTGCCCGGATGTGCCAAAGTCGGCCATCAGAAGGCTGTTGACAACCTTGCCGGTAAGGACCAGGCCCTATTAGAAGGAGACACACATGTCTGATAATTGATATAGCTACTCTGGCACCTGGAGGCTGGCTACAAGTACAAGAAATGGACTTGGACTATAATCGGTCTGAAGTCGGCCAAGCAACCAACGACGCAAACCGAGTCTTCTCTGGACTTTTTGACCAGATAGGCCTTGGTGCCAGATTCCCGAGCAAGCTCGATAAAGCATTTGAAGCTGCCGGACTAGTGAATGTGTCGATCCAAAATGTCGAATTTCCTATGGGTAAACGACTGGGGGATGACAAGGCCGCCCAAGACTCTTGGGAGCCGTTTGCCCTTACTATTCCGAGTGTTGTTGAAACTGCCAAGTGTAAGCTCACTTTCAAGGGTATTCATTAAATTTCTAACAGTTTGCAGCGTTGGGAGCAGATATTCCTGATTCTGTCTACGATAACCTGGCAGAGAGGTTTGAGAAGGAAGTCAAGGAGCAGGGCTCGCTTTGGAGGTCATTTATCATTATCGGACAGAAGCCCGAGTAGCCGTCATTATTCATCCCATAAGGACCTCCAATTGAGTATGTAGTTTTCAATTCGGGCCGATGTCATCAAGCTGTTGTTCTTTCTTGGCTTAGGGGCGGCCGCCGTCTGTTTTGAAGACTTAAGTGATGCGTCACGATGCACTTCATAATACTCAACGCCGGTTTTCAGTTATTTTTTTCTTTTCTTTTTCGAACGGGATCTTGCATCAGTCCAATATCGACATTTCGTATCTCGTTGTCTGCATCGTAACAACATGGACTTGCTCTTGAGCTCTTTGGTAAAAATGCCCACTCAACCGAGAACTCCGCCATTTCAATTGTGGTGAATCTCCGATCCCTACCCAATCTGGACACCTAGAGCTGACCGCCTAGCCAAGAGGTCGCAGCGCTTGCTCACCACTGCACGTAGCCAGGAAACAGGGCCGAGTTGCCGACGGTTAAAGCGACCAACTGCATTTAACCGCTGAGGAGTATCAACATTTACAAACTGCCTTTTTCTTGTCTGACATTATGCTCCAGCTTTCTCTATCATCTTTACAATCACCATGTCTGCTTCTGCTCCGTTAGACGTCGAAACTTTGATCAACCAGCTTACGCTGGATGAGAAGGTTGAGCTTCTTGCTGGCCAGGGCTCTTTTCGAATGACCGGTCTGCCTGACCATGGTATCCCTGCTCTCATTGTAAGACTTGAAATATCAGTGCAGGGAAGGATTTGACTAACGTCACGGGTAGACATCTGACGGTCCTCATGGAATCCGTGGTCGGCGATCTTTCACTCGGGTAAGTGCCAGAGACAGTGGACGAATGTGTCGCTAATTGTTCAGCTTCCGAGTCCGATGCTTCCGTCTGCAACGGCCATGGGCGCCACATTCAACGCAGAGCTTCTTCACAAAGTCGGAAGACTGCTAGGTGACGAAGCAAAGGCGAGAGGTGTCGACGTTCTCCTGGCACCTACGATCTGTCTCCAACGCTCCCCATTGATAGGCCGCGGCTTTGAAGCATTCGGAGAAGACCCCTTTCTTAGTGGCATCCTAGGCTCACGATACATCAACGGCGTTCAAGAACGCGGCGTCGCAACTAGTGTTAAACACTATGCTGCTCACGATCAGTCTGATAACAGTATTGAAGACAACGTGTGCATGACCCAACGCACCTTGCGAGAGGTGCACATGTTGCCATTCCAACTTGCTCTTCGGGATTCGAATCCTTGGACGATCATGACTGCGTACAACAAAATCAACGGGATTCATGTCAGCGAGGACCCTCTTCTTTTGAAGCAGATCCTGCGAGATGAATGGGGCTTTAAGGGTCTCGTAATGAGCGACTGGTTCGGAACGTATAGCACATCGGAAGCTATTAACGCTGGCTTGGACCTGGAGATGCCTGGTCCCACGGACTGGCGAGGCAAACGCCTGAGTATCGCTGTCAACTGCAGAAAAGTGTCCCAGGCAACAGTCGATGAGTCTGTGAGAAACGTGTTGAACCTGATCAACAAGGTCAGAGGGGGCGAGTCACTCAATGACTCTCCTCCTTCCAACACGCCAGAGCAGAGAGCTCTGATTCGACAACTCGTTGCTGAGGGCATTGTTCTGCTGAAGGATGAGAAGCGGCAACTTCCGATTAAAAACCCTGACAAAGTGAAATTTGGATTGATTGGAGATCATGTCAAGAATCCTGCACTTTGCGGTGGTGGCAGTGCTGAGGTTGAGCCATATTACTCGGTTACCCCTTACGATGCCATTGTCGAAGTTGTTGGTGCTGAGAACGTGTCATATGCGGCCGGTTGTCACTGTAAGTTTAGGAAATATCCGATTTTGACAGGATGCATGAACTGACTCCCTCCTAGCATTCAGATTTAGCCCTCTACTTAAAGGCCTCACCACTTCGTCCGGAGCAGAGGGCTGGGATGTGGAGATCTTTGGTGAGAATCCAGATGACCATCCTGAAGCCCCGGCAGTGGTGTCAGTCGTTGCTGAGAAGCAGCTGATCGATGTTCCCGAGAGTCTACACAAGTCCATCCCAACAAAATACTTTGTCAGGGCCCGCGCTCGTTACACTGCTGAAACCTCGGGTATATTCCGCTTCGGATTCAGCACATCTGGAAAGGGTAAGCTCAAGGTTGACGGCCAAGAAGTCATTGACTTGTGGACGAGCCAACCTCCCAAAACCGACTCAACTGCCTGCTTCAATCGTCTTTCCATGGAGAGGTTCCACGATATCGAAGTGATCAAAGGACAAGTTTTTGAGCTTGAGGCTCTTCAGGTGAACGAAAAATCTTGCTGGTGGCGTTGGAACGGCTTTGACCCTCACCGGACGTGTTGGAGGCTATGAACTTCTAGACGAGGACCAGAGTATCAAGGATGCAGCGGAGCTCGCTAGCAAGGTTGACATCCCGATTATGATTACGGGTCTATCCTCGGATTATGAGTATGAAGGGAGCGATCGCAAGAATCTGAGACTTCCTGGTCGGGTTGATGAGTTGATCCAGGCAGTGCTGAGTGCCAATAAGAACGCAGTAAGTACACTCTATTTTCACTCCAATACATGAACTGACACAGCCCTAGATTATCGTTACCCAGTCCGGATGTCCCATCGAGATGCCATGGGAGTCACAAGCATCAACTCTACTTCACGCTTGGTTCGGCGGCCAGGAGACCGGCCACGGCCTTGCCGATGTTCTTTTCGGCAAGGTCAACCCCTCAGGCAGACTTTCCTTGACCTTCCCCAAGTCCATAAAGCACACTCCAGCCTATCTCACCTTCTCCAAGGCCGACTACGACATCGTATACGGCGAAGGAGTTTTCATCGGCCATCGATACTACGAAATGGTCGACAGAGAACCTCTCTTCTACTTTGGCCATGGGCTTTCATACTCAAAATTCGATTACTCGAAACTCGAAGTGCCTCATGATTTCGCCTCGGCTGTCGATCACAAAATGCAAATCTCGGTTGACGTCACCAACAAGGGTCCTTACCCTGGTTCAGAGGTCGTCCAGGTTTATATCCATGATCCCGAGAGTTCCGTTCAGAGGCCTGTCAGGGAGCTCAAGGCTTTCGCTAAAGTTCACCTAGATGTTGATGAGACGAAGACTGTTACGCTTACGCTTGATAAGTACTCTTTGTCTTTTTGGTCTCAGGAAGTGTCCAAGTGGAAGGCTGAAGCGGGTGAATACATGGTCATCGTTGCTGCTAGTTCAAACCCGAAGGATGAAATCATGCGGGCGAGCTTTTTCTTGTCGGAAACCTTTTTACTGGAGTGGACTGTGAACTGAGGATAACGGGAAGAAGAAAAGTGGTCAGTAGGTAGAGTAAATCAACAAAGAGTGAGAAATGAATGAGCCTGTTGATGACAGAGCAGCGACTGGAAGGTATTTGCGCCTCACAATCGATCGTTGACTCTATTAAACGTGATATCTAATCTATGAAATGATCTACTGCCTGGGGCTGTACTGGATTTCCGTAGTGGAAACGATATTGATCCCCTTTGCCGCGTCCTCCTGAGAGTAAGAGTGAGTCCGCACCTTGGGGTTGTAAGAAGTAGGGAATGGCTGCCTCGGCGCAGAAACCTGAACAGTATGACCACCATCTTCCGCCGTAGGTCGAGGCCAAAGCTTCGCTTCATCATCATCTCCAATCTTTCTCCCCGACTCGGAGTCATCTCCAGATTCGAGTTCGATGGCATCGGATTGTCTGCGGCTGAGTTGGCGTCTACTCCTGATGGCGTGTGATCCCTTTGTTGTGGGGTGAGAGGGACCGCCGTAGCTGGCGCCGAGAGAGCTGAAGATTCCAGGGATACACTTCTTGAAGAATGGTTTCAGTGAACTAGCGGAAGCGCAGATGATACAGCCAGTGAGCTCTGCGTACATCCAGCACAGTTCATATGCCAGACCCCAGGTGTAGTTAGGGCTGCTGAAGAGCTTGATAGTAAGAACGCAGTTGTAGATGGCGACAATGATGACACTTCAATCGTTAGCATGATCCAAAGACGAGTTTCAAGTCTTCACTCACAATCCACCTGTCGTGAACAGCAGCAACAGGGATAGCTTTTGACGCCGAGGAATCTGAAGGGGAATGACGATCCGCAGAGGAAGAAGCAAAAATGACGAGATCCATCACAACATTCGCAACCGATGCCGCCAAGAAGAAGCCAAACTTGTCAACACACTTGCCCGTAGCCATAGCGACAAGATCCCAAGAGGCGTTGATGGGTTGACAGCCAAAGAGACTGATCATGGCGTAGACGACGGCGTATGTGACGAAGAGACCGGCCAGAACTTGTACGATTCTGCGGAAGACTCTCTCAGGGCAGAGACGAAGGTAGAAGAAGAGCAATGAGATCTTGGCCAAGTCTGAAGAAAGCATGTAGAAGATGTTGACGGGGATGGTCCACTGAGTCTTGTTAGGAGATAGTGATGATAGTGGCATGTATGAGAACGTACCTTGAGCAAGATTTGGTACTTGGCCTGTGATACTTGCCAGAAGTTGATACCACAGCCACCTTGAGCAACCACTATGAATGGTTAGTACTCAATCACCAAGTCGACATGATCAATACTTACTCCTCATCGTACACGCATAGAACATCCAACACGAGAACAAGGTAGCGCCAGTAAGGTCTACACCTAAAGTCAGCGACGAATGTCATATCGAATGTTGAGATGTAACTCACAATCATCCAGACGCAATGCGTTATTCATGATCCCAACTCGTGTATAGATTCTCAACCCGTAAATAACAGACCCGAAAGCGAACAAGACGGCGCCAATAACCACCTGGGCCGGCGCCATGGATCCCGCAGCCCACCTATCCTCGCCATCAGGCGGAGGCATCATGTAGACCGTGTCAGACATTGTGTCGAACGCTCACAGTAAGCTTATCGGACTCGTATTGTCGTGGGATGAGGTTCGTTGGCGACTCGGGGCCTTTATTTTCAACGTTTTTCGCTTCACCGGACAAAACATTTCATGGATTACCAGCACCCTTCTAATAAATAATTTCAGCAGGGCAGGATCTGCATGTTAGATGTCTCTTTTCACAAAAAGGGTAAAAAAAAGACAGGTCAGGAGCATTTTTTCCTTACTTTTTGGTTCCTCACTCCACCTTTTTGACCCAGTGTTCAAGGATTGTTCTTACATTCTACAAGACATTCCCCGACGCAGGAACAAGGTCTTGGGGAATAAAACAAGGTTCCGCAGGAGGATTTGCCACCTTGGCATAATCATCCAATTTTTTGCAACTGCCGGCAGGTGTGTTGCTCTCCAGGCAACATGTAACCTCGGCTTCTCAAGACCCAACGAGAGTTATTTCATCTCGAGTGTTGCACTCGTTCTTTTTCTTTTTCTATAATATCCAATGTTGGTGCTGACCAACGGCCACGTATGATGGTGAAATCCACGGTGGCCAGTTCTGTGGAAACCAAAATGGAGAGCTGAGACTGCATGATCCTCTTGGCTGCAACGGTTTTCAGGGGCTCGTCGTTTCTTGGCGCATCCATCAAAGCAGATCTATTCCTTTTTGGCCCATCTTTGAAGAAATCATGTTTTCTTTTTGTCATTACAAATGGCTTACCAGTTGCATGACTCCGGTCCACATTAACAGGGATACAGCATGAGAGGAGGATTGTTCACCCGCAGCATGGTTTTACCCCTTGCAGAGAGCCCGACGAGATGGGATTCCTTCTCGTTTGAAGATACTCTTTTCAGAACTGAGCTTGTCTTAATGTGAACTGATTTCGGGCAATTCCCCTACTGACGGTTTTGCCGATCTCGCCCGAATCGTTTGTCGAGCAGGGTTATGCGAGTCTTGTCCAAGGGCTAGCCCGGCAATATGTGACCATATTCATTGGTCTATTACCGAGCGAGCTTCACCAGCAAGTTTCAGTCATAAAATCTGACAGTTCCTCGCAAACTCGGCTCCAGCAGGTATTTCCAAAAGGATGGTTCTGTAGAGACGATCATCACTTCATAACCGACCGATTCGCACAATACGAGGTTGGGCATTATTATTCCGCCTATGCTTGTTCTCGACCATTGTGGTCATTCACGATATGTCACTTTTTTCTTTTTGTCCAATTATTTTTATGCCTCGTTGTCTAGCGCTCTTGTCGCAGCACATCTATTCGCTGGACTTGCGACCCCATTTCCTATGAGGACCTTTTGACCGAGAATTTTTCTTAAAAAGAAAGAATGTCGGAAAATGGTTATCTGACGTTGTGGGAAAAGCAAAATACTCTTATCCATGCCAAGATGTCTCCACAACAAAGCCATACACAAGCTTCAACTGGCTGGAAGCAATTCCGTTATCAGCGGAAATCCCGAGACAACCACGGTTCGGACCGAGCGGAGAGGGAAAACCGTTGCCTCCCGCAAGCGCTAATGCCAGTATCTCACCATGAGCTCGTGGATATTTCACTTTAAAAAGAAAAAGAAACGTTGTGCGGATGTAACTTGGAACCAACACGATATGTACTGCAATAAACCCAGCATTGGATGACAATATTTTTTCTCTTCCGAGCAGTCACATGGATCATTAGACGTTGCTGCATCTTTTCCCCTGTTGCGTCCTTTTTGCACTCCGCCAAAATGTGACTTGACAATTTTCTTACCGGTGGAGATTTTTCACAAACCCGAGATCATGACCCGAGACCAAGGCAAAGGCCAAGATTTGGTGAAACGATCTTCTCTGCAGGTTCATTAAGCGATGGAACGCGACACGATGATCTTGACCATCGTCGTGGGTGCGAGCTCCCTCCGAGGGAAGAGTAAATCCGCGATTCGTGGTGGATCCTTGCCCAGAGAGGACATTAGTCAAGATGGCAAGGATCTGACTCCTCATTCTGGGTCTGTAGACAAGGAATTTTGCTTTACTTGGGAGCTGGGAAATGTGAGGGTATCATGCGGTGTTTCAATTCCCCTGAATCCCCCATGCACCACAAGGTAGCAACCATTCGTCCGTGCCGCAAAACGTGGATATAAATCTATAACAAAATCCCTAGCACTCTATGCATCATCTCAGACACACACATTTCCCCCAACTCTAAATCTTACTCGCTTTCTCAAAATGGCAGAACAGTACCCTTTCAAGGACAAGGTCATCGCCGTGACTGGCGCTAGCCGGGGAACTGGCCTTGCCCTCACCCGCTATCTTCTTATTCGGGGTGCCAAGGTTTCCATGGCCGCGACGTCGGAAGAGAATCTGAACAAGGCGGTTGTTGAGATTAAGAGGGATATCCCTGATGTTGAGGACAGGGTCATCAGTTTTCCTGTCAACGTCACCAACCCCACGGACGTAGAGAATTGGATCAATGCGACTGTTGAGAAATGGGGAGAGTTGGATGGTGCTGCTAATGTGGCGGGTGAGTTTCTTGTCGTGTGCGGTTGATCTACTACTGACGGGTGAAAAGCGAGGATGAACAAGAGCATTCATCCCATTGAGGACCTCGACCTTGAGGAGCTGAAGGAGATGCTGGATGTTAACGTAATTGGTACTTTTAACAGTATTAAATACGAAATGAAGAACATGAAGCCAGGCGGTAGCATCGTCAACTGCGGAAGCCAACAGGTCAAGTACGCCTCTGGAAACATGGGAGCATACGCAGCCTCCAAGAACGCCATCCGCGGCCTCAGCCAAGTTGCCGCATACGAGGGTGGAGCCAAGTACCCCAAGAACCCCATCCGAGTTAACCTCCTATGCCCGTACGTACCATTGATCCCCCGTTCCTTTTATTTTCTGACCGTCGTATCAGGGGATGTATCGATACGGACATGATCCGCCAACCTCTCCACCTCCCCAACGGCGCTGGAACATGGACCATGACCGAGGGTGATCATCTTACATCGATCATCAAGCGATACTCCAAGCCAGAAGAGATTGCCGCCACCATCGCCTTCCTCCTTGGAGACGAGAGCAAGTTTGTGACGAAACAGGAATGGTACGTGGACGGTGGATGGATGGAGGCAAACTACGTAGCGTAATCCGCGGTAATAGATATTTTAATCATACTTTTGTTTAAACGACGTATCGCTTGCAGAAATTTCATTTTGACAAGGCTGAAGGGGGGTTAAGATAAACTCTAGTGCATGAATGTCCCACCCGGGAGAGCAACGCGGCCCGAATCAAAGGGTTAGGGCTGACCTCCTTGCAAGGGGAGATGGAATTTGGGCATGAACCGGGGTTGCCCTTGTTTGCGAAGCGAAAAGAGGAATCCGAAGGAGTAGTGGAATACTACTTTGGGTTTGAGGAGTCCACATGTTGGGAAGGGTGTCGCGTACCCGAGAGATGGCGATCATCAGCCAGGTTACTCAACGTAATGGTGCATGTAGGCTTCAGGTCAAGCTGGAGTCAGGCTTGTAAATAAAATGGTCGCAAGATTTGCCACTTCGAGCTTCATGTGATCAACCTGTGGCAAGCAGGTAGTTTTGTCAATGTGTTTCTAAATGTTTGCTCTCATAACCACACCTGACCTACTCTTCAGCAACATCCCAGCAGCCATTTGCAAATCCATACAATAACTTCAAGATTTAGAGTAGAACCACCAAGTTCAATACCACCACTTGGACTTTGCTGCCTTGATAGCACTCAAAATACCATCGTATGCAGGCTTCTTCTGGAACTCCTCATCCCACACCAGAGCAGCACCCTCACCCTGGAAGGTGCTGGGAATCCACGAGTACTTGTCCGAAACACCCTACTCGAAGTCAGTATGTCAACTTGTAGAATAATTAAAAGAGATTCGTACCCAAAGTGTGATGCCGATGCACTTCTGGACAGCCATGCAAGACTCCACGACTCGCTGGTAAGCCTTTGATTGCTCCTCAAGCTTTTCCGGTGTGGCTGGTGTCTTCATGCGAATGTCAACCTCGGTGTACTCAACAAAGACACCAAGATCGGTAAACTTTCTCAAAGCTCCTTCGAGGGTCTCGCGAGTGGGTGTGATGGTTGGTTGAGTCGGCGTGGGCTCTACAACGAGATGTCCCTGTAGGCCAACACCGTCAATCTTGACACCGTAGGATTGAACAAGCTTGACGATACGTGCTGCTCCGGCTGTCTTGGCGTTGTTATACTCAAGGTTGTAGTCGTTGTACCACAACTTGGCATTCGGATCTGCCTTGGCAGCGAGGCGGAAGGCCATGGGAATGTAAGCTTCTCCAATGGTCTTGTACCAGACGGTCTGACGGTAGCTTCCATCCTCATTGAGAGCTATTCGAAGTGAGCACAAAGCACATCGATTAGATAGCATGACTTACCCTCGTTGACAACATCCCAGTGAGTGCATTTTCCTTTGTACCTGCCTGCAACAGCATTGATATGATCCTCCATAATCTGAACCAAAGTCTGATTATCAAAGTTCCCAGCCTCAACCCAAGGAGCAAGCTGACTATGCCAGACAAGAGTATGGCAACGAAGCTCCTTGTTGTTATTGACGGCGAAATTGGCATGTTGATCAGCAGAGCTAAAGGTAAACTCGCCACGTCTTGGCTGGACAGACTGCCATTTCATGGCATTCTCGGGAGTAATGGCGCCAAATTCCGATGCACCTTTGATGATGTCCTCTGTGCGGGAGTCGCTGCCGAGAGTGAGGGCTGTTCCGACGTGGTGCTTTCCTTTGGCTTTGATGGCACTATCGAGGCCTTCGGCCCTGGAGAGAATTCCTTGTTAGGCTATTGATCGGAGCTGCGTACATGTGACTCACAAAGCCGGCCTGGCAAGAGCCTCGCTGGCGATGGCCAGGGTCAAGAGAGCTGTCTTGAGAAGCGAATGCATGGTAAAGGCGTAAGTTTGATGAGACAGTGATGAAGTCTAGAACATGAGAGGTGGAGGTCGGATACCTCTATATATAGTAAAACAGGCTAGCGAAGACGCAATCATAGAATCAGGGCATTTGTGTTGTATTCCAAGGTTTGATCGATCTGCCGGTGTACGGAACTTGGGCTCAATTGCCGAATTGGGATTGATGGAGGAGCTTCCGTTCCCCAAGACGCTTAATTCAGGAACACTTCATTTTACCCAGCTAATGACGACGGACCGGTTAAATGAGTGCTTGGCCAAGGGACCTACTCCGCGTAGCCAGCTGTTCATAGCTCACATGGCTCATCTTGGCTAAATAGATTGCCCAAACTGGGTCAGTGGATGTGTGTTTCAAGTGAAGCTTGCTCCAATGTGAGAACGACGGCTGAACGGGAAGTCTATCGTCCAAACGCAAGTGGGCGGCTCTTGAGTATCAAGGTAGTCATAATAAGGTTATCTTGATGAGAAGAAACAACAGCCAAATTGGTAAATGCAGATCAGGCACTTCAAGGATGAAGTGAAGACATCGTGACCCTTCCCCGCACCGGATTTGCGGTCCGTTCCGTGGACATACGACCACGTTGTGGCCTCATGGCTCTTTTACCCGCCTGGTATAGAGCACGGCATTTACGTTGGAGAATAGAGTATTTTTATAGCTAAAGGATGCACACGTTGAAAGAAACTCTACATAATGACGCGGTCTGCAAATGAGAACGATGGAAGTTATTATTCACCAACCAAATCAAACCCAAACAAAGTCCATATAGCCTAATCTCCATATAAACACCCAGACTCGGGAGACTGCCGAAGATCCATATGGCCAAGTCTACTTGACAATCACAAGCTTGCCATCGGGATATGGTTAATGACAGCTGTGGGGCCGCCGCAGACAGTAAAGTCAACAGCGAGGGGCGTCTCGGGGATGCTTGGCGCCATCCAAGAGCTCACCAACCTAGAAAAACACTATCGTATGTGACGTAATAGGTGTTGACAGGTTGGATCTGGTACTAGTTACCAGGCTCGGGCTTGAAGGTGACGGTGGGGACGCTCGGGGGGGCCTGGCGAGGCCGATGAAGAAGTTCCCTGTTTTTGCACGACGAGAAAGGAGGAGGCTGGCTATTGGGGATTGAATATTACCTACTCTCGGCATTGCTCCAAGCAGACGACCTAGGCGGCGCCCTTCTTGAAAGAAGGAGTCACAGCATTGACAACAGCCAGGTTGAGAGTAGTTCCTGAAACATCACTATCGTCACCATCCTTTCTTTGTACTAAGAGTAACAGATGCGATTTCTCAAACTCAAGGTCTGCCAATCATCTGCTTTGCGCTCAGTTCTATACCACTATGCCACATAACTCGGAGACCAAATTTAAGCGTACTGAGATCCATTTTCGTCTCCAAGGCTGAGCTCCTGCTGCTTTAAGCTGAGCTACCGCTGAGCTTAGGCTGGGGAGGTCAGAGCTTGGGACACGTTTGGGTCCCCAAAACCGCTCCAGATTCGTGTCAGGATTTTAGGACCTTAAAATACATCGCACCCCATATAAGATAGGTACTAGCCTAAAATCTAGACTAGTACGTGATCTCCTAGTATATACTCCATCCTACCTAACTTATTCTATTTCAGGCTGTTTGATATCCTAGGACGCTCCACCCCAGTCTAGTAGATAGTTATCCTTATGTAAAGCTGATTTACTATCTTGCCTGGGGATGTGAGGTGGCGAGCCCCGTATATGCAATCTTCTGGGGGCTTCTTCTTATTGATACCTACTGCAATTAAGCCCTTGCTCTGTGTGAGGGGATTAGCGATGAAAACTTACGCCTGTGCACAACACACCAGTACTCCGATTGAGCCACGCATCCAACATCTCTCGAAGTTACCATCCTAGGGTTTTCGGGAAGCAGCATGAGTCAAGGGTGAACTACACAGCAGCTCGTGGTTTGTGCAAATGGCTAAGCCGATGTACATTTATGAGAGGGCTTTGGACCCAAGCCAATCAGAGGTGCGGATTGTGTCAATTTTGCCAGGTTCACAGTCAAGCACGGTCAAATGCCGCCTTGAGACGGTCTCTTTAGCCCATGAGCCAACATTTACGTGTCTTTCTTACACGTGGGGAGATCCATGCAATCATTCGACGATCGAATTAAACGAGCATCCCTTCTCCGTCACCAAAAGTCTTGCCGTTGCTTTGCGTCACTTGCGAGACGAAGGTCAGGTTGTCGTAATCTGGGCCGACGCAATATGCATAAACCAGCAGGACCTTGACGAGAAAGCTACCCAAGTACCCCGGATGACAGAAATCTACAACAAATCGAAGAATGTTATTATTTGGCTTGGGGAAGAAGCCGAGGACAGCTGTTACGCGATGAACTTTATCCATGGTATCGATCGCCGCTTGGCTTCTAGGGCTCCGCGGTTACGAGAAGACTATCTTGCGATGGCGCAAGCTTTTGACGATAGAGCCTTGCGAGCGATAAATCGGCTACTCCAACGACCTTGGTGGAACCGAGCCTGGATCATCCAAGAAGCAACATGCGACAATGAAACCTTTGTTAGGTGTGGCAGAGATGTAACCGATTTCACAGCATTTGTGGCGACCATCAATTGCCTGGTATATCACGTCGTACGGCTCTCTTTGCGAGGTCATGGTATTCCAGACATTCGGCACCTGCAAAAGGTCATAGCGTTAGACCAGCTCAGGGAGCAGCGAGGGCAGTCAAAATATCACCCCTACCTGCTGGACATGCTGGACAATTTCCGTACGTGTGAAGCATCTGACCCACGCGACAAAATCTTTGCTCTATCAGCGTTAGCTACCGGGAGGGGAAAAGAAGCAGCGACTCCAGATTATTCAATCTCTGTTGATCAGGCTTACAGCAAATTTGCATATCTATTCATTCAGTCAGAACGAACTCTAGGCATTCTAGGACACTGCCAAGTCGCAGTTCGAACTATTCACTCTTGGTCATCGTTTAAACTCATCACCCCTGATCTTATCCCCAAAAGCGTCCTGCCTTCTTGGGTTCCTGATTGGACCATGATGCAGGAAACAACGCCATTTGAAAAACACCAGAAGCCAGGCGTCGACCAATCTGAAAGGGTATATAACGCAACTGGGTCATTCCTTCCATCGGTTCACTTTACTGGGGGTCTTAACACATTATTTGTCCGTGGCTTTACTTTTGATAGGATATTATTTATTAGCCCCGAAGCTTCTTCGGCACAGCTTACGACAATCAAGTCCTGGTACCTTTGGGTCGAAAACAAGTTTGGAAGCACCTATTCGACAGGCGAGTCGATACGGGAAGCTTTCCTTCGCACTATCGTAGCAGACGTTAGGGTGTTGGAGGGGTGCTGTGTTAGAGGGGGTCAAGCAAAAATGGCCGGTTCAAGATGGAGCGGGAAGCTTAGAAGGGTCGTTCGATTCGCAGTCACTCATTCGGAAAGCAATTCATAGTCGGCGGTTGTTTGTTTCGGAAAAAGGCTATATGGGTCTCGCTAGGTTCGACGCAATTACAGGAGACCAGATCTGCCTCCTTCACGGTGGATATGTACCGTTTATCCTGCGGCAAAAAGGAGAAATGCACCACCTTTTCAGGGGTGAATGTTATGTTCACGGTTTAATGGACGGAGAAGGAATGAGGTACCCAACCATCTGGAGATATTTTGCTCTTTATTGATATAGAAGTTAATTTTGTATTTTACCACGACAGCTACAGCAGTTTATATAACTCTATAAATCTAAAAATATTAGAATAAAAATAATAACATAGAAGACTTAACTGCTGTGTACTAACTTGATCATTAGTATAGGACGTAATATTATAGACTGTGTTAGCATTGGGATATAATGCTATGATGTGTTGGAAATGTGTTCTTTATTATAGTTGAAGTCGGGATGACCGATGAACAAGATCGAACAAGACAACAGAGCACTGGGCTCCACGAAAAGCTTCATCCTTTCCAGAATAAGTCTCGTAGCCTCGAGAATCTGGTCCTCTGTCACGGCATACATGGCTTTTACAAGTTTCCTCTCGTATGTAATACTCCAAAGGAGAGATCCGACGACGCCGATTAAACGATCGGCGATGGTGCTTGTCTTTACCGATGTGATTCTTTTTACCTCTGATGAACCCGCGTCGTGCATCATCCACGCCTTCAAATTCTGGCTCGCAGCCAAACACCCGAATCGGAGTGCCCTCACAACTAAGCGCGATTCCGGAAAGCAGGCCACCACCGCTACACGGTGCAATAATAGCATCAAGTGTAGTATCAAGCTTCTCCACCTAGTGTTGCAGCTCAAAACCTACCGTGCCTGCACCAAGTACGACATCGGGATGGTTGAAGTGAGGTAGAGCTAGCGCCTGGGCATGATTGCCTGGTCAACGCATCAATAAATGTGTCCAAGTGTGAAAGGAATATTGTCTATACCTGCGCTGAGTCCAACAACTCCCTTCTTCATACCATCATCAGCAATCCATTCAGGGTCCTGCTTGAATCTCTCGATAGCGTGAAATGCACCGCGAGCTTTGAAAGCACCCACCCATGCGCTGCAAGTTCTCGCATTTGAACCAGAGTCGGATGACTGGCTTTGCAGGTCGAGCATTGCCTGGTAATTAACTCCCTGGGAGTCGAGGCCATTCTGTTTAGGGTTTTATTGGGAGTTTCGTGGATCAGAGGTTTGATCAGCTCATGGGCCTTGAAAACTGAATCCCGAGTCAAGGGAAGACATCTTGACAGATCTGCATGCATGCCGGTTAATAATTTGAATGAAGAACTGCGAACAATGTTTTCTGCGCAATCATTGGTAAGGATATACCAGAACTGCAGGTCTTTTTGTAATCGAGGACAATCAACATTGTGAGACGGCTATCATCTACCCAGTCGGCTACTCAGTTTACAGCCTTTGTTCGTAGTTAGCTTCTCCGAGCCGGTCTATCAATGCCCGGCATTCAATCGGAATCCCGGCAAAGAAGCGCGGTACGAGATTACGGATCATCAAACACCGGGTCGGCGAAAAAGTTGATGCGCCGAAGCCTAAGCTAGCCCGAAATCCACTCATATATTAAGTATCCAGACGATTCAAGTCAAGAAGATCAGTTGCTCACACATCTACTCTTTTCACTGGCAGATTTCAAATCTTCAACAATCATAAACTTCATCATGTCCTCGGTTGGAAAGGCAGTCATTCTCCCTTCCAGCGCAAAGGGCCTCGCCAATTACCCCCACGCCCGCCTCGTCTCCGCTGGCGGCACCCGAACGTTATACATCTCGGGCACATCGTCCAGGCGTGCAGACGGTTCTACTGAGGGGTTCGAATTGGGCGATGACGGCACTCCATATCCCGACCCTGGAGAGCAGACAGCCGCCATTCTCCGCAAGATGGAAGCCGTCATCAAGCAGGCCACCAACGGCAAAGGCGGCTTGCGGAATCTCGTCGACGTGACGGTTTATCTTACGGATATGGCATATTATGGTGGGATGAATAGGGTTTGGAATGAGTTTTGGCCGAATCCTGAGGATGCGCCTGCGAGGACGGCGGTTGCAGTCCAGGCGTTGCCGGGCCTCAAGATGGTTGTTGAGATGAAGGCCACAGCTGTGGTATAATCGCGATATCTATCGCCAGGTAAAGAATGATAAAACATGGACCGATTGTTCAATCTCAACAGTTTTGAGTGTCGTCTTACTGTATGGTAACTTGAATTCTTCCGGCCACGTTTTTCGGCATCCTCAATGTTGTTTCCGAATACCGGCTAACGGTAACAACTTGCCGGATGGTGATGTTGATTTGTAGCCAAGTCTGTTTGAGGTGACTTTAATGGAACGGGTCAACATCGTTGAGAGAGCGAAGCGCATGCCGCGGATGGCCAGCCGAAGCAAGGATACTGCGATTGAAAGGCCGGCCGAGCCTGAACCATTGCTACTAAAGTGGCGAAATGGAAACGCGACGGAATATAATTGACCTGTCAAAAGGCGAGCTGAACTTCAGAGGCTTAAAAAAATGCAATATTCCGTAGTCAAATACAATCCATGCTTGCTTGCAGGGAAGGGATGAATCCAGCAGTCTCAGACTGAAACATTGAAAGGGCAAGACAAAGTGAGTCATTCGGAGGGAAAAACAGTAATACAATGAATGTCAAATATTTAATAAAAAGAATGATATCTAAAACGAATGTTTCACACCACGCTCCCAAGTCATTTCACATCAATAGTACAATAAACGAAAGCGTAAAAGGGAGGGTCACCGGTCCAGCCCAAAGGGTCGCCCCCCCCTTTTTGTATGGAATGCAACCCACATTCCTGTCCAACAATGGCCATGTCAATAGCCTTTTTCTTTGTTTAGTAAGGCTTTTGGCCGACAATGTTTCCTGGTGGGGAATATCGGGCGACGGTGTACCAGCCGCCCTTGCCGTCGCTGACTGTCGCGATGCCGACTTTGACGCTGTTCTTCCACACGCATTGGGCTGAGGGGGTAATTAGTGGGTGAGATGGTATTGGAAGAGGGTGGAACTTACTGTAGTGGCCGTACTCGGAAAACTTGCCCTTGGGAATAACCTCGTTCTTGTAGTTCTTTACCTCAGCGAGCCTACACTTGTCAGTCACGCTCTATGCACTCAATACAGACAGTTCACTTACCATCCCTGAGTTCCAGCAGTAATGGGACTCTTATACGTTCCACTCGACCTATGAACTGTCAGCATACCATGCAGCATCAACCAGTGATCAATCTCACCAAGCATATGCAAGATTCTCCCCCTGGTTAGGTCTATCCTTGCTAGCAGAGTGCGCAAGCTTTCCACTCTTGGCAATCTTCTGAGCCCAAGCCTTGGCAGCAGCCTCAAGCTTAGTATCCCAGATAAGAGCCTTGACATTCTTCTTCTGCCGAGCCACAGTGTGCAAGCGCAACGCCTCCTTCTGATCAGCCGTCAAGGCTCTAGGGAAAAGGCTTCGCTTGTCGGGGGGTGGAGGACGATCGGGGTAGTCGTGGACGCTCTTGTCGATGGGTTTGATAAAGGTCTTGAGGATCGGTTTGTTGATGTCTACGTCCACGGTGGCATCGGCGTCTGCTGTGGCCGTTGCCCCGACGTACAGAGCGGGCACGCCGATGTTAATGGTGGCAGTCGCCTCAACGTCAACGTCAACGTCAACGTCCAGAACTGTGCGGTCCTCGGCGGGGGCCGAGTTTGCACCAGCGATGAGGTGGATCCCCATGATGATGAATGATGGAGCGGTTATTGTTGAGAGGAGCATGTTGACAGTGGAGTCGTTGGTTGTTTGGGTGTCTCGTAGACAATGAGATTTGTTGGTGTTTGATTGCAGTCGATAAAGTGTATTGCGTTGTTGCTGATGAGAGAAGATGGAATCCAGTGGTACTCAAGCGTTCTTTATATCTCCATCAGCCGTCAATATTCCACCCTTCACAACACCTTCCCGACATCGATAGTTCCTGACGTCTCCGGGTGTGACTTCTCAAACTGTATTACGGATCCAGAAGCCTCCGTGGGGATCAACGTTCCTGAAAGACCCCTTGTCTCACCCGCCGCCAGCAACGTTGGAATGAGGGAGAGATGCAACACCCCCTGTCAACGTTTGTCTGTCCCCTGCGTCATTCCGCAACCCTTTTGTTTGCAGATCAGTCAAGTTCTCCAGAGATTTGGGAACTGTTGATCTTCATTGTCAAGATCTTTTATTGTGTGGATAACCTCTAACATGATGTAACAACTTTCGCCGCCTGGTGTCATCATATCCGCTTCAGTCCTACCACCATTGCCACTTGTTGCACAAAAGCTTATCCGGAATTGTTTGAAGTAAATGATTTTTTAAATTCCATGCATCTGTTTGACCAAGCTGCGCGCGGATCATCTCAGCCCTACAATATCCTGACCGTTCTCTGCATGTTGTCTCACATTATCACTGAAAGCATCCCCATTCTCACCACGCACTGCACTCATCTTTCCCCATACAAATCCAACCTAAAGCAACCTCTTCCGAAGCCACCCGCTCCCCCATGCAAGGGCCAGGTTGTCATCAGCTAGACCCTTCCAAACTCTCTCGTGGTTTTACATTCCAGAGCGTTTCAGCCCATCCAATAAATTGAACAGCGCAAGCGTAACATCCACATTTTTCGCCCCCGTTCTTCTGAGACTTGCCGTTTCTGGTTTCAATAAATTCCAAGACAGTTGCGCTAGGGACCAATCGGATGCGTAACGGGGGCGTTGGAGGAATTGTGGCCTGGGGTTGGTTCCCAGGAACGAAGCGGCGTGGTGAGCTATCGCTAACTTTAATCAGATGACTTTGTTACTGAGGCTTCAGCTTGGTTGTCCATTCGTCATGAACATGTTGTGATGGCTTCAGCTACCCACTCTTGGCGCTACTTTCTCAGTATGCATCCTTGAAAACACGAGGAATGAGGAAAAACTTAGATTCATGCTAATATCAACTAACCGAAAGAGTGTTCGTTCTCCATGAAAGCCGTTGACAGAAGAGTCCCTGACGTATAAAACGTCTCTAGTACGTGAACTAACACTAGTTATATTGACGAGATCCGGGTATTAAGACGATCAAGACCCTCTAGATGACAACCAGAATGACCTCATTCTCGACACTGTCATTGATGTATCATATCGCCACCAGATATGGCTATTCAGACCTGGTACCGCTTACGTGGACCTGGTCATGATCATACAGATGATCGTTCCGTTTATGAGTTGTTAACCATTAAGCGAGATTCCATCACATTTTCTGCAAACACCAATCCAGGTTATGCTTGACCTTGACGCCTCGAGTCCGATAAGCTTAAAGATTGTGGCTTGCAACCATCGTCACTAAAAGATGATAATTGGAGTGTAATTGGCATCACTTGACGCATTGCTTGACCAGGATTATGACAATGTGTAGAACAGGTTGATGTTTCGTCACAGTGGAGATCAAGAACTTCTCCCATGAGGGGGTGATGTGACAAAGCTCATGCATGTTTCCAGATGTTATCACCTTCAACACCATCAAGAGATATCTCTAGCGTAAACTGTAAGGGTCAGTCCCACACAACAACTAACATCATCAACGGCCACACACGTCTCTAAGATGATTCAGGTGAACGTTGAGGCCGAAAAATCACGGCTCAAGAGAAAACAGGGAAATCCAATGACTTAATTGATTAAACAATCTGATTTCTTTTCTATTCGTCATTCCAATACCCAAGTGACATCTTGCTCCTCAACAATGCCCCTCGTGACCACCCCCCCAACAATCTACCAAACTCCACTCAAAATCTCAGTATGATAATGTTGGAAGTGAACCATGAACACTTTGAGTAATCATCATCAAGTTCTGGCAGATCAAGCACTCCCTCCATGGTCATGTTCCACACACCACGCCACATCCCAACCATCTGCAAAGCAGATTTACGAAGTCTCCCCGCAGTGCGACGCTTCGAGAGATCCCAGCCGTGCTCCTTGTCAAACACATGATCAAACCGCGCCGCGTACCCAGGCGGGAGTTCAATCATGTCCTCCACTGTTTCCTTCTTGTGCACCTCACACGGGCTAGTAAAGTTTGGTCGTAGGCTGTAGATAGGCAGATCCCCGAGAAGTCTGTTAGGCAGGTAATCTTTGCCTCTAGACTTGAGGATCTTCTTTTGAATTGCCTGAGGATCTAGAGGCGAGTTCCATTCGGAAAAGGTGACGGGGTAGTTGTTTTTCGTTTGTTATCTCGACCCTCACGGTGGGAGGATCGAATTCTATTTGGGAAATCCAGACGTCTAGGTGTGGGATAGAGTCCCAGATTGTGACCTTGTTTTTGTAGAAAATGTTGGGGTCGACGGCTTTAAGGGCGCCATATTGTATAGCCGTTGTTTCGGAGAAGAGAAGGGTAGCGGTGCCCATGAAAATTAGGGCCCGAAGGCTAGAACCAATCTTGGGGATCATGGTTGGGTAACTGTGGTTGTGATGTTGATGATTGTGTTGGTGGTGGTTGTGGTTGTAGTTGTAGTGATGGTTTTTAAAGGAGGAAGTAGCAGTGATGTTGTTGAAAGTGGTTGGAAAGGGGAAGAAAACAAACACTGGTCGCCAGGGGATGTTGTCCTATTTATGTGTATCTGTTCAACTATCCACCGCCCAGGCAGAAGGAATAAGTAAACAAACAATTCAGAGTCACAGGTGTAGTCATGGACATCATGCATAAGCTTCCATGGGAAAGTAAACCATATTTGTAAAAAAAAGCCGGCAAGTAAGCTTCACCATGAGTACCCAGAACCTTCTGCAACCTTTCCATGTCTCCCCTGTCCCACGTAACCAATTTCCTGCCACACGACCTTGAACTTCTCCAACAATCCCATATCAGGCATAAAAGTCCTATCAAGAAGCTGAACCACCTCAGTCCACTTGGTAACCTGCATCGAGTCAAAAACCCTCTGCAATCTATCGATATACCAAGTTCGAGTCTCAATCGACTTTTCCGCCGCAACAGCCCCAACAAAAAACTGCCAAATAGTTGGCTCAACCGAAGAACACAATCTAACGCGAGGTTTCGATAAAGAATACCTCAGCTCCTCGGCAAGAATACCAAAATCCGTGTCTGGTTTGGATAACCAAGAAAGCAACAGAAAGAGCTGCAGGGCGAAGCGGAGTGTGCGGATGTACTGGTCATCACTTCCCAAGACGACTTCCACTTCTAGTTGCAGGCAGTCAACTTGATGCTCAATGCTGAGGAAATCTCTTCTTGGTGGGATTTTGGTTGTGTTGAACTCATCGAGTGCTTTTCGGAGTTGGGATATGCCGTTGATTATTCTGGAAACGTCCATGGATGTTGGGTTGTTCTCGTTCCGTAGGGCTTGCATAAGCTTTTCGTGGGAGCCGTTCGTCGACGTGATTGCTTGGCCGATCGAGTCACTATTAATCCATCAGTTAAATGTCCATCTGCATTGGGAAAAATTCTCACTAGATGATAAAGTCGGAGAACCATGATGGAACTTGTGTAATCCCTGCTGCTCGTCTCAGTCTGATCATCTGAGCTAAACCTTGGATATGCACGTCCAACGCTCTTTCATCACTCGCAAGCCTCTAATCAATAAAATGTGAGTAACCGCAGCAACAAAAAAGTCAATCTTGACTTCTCACCTCTGCAAAAGCCAATGTAAACACAGCCCCGAGCATGCCATCTGACAAACCAGCAGCTGTGTTGAGTCGTTTGTTGATCATGCTGATGGCCATGCACTTTCGGATATCGGCTTCTCTAGAAGTCCATGGACTTCTATGTCTGGGCGTGTACTTTAGACCAATGGCCATGGACGCTTCGATGAGGGCGGGCTCGGCAAGTAGTTGATCGACCCAGACCGTCTCTCTATCTGAACCGGGGTAACCGTAGCCAGCGGGGAAGACGATGGGTCGGAACTCATAGAGTACTAGGTTTATTAGCTGCATCCCCTAAGTGTACTTCAAGGTCACTCACGGTAACTAATCGAATTATGGGGGTCTCTGATGTGTGTTGACAACAGCATTTCAGAACCGGGGTCCAAGGGGGGTAGATTCGGCGGTTGGGGTGTGGCTTCATTGCCAGACATGGACTCCTCCGTCCGAGCTACCAGATCTCTGTCATGGATCTTTTTGAAGCCTCTTTTCTTGTCTTTCCTTGACAAGCCTCTGTCTTCGCCGAGCAAAATTCGTCTTGGTGATGTGAGCCCTCATCTGCTTCGTCTCCACCACACCCATACCAGGGGCATTACTGGTATTGACAAACGTCAACTGCAACGGCATGATTTAAGTTTCGGTACACAAAAAACTTCGTATTTAGCCCAGTTTGAGGATGTATTCGGAAGAAAAGAAGGAGAGAATCGATCTCGAGATACAATATCTTGCTGACCAATGCCAGATATCGTGATCCCGAGCTGACAGGCGGCCTTACCCTTTTAGGAAAATCAGATTGCTTGGCAAATGTGGGGCCTCGGACTGGTCAGCCTCGGACTATCGTCGTCTCCCGTTTAGGAAAATGAGATGCTTCAATCATGGCCTATCATTCCGGAGGCGAGTGTTCTATAATCCTCAAAGGCTTTATGCTTGTCTAAGTTGACTCCATGTACGTCTTCTTTCTTGTCAGTGATTGGATGCCCTATATCAACCCTCGACGTCAACATATACACCCCATCGCTTATGGGACTTCAGAGCTGATTAATGAACGATCTCGCGTATCAGCCATGATGAGGCTATTCGACGAAATAGGCAAACAAGATTGCGGATAAGTCGGACTGCTTTGAAAGTGATTTCAAAGCCTACGATTACCAGGCTGGAGAGGGATGCCTTTCTTGATTTATAAAACCTTTGCTACTTCATCTCTCCTTCCAGAATCACAGATAGCAATCATCATCATTCCAACTCAATCAGAAAACACTACTTTCTCATCATTACCCTTCATCATGTCTCGTTTTTCTACTCAGCTGACTGGAGCCCACGTCCTCGTGACAGGTCAGTATCTCCCACTCTTTAATACAAACTTGGAAGTCATCCTCACAATCATATAGGTGGTCGTAAGGGCATTGGAAGAGTCATCGTCGAGAGCTTTCTCTCCGAAGGAGCCAATGTCTCGTATTGCTCACGAAAGGTCACCGGTGAAGAGTTTGCGGCCTTCAAGGGTGCAACCGGCGGAGCACGTGCCGTTGGCACAAGCGTTGATATTGCCGACCCTGACTCTATCAAGGCCTGGGTTGAAAGTTCTGCCAAAACTTTTGGAAGGATTGACATTGTTGTTGCAAATGGTGAGCCTGGCCGTCATCCCCACCCAGTGTTGAGCTAACCTCTCCATAGCTTGCCCATTGTTCACTAGTCCATCTACCGAGGACTGGCAAAAGAGCTTCCAAGCCGATGTGGTCGGCCTCATTACCCTCATCCATGCCGCAACACCTCATCTAGAGAAGCGAGAGGGCGCCGGCTCCATCATTGTCATCAGTTCCCTCGCCGGCTTTGAGGCGAAGCACCCAGCCCACACCGGCCCATACGCGACATTGAAGAGAGCCCAGGCAACTTTGGCCAAGGACTTTTCGGTTGTTCTGGGCCCCAAGGGTATTAGGATCAACTCGATTGCTCCAGGGACCATCAACCCTCCATCGACGACCCGACCTGATGGAACTGAGGAGCCAAGCACCTTTCAGCAGGTCATGACGGCCAACCCAGCCTTTCTTGAGAGCTTGCTGCCAAACATCCCTCTGAAGAGAGTTGGCGACGGCCAGGATATTGCCAATGCTGTGGTATTCCTTGGTAGCCGACTTTCGAGCTACATCACTGGTACCACTACGATCATCGACGGCGGCATGTCCACGGCGATGTGAAGAAGGATCTTATATGAATACGCCTCAAATCTACAGAGCTAGCTAGGTTTACTTTTCTATAGGAACCCGTCTCTTATTTCCAGCAGAAAAGTAGCTTAGGCCAACTATGCATATGTATTCTCATGCAATTTATCACCATGCAATCATTCAGTGTGTGAGACGATTCTTGGTCCATCTTCACATGTCTTCATTCCTGATTTAGTCGACTTGAATACACATGTCAGCCGTAACACAGCGACCAGCCTCTCCATTCCTACTATTGCTGTGCAACCTACTGCAAACAAGGGTAAATGAGTGGCCAGTATTGATTCAGGTATCAATGATATCCAAGACATTGTAGTGCAAGAATGCTCGACCAAGCGACCTTGCCGTTGAATCTGTACACCTCGAGTAAAAACACGCAACGTCAGGCATGTATGGTATTGATGTCCAACACAAAGTTAGTGTCTGGCAACACGAGGTCCGTGGCTCAGATTTTCTGGGTCAGCCAATGCCGGGATATCCGAAGCAACGCTTGGCATGGACAGGACACAACATGCGACAAAAACAAGATATAGCTAAACATAAGCCCAGATTGCATACGATGGCGTCAAGTACGTAGTAAGAAAACAAACACTAACGAAACAGGAAATGCATCGCCCATAGCATCAAGGCATGGTGAAACACAAACACGACAGCAAGTCTCGCATCTTGGCAAAGTCATTGGCCTGTACCAGACATCCCTGACGCACTGCCCCATGGCGCCAAGCGTGGCAGTTGAGACGCCAAGACGTTGGCAACCAGACCTGAAAGGCACAAGCAGCGTCTCGTCCTACGCGGTCAAACGCGAGGCGATACGTGGCATCACTCGAGCTGACAGAGGCTGTGCTGTGTGGGTGGCGTGGACGGGCATTGCCACGGCGGCCTCCGCCCTTCTGATTGGGTACGTTGGGTATGATGGAGACAGGTCTACAGGGATGGCGGTGCATGGACTGCTTAGTCGACCGCTTGTTTGTACGTACATAGTATGCTTTGTTGATATATTTAACCTAGGACCCCGTCTGGTCGTGAGGGGTTTCTCAACTTTACTTTCTAGACACAATCTACAACATCAAGAATCATCATGAGCTACAACGACGACCGTCAGGGCTACCAGCAGGGTGGCAACTACCAGGGTGGTAACTATCAAGGTGGTTACCAGCAGGGCGGATATGGCGGTGACGACCGCCAACAGGGTGGTTACCAACAGGGAGGATACGGTGGTGATAACCGCCAGCACGGAGGATATGGTGGTGATGATCGCCAGCATGGAGGACATCAGCAAGGAGGATACCAGCAGGGAGGTTATGGTGATGACCGTCAACAGGGCGGTTACCAGCAAGGTGGCCAAGGTGGCTATCAACAGGGCGGTCGCTCTGGTGGTGGCCTCGCAGACACCTACTTCTCTGAGAACCAGCAGCACCAGGGACCTCCAGGATACGGCAACCAAGGTCCTCCCCCCTACAACCAAGGCCAAGGTCAATTCGGCGGCCCAGGTGGTCCTGATGGCCAAGACGGCGAGCGCGGTGTGATGGGTGCTCTCGCCGGTGGTGCTGCCGGTGGCTTCGGCGGCTACAAGCTCGGCGGCAAGACCGGACACACCAAGACCTCGGCCGTCGTCGGTGCCCTTGCCGGTGCCTTTGGTGGGCACAAACTTCAAGATGCCGCCGAGGACTGGAAGGATGACAGAGATGACAAGAAGGAAGAGGAGAAACGACGAGAGGAGGAAGAAAAGCGACGAAGAGAGGAAGAGAAGCGCAGAAGAGATGATGACAGATACAGAAGGGACGATGAAGGAAAGCATAGACGTCGCGTGGATCTCACTCCAGCTCGAGCTCCGGCTCGGACTCTGACTCTGGCAAGGGCAGACGTCGTCGCGGCGGCGGCAACTATGCTGGCAACTTCACTGCCTCTTCCAGAGACATTCACCTCGACACTCACGGGGACTACATCCTCAGCGCTTCATGCGGCCGTGGTGATGGCTCCCGCAACCACAGTTCAATCTCCCTCAACAGAGTCCTCGAGAACCACCGGGGCAGCTTCCGCTGGGTCGACGGCGGAAAGCGAGGCGGCGGAAGCAACACGGTCACAGTCCAACAAGGCGACACCCTCCGCAGCATTGCTACTCGCTTCAACTGCTCCTTTGACGAGATTGCCCGTCACAACAACATCAACAACCCAGACCTCATCTACCCTGGTCAGACTCTTCAGGTTCCAGGCGGTGGTGGAAGCTCTGGTGGGTATGGAAACTTTGGTGATTCGGCGCGTAATGTGCGTCTTGTTGATGGAGGACAGAAGTTGGAGGCTGAGCTTTCTCATAATGGGGAGTGGTGCTTTAGCTCGGTTGTGTTGGATGAACGGATAGAGAATAACCGTGGTGAGCTTAGGCTCATCTAGGATGGCTAGGATGATTTGGGTGGTTGGACAGATTGATTTTTCCTTTTTTTGCTGTTCTTTCTTATGTTTTCATCCACCCCCCGGTCCATTGTCTAGGGATCGAAGAAAAAGTGATTTTCCTAGCATACAAAAATATCAGAATGACATGCCTAGATCTATATGCTCAACTACTATTGAATCTGTTTACGAATACTGTTCCTCCTCATGAAATGACAAGGTTATCTACTATCACCCCATAACTGGATACGCGTCTTGTCGCTAGAGTGCTATCTGAGACACTGAAAAGCTTAGTGCAGTCACGTTAATGCCTTAACGCGTTCCAGGGATGACAGTCAGAAGCTACTAAATATAGCTGGCTTGCCACGGTTTGACTTCGCCAATGCCAAGTTGAGCCCCTGGTCCTGGTCCAAAGCTTAATGATGGCTCAGCCCTGACTGGCGAAAGCTTAACTTCCCTTCCACCAGGTTCCGTGGCATCCTGATGATGCAAACTCTCTCCGCCCTTGGCAGGGGTGTTCTTCAATGTCACACACGAGCGTCCAACGAGGCCGAGCAACAAGCGTTACTAACCATGTTTGGCAAAGGGCTGTTTCAAATGCGTAGCTGCGGGGTAGAGCTTGCCGGATCTCCGAAGGGAATTGTCTGAATGTTTCTCTTCGTGTTCTCAACAAAAGGGCAGTAAGAGGATCTTTCCCCAACATCCACAGCATGTTCTGTCTTCTTCACGTTTTTGGCCTCAATTGATGCGTAGGAAAAACATCAGATGTTAGAACGATATTAATTGCCCAATTTCGGACCTCTAGCAAGCCTCCTCAATGCAATTCACCAGCTCAAAGTCCATCCCCTGATGCTGTAGGGTAACCCACCCTCTCGACGATCAACCCCATGCTCTACGAATCAGACCACGCGATAAGAACACGAGGGACCCCTTTAATTAGTAGTAAGACTTTATGATTGGGGGTTGCTACCAAGAAAAGATCCACTGATAAACACGCCCGTCAGCAGAGCATCATGGCCAACAGGTCAGAGTCTGCATTCTCTCCTTTTGCTTCATTTCACGATTTCTTCAAGATGAATTCATGTCTTCGTTGCTCATGGCAGTCATCTGTCTTTAAATTCTTCTTTGTATTTGTATTGGTCACTTTTTATACTGGTTTTGACTGGACAATATGAATCTGTTCTTGAACCGCCAAGAGTCCCACAGCCTACGATTAGCGCAGTATCAGACCAAGAGAACGCCTACGTCTTTTACGCGACGGATAATACCTACGCGTGCTCAGTTTTTGGTCAATGTCCATATCCTGAGAAAGACACACGAGTCGAAAAAGACGAATCATTATTTTGGTATCCAAAGATGTCTCATCCAAGTACCATTCTTCATTCAAGTCTCTCAATGCAGAGGTCATTCAGCGCAAGCCCATGGGACTCCATCCTGAAGCCAATAAGGATTATAAAAATTCATTGCTCAAGCTTGAGGCTTTCAGGCTGCCTGAGATTGACCCTAACCTGAAGCGACTTTTGGTTGTTGAGGGTGATCAACTTGTTTTGAAAGATCTCGACCATCTGTTTGACCTACCTCCAGCAGACATCTACGCCCCAAGGGCCTATTGGCTTCGAGATGAGCTATTCAGCAGCACTCTCATGCTCATTCAACCAACACCAGAGATGTGGAATGACATCAAGGAGATGGTTCCGAACCTGCAACCGAACCAGCTAGAGATGGACGTCATCAACGATATCTTCTCAGGGAAAGCCGCGCCAATCCCAGAGTCATACGTGGTACTGAATAGTCACTGGTCAGAGTGGACTCTTCCATCGTGGTTCGCACCTAGTGTCTCTGTCACCACATCAGAAGCAGCTGGGGCAACACCAACACCCTCGGCGAAGCCTTCTAACGAGGAGCTGGATGAGTTGTCTCTCCAGGCTCACATCGTTCACTTCAGTGCTGAGATTGGAAAACCGTGGGATTACGATGTATGGCAGGTTGGAGAGTTGGAATTCGATGCACATCAGGTGTTGCTTCTGCAATGGCAGGAATGGAGAGTACGGGCTCTGGCGTTGTGTCCGGCTGGGGTAATTGACCATGTCTGACCGGAAGTCACAACGACATGGGTGTAAAAACATACTGTACAAATTTGTAATTGTAATAAAAAGTGTATGAATAGTTACTTTACAGACCTGGCCCTTATGTGGCCTCGTCTTTGGGATCCATGTGTGCCTTGTTCGATGTGCTTTGGGCAACTGGGTGGAGATGGTGAAACTGAAGAACTCCTGCGTACGCAATTGACTACATAAATCTGTAAAGTCCGAACAGCTTCGGCCTTAAGTGAATTCAACACGCTCGGTTGCAGACTTGTTTTACCAGGAAGAGACTCCCTTGAGCTGACTCTGTCCCCATCTGAAGCGGGGTAAATGTGAGTCTGCCGAATGCTACCCCCATATTCCTCGACCTTGCCCTTGCCAAGTGTCTCGCCTAGACCGACAATCACTTCAAAAGAGGAGTATTAAATGCTGAGTAATCGGACCATCTCAATCCGCTTCCACCATTGGCATCTTCCTTTTCTCCGATGAGGTGCGGAGTTAAAAAACGATGACCCCCGCTATATAAACCATTAAAAGCCTCACGTAACGTTGGCCCTCCATCCTTTTCATCCTCAGGAAATCATCCAATCACTATCTTACTCGAGAATTATCAAGTCAGACCAACACACTAGTCAGCAAAAAAAACCACTATCCAAAATGGCTCAAGTCCTGGTTGTCTATCCTTCTGGTCCGTCTTTTGACCTGGAATACTACATCAAGACCCACATGCCCCTCGTTTCTGCGTGAGTGATCGTTGAGCTGCGGGAGGAATCGAGAACTGACAGATCTTGGTAGTTCTTGGGGTTCTCTTGGTCTTTTGAGCTATGAGATCCTTACCTTCCCCGCCGATGCTCCCTATCAGGTTCAGGCTACGCTGAAGTGGAAGAGCATTGCTGACTTTGAGGCTGCTGCTGCCTCCCCCGCAGCTGAGAAGGTCTTTGGTGATATTAAGAACTTTACTTCTGCTCAGCCTATTCTTCTCAAGGGCGATGTCGTGGCTTCTGAGTCTCTGGCTTGAAGCGTCCTAGACAGGCATGAATAATGATATGATAAAAATATTGAACGCTCTGTTCATACTCAGTGGCTCACATGCTCTTTGACTACCTAACCTGTGAAGAAAGAAACGGAATCATCATCATTAAAAATGAACAATAGAATAAAGATTATCATTTGGCATCTCTCAACTCCGACATTTGTACCACGCCCAAGCCAATCGTAACAGCAGCTGTAGCAACGAAGGCTGGCACAAATGCATTTTGCAAATCCGTAGGGTTGATACAGACCAACCAAACGGTCACAAAGACGACATTGGAAATAGAACAGAAAAATCAGCCAACACAGAAATTTCCATTGCGAGAAGCCCATCTTGGCATGCAGTCCCCAGCCAACCTGTCCCATTTCCTTAAGCAAGGGAGGAGGATTGAGCTTCTTGGGCAGCATCGAGATGATGGTCTTCTCGTCCTTCCCTTTGCTCGGATGCATCAGACCACACACCATCTGCTTTCTCGCAGCCCTCATTTGAACATCGTGTGGTAGAGGGACGGCGTGTGTATAGTCTTGAGCAGTTACAGGAGGAAGAAGCCCGGTTTTCATGGGATCGACCTCGCTGCTATCGCGCCGGACAACACAGAACTATATTTCTTGTCAGTCTATAGTGCGTTAACTGAATTACATGGCTCGGATCTTGTTACCTCGATGAACTCTACTTCAGTGCATCTCTTCCACGAAAATAGCCGCCAAATCCAACCACGGGCTGAACTGATCGCCTTGTTCACTCGACGATACAACGCCTCATCATCCTTCAAGTCGTCTGAGTTTAGTATGGAAAACAAATGATTCTCTGTTGGCTCGGTGAAAATCTTTTCAACACACCAATACATGTCTCTCGAGAGGCTTGGAGGTGGCGGTGCTGTGGAAGTTTGGAACACCCCTCTGAGAGGGACATTACTAGGCGTCTGTCGGCTGTTCGTACCACTGGACTGTGAGATTGCGTTCAATGGTATATTTGTAGACTTCTGCGTCGATAAATTGGGCGGTTGTCTGATCGGGAGAATCGGAGTCTTGCCGGTGGTTGTGGGCAAGCAGAATGGCTTATAACGGCTGAGCTCATCCTGAGAGAGCGCCATGCAAAGTTCGATTCCTTGCCACTTGATAGAGAATATTTAGTTAGTAGAGATTCCTCACATATATCCCTAGTCATTCTGGAGACTTACCTCCCACGTCATTAGGAATTGATCAGGTCTCAGCTTTGGCCGTGGGGGAGGGAGTGGCCACCAATCTAGCCTTTCAATTCGCGAGTGAGGGTTCATCTGATCGGCAGGAATAAAATTTGCTATTCGAAAGCCGTCATCGTAGCGAATGTTTGGTAAATCGATCTGTGTCGAGTATGTCAGCAATTGGCGAGTCAGGGATTCATCACCAAGCAGAGACTCGCCTTGATCAACTCCTCGCAAACCTCTCTTATTGTCGGCCTTTCGGCAGATTTGGCCAGCATTTGACATAGGATAGGTTGAAGCTGTCTTGCTCGAGTATCCCTACAAGCCATGAGATCCAGCCACTCAAGAACCTGAGCCTTGACCTTTTCACCATCATCGAAGCGAGTATCATTGAACATGTCAGATGAAATCTTGCCCTCAGTGGTGGTGATGTGGTCCCGAAAGTCGGCCACGCCAGTCGAGCCTCCACACACAAGAAATGCCACCATCTCGGTAAAGACGCTCCCTAGCTTCCAGATGTCATTGGCCAATAAGTCTGTAGCTGATGGAACATGGAATCTCTCGCCAATCGGAATCTTTGTCCCGACGCTGGGGGACGCTCTTCGACTCTCGGGTGAATCGTATTGCCACGCAGATTGCAGGGCACGACTGCCAACTTCCCAGGTCAGAGCTTTGGAGAGGTCAATAGATAGGCCAAAGTCTGTTAGTTTGAGGATAAGGCCTCCCCCAGGAGATGGTGTCTCGTAAATCAAGATGTTGGAGGGCTTGATGTCGCGGTGGGCCATCTGGATCGAATCATGGAGGTAGGCTACCGCACTCGAGAGTCCAGCAAATTGATCCCAGAGCGAGTCTTGGGCACGTCTCTGAAGTTCAACATCCTTATCGTAACTCCCCCGAAAGAGCCTTTTTAAGATTCCCAAAGGCTAGGGGAAACATGAAGTTAAAGTACTGCTCTCCGCTTGCCTCGTATCTAAAGCCAGCGAGTGTTTCGACCATGTGGGGGTGATTCAGGCTTTTGAGTTGCTTTAGTGAGTTATACTCAGCCCAAAACCGCCCTGGGGGAGTATATTGGTGAAGTCTTTTTAACAGCAACCTATACTCATGGATGTTAGCGTACATGTCTCATGCTTGATGGTGACTCCTTGTCTAATAGCAGGGTGCAGGATGGATACCTTTGTAACGACTCCGTCCTTCTGTAACCGATTATGTCGACCTACAGACCACGTCATGTGGCCTTTCATGTCAAACACGCTGGATGTCTCGCCGACCTCTAGACGGGACGAATAGAAACCAGCCTGCATCCTGTCTCCTTGTTTGTACGTGTCTGATTGCTCCCATCTAAAGACGCCTTGTTCAAAGTCTAGAGGAATTTCCTGGGACCCTAGCCGGAACAACGGAATATTACGGGTATCGGGAGTGACCAGGTCCGCATTGCGCTTGGATTTCCCATTGTTGTTGATTTCATCCGCGTCGCTCGTTTTTCGTCGAATGGGCTGCAGCAACGTTGCGTTGGGTATTAGCCGTGTTGCTGGTTAAGTTTTGAGAGGACCGAGAGGGTGGGAAAGGATCGACGTGTGAGTCGTAGTGACTGTTTAATCTGATCACTCTGTTTTCTCGCTCATACTCCGAATGTCTGTTTGCTGCCCAGAGTGTCTCCTTCTCCGTCCCGGTAAGATGTCGAGGTATGCTGAGCGTAATCTTCCCGTTCCGGAACTAGATCATTGATAGATCCAGTTAGTTGTTATCTTACTGGTGTTCGGATTGTGAAGTTTATGGGATAACTTAGGTACCGAAATGTGATAGCTGTTGTCGAACAATTTGTTCAGAAAAACCCCGAGTCTGTCTATGTTTGGGTACCGCATGTCGACGTACTCCTTGACGTATTTTGGCGGCTTCCCCATATCCCTAGATCTTTGTCCTTGAAAGGTAAGAGAAGAACTGATGAGAGTGGCTTAGATGAGCTGGGTGGCGTGCGTCAAGGGAAGAGGAGGAGGAGGCTTGTTTGATGTAGGTAACATCCTGCGGGGAAGACGAGGGAATTTATGTTCGCGAGCAAGGCCAAATGCAAGGATTAATGCAATAGATATCCGTAATTGGTCGGTTGGGAATGTGCATATCGTCTCTGCAACCCTTCAAGCCTTGAAAGGCCTGAGGCTCTGGTCTTTTCTCTGGAAAGGGACCTGCCCAAGAACCTCAGATCGTTCTGTAATCTAGCAGCTACCATTTTCTCGTAATACTGAACATTTCTGATGAAAGGTCGGTCTTCTTAATTTACTGGTCAATGTCAGTAGCTGCATCAGGCTCTGCGCCAGGCTCTCCACCAGGCTTTTTGCCAAGCCGTCTACAGTACGTACCGAATGAGGCTGGCCGATGAGACAAGTCCATTGGCTCTTCAATCAAGTATTGTCGGTTTCCTATTGGCACTGCCTCATTCCTCGTGACCTGCCTGTTCCCTGTCTTCAGCTGGCTCGGGCCTAGGCTGACTTGTCAACTTTCTCCCTCTCAGGTAGTCTCACCCAAACTTGCAGACTCACCACGGACTCGCCATGGACGACAGCTTGCCCGACCTAGTCCGTGACTGGGAGCTCGACACTAAATTTGTCAGCGACAAACAAACGATACACACTACCTATGTCTCTGACCCCGCCAGAGGTAGGTGGCGGAGAGCCGAGGAGGAGGTTTGGGACCAGACATCTCTGCTAGGTAGAGGCTCGTTCGGCGTCGTCTCGCTGCAGAAATGCGCCTCGGGCCCCAACTCTGGCAAAGTACGGGCCGTCAAAGAGATACAAGTGACCTTAGATCGGTCCTTGGATAAGTTCCTATCTCGGGAGATTTCGGCAATTGTCAAGTTTTCCCACAAGCGCGTGAGCTCAAACACTAGCTACTCACTATCATGCCGAGACTAATGGATTCGACTCGACAGTTTCGAGAATGTTTCGTCCCATCATTCGGCTGGTACAGGGGCCAAGACTCCATCTTCATCACCATGGAGTACCTCCCACTAGGTGATCTACAGTCTTATCTCAACAACCCTCTACCAGACTGCGAAGCCCGAACCATCACGGAGCAAACCCTCCAGGGTATTGATTTCATGCATCGAAGCAAGATTGCCCATCGTGACTTGAAGCCCAAGGTATGTTAGTCCAACCTGTATTTGAACATACATGTTTAATTAACCCTTTCGACCTTGCAGAACATTCTCGTACAACACAAAGGGCCCAATTGGTGGGTGAAACTCTCGGATTTCGGTTGCAGCAAACAAAGCGAGTCTACCTCCCTTCGGACCATTATTGGAACTGAGCCATATCTGGCGCCCGAGCTTCAAAACATCTTTGCTCCATGGGATAGGGAAGACTTGGAAGGTGAAGACGATCCAGATTCACCCGAGGCTCCAGGATACTCCCTTGCTGTTGATATGTGGGCCCTTGGCGCCATCACATTTCGAATTATCACCGGCCGAGTCCCCTTTCCATCGCCAGTGGGGAGGAAACTATCTCGATACGTCGCTCATGGAGGCTCGTTCCCTCCAGATGAACTTCTGAGCAGCGAATGCATGAGCTTTATTGTCTCCGCCATGAGCAGGTCTCCTCGAGATCGTCCAAGTGCAGCCAAAGCCTTGAGAGATCCTTGGATCCTTTACAGATGCGCACCTGAGAACGTGGGCTCGGAAACCGAGGCTGGAATCACCGCGAAGCCTGATACAGATGAGGAAACCCTGACAGACAGCCCACAGACAGCTTTCAAGGACGCTTCTGGGGTGTGGTCTACAGTCATACATAGTCCTCCCCCACATCCGAAACCTGTACCTGACGAGTTGCACCCAGATGTTAATGAGGCTTCTGGAACGTGGTCAACAATCCAGCCAAGTCATACTCTGCCGCTGAGATCCCAGTATGACATATCTCAGTCACCTCATTCAACTCGCCTTGAATCCCCAGAGGTCAACGAGGCTTCTGGAAGGTGGTCTACAATCCAACAAAGCCTTCCTATACAACCAAAACCTCTGCCTGACAAGTCTCAAAAAGCTGAGTCAACTCAAGTAACTCGGTCGAAACCCCCAGATGCCACGCAAGCCCATGTACCGCAGCCTACAATCCGACAAGATCATCCTCTACAGCCCAGGTCCGCCTCTGGAGGGTCAGAAACAAGGAAGCTAACACGTCTCCAAGTTTCAGACCCTGGGAAAGGTTCTGCATCTATACCAATACCTCGCCGGCTCCAGGACAGGATTGAGCAACTACCGCCAATACAAGTCAGGTCTCCGAAGTCTTCCTTGCCGCGAATGTTTCCTTTTAACCTCACTTCCGCGATAAAGATGAGAAGACCTCAACATTATTGGAGGCACGCGGGATTTCAAGGACCACCATCAGAGTGTGTCTTTTCAGCGGACGGCAGATGGCTTGTTTCCGTGGGCAAGTATCGCCCGTTTGGAGAAGTATTCTGCGTTTGGGAACACACCGGTCACGGCCAGTTCCAAGAGAAAGACGCGTATTACTCAACTTCTTCGCACAGCGGGCGTGTCAAGATGGCATTCTCACCAACCGCCAGACGCCTTGTCGTGGTTGAAAACGGCGATCAGGCGAAGATGGATGAGGGATATTGCTCAGCTTGGGAATTTCGCCTTCGAGGTGGAACCGGGCTTGCAAAAGGGTTTGAGGATTCCCGGCAGAGACGCGTCGATTCTTGGGCCATTTCAGCAGATACGGATAGCCTGTTTGCAGCTACGAACACTTATGATGAAAGTTGGTCATGGGAAGTTACCGTGCGCAAAATTTCGTATGGCCCGTTTGGGATTTTTTGGTCACAAAAGTTCGAACCCAAGGTTGAAGGCATTGCTTGTTCTCAGAATGGGGAGCAATTCGTGGCTTTTCACAACACTACCTGCACCATCTTCGATTCATATGGTTCATCCGGTTACGAGGTTCAGCTTTGGCCTACGATAAAGCGTGCGAGTGTGAGAGAATGGGTTTCTTCTGCCTTCTCGCCAGACGGCCAATGGTTTCTTGTTTCAGACGACCAAAATTTCATCCTCTACCGAGCTGACGGGTCTGGGGGATGGATACTTAGTCGGAGGGACACGTTTGCAACTCGGGCTGCTGTATTCTCACAAGATTCCAAAAGCTTTGCGCTTGGTTCTCTTAACGGCACGATATCAATCTGGAGGTTTGACAAAGACGATAAATTTGAGGAGCATAAGTTGTTGCGCCTTCCCATTGAGAGCCAGCTACGGTCACTTACGTTCTCGCCATGTGGCCGCTTTTTGGCAACCATGACGGATGATGAATTTGACGTCTGGGAGATGTTTTGAGTCTTAAGAATGGACTTCACGAGCGCTTCTGCGATTGATTGAGGCTCAATGTCGCAATTGACGCCATGTTCTTTTTAACCTGTAACTTGTTCAGATAAAAAATTGCAACTAAACATCTGTTTCATTCCGCCACCCCCTTTGCCTGTGAACCTAATCTTCCCCGACAATTTGGCCGGCTTGTTATGTTCGCGATGATTGATTGGGCTACTCTAGTTGAGAAGTAAACGAGACACTGTAGGGAGTCTTAACAAACTTATCGAAAGTTTAATAAAGAATTTCATAAAAATATTTATAAAAATCTAACGAGATATAATAAATAATAATAATAATTTAGAACTATTTTGTGTACTTCACTGTCCATCTTCAGAGAAGGATAAGCTAACACAACCATCTCCGGCGTCGGGCATCGGGCATCGGGCATCGGAGGAATCGTCGGATGTGGGTCCAGGCGCCGGAACTTGCGCGGAGGGTCTGACCTAGGGCGGACTTGGAATAATTGAGGATTAAACATGCCACTGTGTGAGCATTGGGAGATGATGCTAAGATGTGTTGGAAATGTGTTCTTTATTATAGTTCAAGCCGGGATAACGGACATACAACATCGAGGATTAAACATTATCAGATATGCATAAGAAGACAACTGTAACAGAAACAAGAGAAGGGAGTGTTATGAGCAAGGATTTGAATCCGAACACTCATTTTGAGCCCATCTTACAGAACGCTACCGCGAATGAAAATGCGAAGGGCTACAAGATAGGTATACTGGAACCATAGGTCGCTATACTGAGATTATTATCTCATTGAGTTTAAGAATAGATTACTAAAGATCGGCCTGGTTTAATAAATATTATGCCATAGTTAGATATCTAAGTCGTAGTTGTTCCCGTTACCCCAAAGTCCAGTTGTCCACCTGAAATGCGCCACCTTGATCATTTGCAGTCTGTGCCGAGAAGAGCATGTCGTCGAAGCTGATCACCCGGTCCAGCTGCATAAAACCCTGATCCATCAAGACAGTAGATATTGCGGATAGCTCGTCAGGTGAATGTTGCTCAGTATTCTGATTAGTAGGAGAGGCTTGTATTAACGAGTTGAGTTGACCCATCGGCATTGACGTTGGACCATTGTTGACAGTCGAGGCAAGTTGTTGCGGTTGGGGAGCTGGCTGTGTCTCTTGGGGCTTCGGTACTGTGCTATCCTGGCTCTGAGGTGTCTCGTGATCAGCATCCGTGGACGGGAATCCGTCGGTAGAATATCCAAGAACATCGAGTGAGAAATCCGGGTGCTCTTCGCACTTCTTGTGCAAAGCACGCAGTTGAGCACTATACTTCCCGGCCAACGAATGTTTGTGTTTCTCTTTTTAGGATTGGACCGACCCAGCGTTTGGCCATCTCTTCAAGGCTCTCGACGAGTTGCCAAAATTCGGGCGCCAAGTCTGTCTTGTAGTACCGCCAGTGGACTACTTTCGTCAGAGTCAAAGGGTACAAAGTTTTTGTTATTGGAAACTTACCAAGAAGTGAACGAGCACTGACAAAGACACAGAACGAAAAACTGGCTGTTGACTGGACTGTTGTTTGGGGTATACTTGAGATACTTTTGAGTGATTGTTGCCGTTTCAGAGGCCGCTATTTGGCAAGTCTCTGCGCTATGGGCACTAGGCATTCGAACGATGGTTGTCCACTGAGGTGCTGGGTAAGCGATCTGCTGATGGAGGAGAATCATCGAAGTGTTGTGCGTGATATGAGCGAGAGTCAAGTTGGGATCCATGTTGATGATGGTTGGTCGTCGAGAGATGTTTGAATCCTTCCACTTTTGGGGAAGAAACATCTTCCAACTGAGAGATGTTAGAGAGGGGAGACAGGTGGTTCCATGGTACTTACTGGACAAGTCGCAAGTCGAGTTCTTTGAACCTTGTGAGCCAGTTGCTGACTTCCTGACGATCTTTGAAGTTTATCCTCTGCTGGAGGAAGTATGTTGTGACTTGACTCAAAGATTCAGTCGCCTCAATGCAGTATGCGAATGCCCCTACGGTTGACATATCTACTGTCGTAGTTCCTTTCGGCACAGTTGGTGTAGTCAACGGTGTCTCGGGGCCTGGGGGCGCGTCTGTAGTTTGTTCGGGACTTGGATAATGTGCGGGTAGAAAGACGATTGAGTTGCCGATTCTGGCGGCGGAACGGTCCCAGATACCAAAGTACGGAGTCAAGACGGTTTCTTCCTTGTGCCAGAGACCTCCGTCGGCTGGTAGTCTTCTTCGGACGTCGTCCGATGTCAAACTAGTGTTCCATCTATGGTTGTTAGCAAAGGCCAGATGTAGAAGGGGAGCTGCTAGGATAAAAGTACCCAGTCATGACGGAACAAAGTCTGCATTACGGATTAGCGAGGAAGTCAACTTCTGGGGGACTAACATTACCTGTCCAGGTTAAAGATATTCCAGAATACTCTTCGTCGCTCTTCATCCTGCGTCCAATTCTTCGAAGGTGGTATTGAAGGGAGAGGCTTCAAAAGCGGTCTCTCTTGTCGATCATCGGCTTCGACGCTGAGCTGCAAATATTCGACGGTTCTTGTGAGTGAGCCAATGCTGGGCCAGGCTCTCGAGACATCACCACTACCCATCTACGAAAGGTTAATTATGTGCCTCACACCAGATAGGAGTACTTACATCACTGAATGCGATGATGCTCAATGCCTGTAGGTTCTCGACGGAAAGTCCATCCATTGCAGAGAGTATAACAATGCTTCTAGACCTCGCCATCCATATCTCCACTTCTTGAGCGGACAATTGATGGCTATCGCAGTCAACGAAGCGGATGGCGGCGACGACGATGGCGTGCAAGAGAACAGCCAGAGGAGGCAACTGTTCATGGTTGTAGAATCGGCTTCTGAACCGGGTTTCGTGCAGTACGGGGATCCATGGTTGAATGAGGTTGAAGTAGGCCGTGACGATTTCTTCGAGGAGCTCTGGAGGCGGTAACTGACTTGAACTGCCACCTAGCTCACCAAGTTGACTTGCCAGTTCAATGTTTGGGTTGCCGCAACTGTCAACTCTCCTCCTCTTACGAGAAGGTGGGTGGGAAGAATGAGGTTCTCGATGACTCGGTGAGACAACTGCTACCTCAGTCGCTGAAGACAACTGCGCTGGTGTCGGAGCTGCTTGATGCAATGCCTCGGGTGATGAGTGGATAGCTTGCAATGGTGCCACAGTTCTGGGAGCCGAAACCAGACCTCGCAGTTCCTGGATCAGACTGGAGAATGCCCCAACGATCTGCGAGGCATCCGATAACGGGGCATTTGGCAAGTCATCTGCATCTCGCCGTGAGCTGTCATAAACAGTGTTTTCAAGTGCCTCTTTGTGGGGTTAGCGAAGGAAGAGATAAGCTGTTTGGTTAACCCACCAACTCTCCGACTCAGGGACTCGATGACGCCGGGTTTCATCCCGGGCTTGTTCTTTTTGGCATCATAAACGCAAGGTGACTCTGTTCCAGTTAGTTGAAGTTACACATAGAGAGTCTGAGGATACTCACCTAGCCTTTGGCAATGATTGCACGTCGGTTTATCACGCGAACATCGAAGCTTTCGACGACGACACCCCTGACAAGACGGGATCTCGCTCTCCCCGCTGGACCCGACGATAGCAGACGCGCTCATGTTTGCTACTGCTGCGCCTTCTGCATTGATACACGAAGCGTCAGTTGAATGCTGCATCGAAAAAATCCGACGGATCGCCCGCTGCCCGAGGAAGATGGAGAAAGGCTGAGTTAAACAAAGCCTGAGTCAGAAATGGGGGATCGAACTGCATAATCACCCCAGATTTTCGGCACACGTTCCCCCCCGCACGCGTGAACTGCTCCAAGCAGGGAAACGATTAGCTTCATACGGGGTTCATGACAAGCGGTCCAATCGCTTTCATCTTGCTCGGCTGATGACCTCGGCTGTGACTTGGTCCGATGCCCGAGCTTTCAGGCCAACCGGAAATGGTCATGGGAACAAAAACGTCCGAGTTGTGAGGTAATAATTGCTACATTTATCCCAGCCCAAGTTTATCCACCATTGAAGTTGTTTCTGTAGTTTACGCTTTTTCACAGTTTCTTTTTCAGTCAAGTGATATTTCCAATATGCCACCCCTTGCAGGCTTTTCAGACAACCCTTTCCAAACTCGATCGGATTTGATTCGAGCGACTATTGCTCTTCTCAAACCTTTGACTGGTTACTTTTCACCCGAAAAAGCTCGTATTCGAATCCCGATTAGTACTGGTACGCATTTCGATGAATCCGCTGCTCAACTTGAGGGTTTCGCAAGACCTCTATGGGCCATTGGTGCCCTGCTTTTTGGATACGACTCAATTACGGATCAAGAATTGGCATCTCAAGTCGATGAACTTATGCAACCATGGGTAAAGGGATTCATTTCAGGGACTGACCCTGAACATCCTGAGTATTGGGGAGCAGTGCATGACATGGACCAGAGAATGGTTGAGGCAGAGATCCTCGCTTTTGCGATTTTGTCTACCCCAAAGAAGATCTATGAGCCATTGAGCGACAGACAAAAGAAGAACATTACGGAATGGTTCAAGTCAATGAACGGAAAAGAGATGCCTCCAACTAATTGGCGATGGTTCCGTGTCTTTTCCAACCTCGCCTTGACAAAGGTCTGCGGTGTTCCATATGACACTGTCAAAGATGAGATGAATGCCGATCTTGAGATTCTGGACACCTTCTACCTTCATGATGGATGGTCAGCAGATGGTCCTTGGCAGACTCCTGAGCAAGCAGAACGAGAACACCAACAGACCTTGACAACGGGGCGTCGAGATGCTACTGGAGTAGGAAGACAAGTCGACTACTATTCTGGCAGCTTCGCGATCCAGTTTAGCCAGCTTTTATACTCCAAGTTTGCCAACGACTTTGATGCATCAAGATGCGACATGTATCGACAACGTGCGCGAGAGTTTGGTGCAAATATCTGGAGATATTTTGACGAGCAAGGTATGTCCGCATGTATCCTTTGATTCACAGGGCTAACTGTATCTTAGGATCTGCTATCCCTTTCGGTCGGTCCTTGACTTACCGCTTTGCCTGCGGAGGCTATTTTGCTGCCCTGGCGTTTGCAAACGTTCCAGACATGCCTAAGCCACTTGACTCGCCTGGCGCCGTTCGAGGTTTCCTACTCAGGCACCTAAGATGGTGGGCGCAGAACTCTGAGGACATCTTCAACGCAGATGGAACCTTGAGTATTGGATGGCTGTATCCGTAAGTTGATGAGTACCTTTCTGGTTCAAGACTAACTGTTGTGCAGAAATATGTACATGGCCGAAGACTACAACTCTCCTCAGTCAGTCTACTGGGCTCTCAAGACACTCATCGCAGTGGGCCTACCCGACGATGACGAATTTTGGGCATCGGAAGAACTGCCATACCCTGCTGTCGATTCTGGAGCCAAGATCGTTCCGGCTCCTCAACAAATTCTTTGCAATCACCCCAAGGGCAGCCATCACTTCATGCTCACACCCGGTCAATTTGTGGCATGGCCAATGAAGGCGAATCAAGCCAAGTACTGCAAGTTTGCATACTCTTCAGCCTTTGGCTTTTCTGTTCCCACAGGACCTCTCATCCAGCAGATAGCTCCGGATAACCAACTAGCTATCAGTAGAGACGGCGCTGAGACATGGACAGTCAAGTGGAAGAGTGAAGAAGTGAAATTCGACATGGCGCCAACCAATACGGGTGTCCCCATTGCCAGTGTTGGTTGGTATCCCTGGGGCGATCGGTCTGTCCATGTTGACACAATCTTGATCCCGCCGACTGATCGTTGGCCGGACTGGCATGTTCGCATTCATCGCATCAAAGCTTTGAAGGGCACAGCATCGATCCATACTGTCGAGGGAGGCTTCGCTATTTACGGCAGAAAAATAGGGGATGGAACGAATCTTTCGAAGGCAGATCTTATTGATGACGCCGTGCCTGGTCAATTCGAGGGGGTGGTGTCAACGGATAACTCTACTCTCATCGCTTCTCAAGATGGAGTCAGCGGCATTGTCATCGAGACAATCATCGGCAGCAAGAAGGCCGTCGTGTCCAGCTCTGCATTGAAGCCAGATGCAAACACCAACCTGGTGCGACAAAGAACTCTCATCCCAACAGCATCTATCAGCGTGCCCGAGCAGCTCGCCGAAGGTACAGAGATTATCATCATGACATCTGTCTTTGCAATTTCAACACGCTCGGGTAGAAAGTGGGAGAGTGATGGGGCCTCTTTGAAGCAGAGATGGCTTGATCGTCCAAAGCTTGATCTTAAGGCATTGAAGCAGAATTTCGATCCAGCAACAATTGTCTTGGGCGAGTGAGAGGGAAGAGGATTCCAACATAGCTCAAATAGGCCGCATGTTGAATGTTAAAAACAAGTCTTCTTACTAGTTCTGGCTTTATCTCTGTGGCTTTGCGAAGGGCGAGGCTCCCCTGATCTTCCACTCGTTTCGTCATTTTGTCATTTCGCCATTTCGTCCTTTTGGTTGATAAGATGGCGCGATTCTAAATGTTGTGGCTGCGAGCGTCCTAGAGCGTTCAGATAAGGCTACTCTCATATTTTGACCCTGCTCACCGATAGTGCAGACTGAGCTGTCAGGCCCGGCTATCTAGTTGACATGCGCCCGATTTCGGCTGTACAGATAAGGGGAATTTCTCAGGTAGTCTTGTTTAGGCTCAGATGTCCTGGTACCTCCACGCAAGGTTACTATAAACTGGAATGCACCATAAGTAAGGAATTGGAGGAATATCAGTGTGGAAGGTGATGATGATGAAGACTGCCCTGGTGACGACGCCCACATCGACTTCTTCGCTGCCATGACATCTCCAGACTGGGTGCGGAGTGTTAGCCACATCTGGTCCGCGGAAATGATGCTCTATTCCGAGGATGGCCGCTTCTCGACACTTCTCGAGGGGTTTCTACCGCTGCAGGATTTCAACGACTCAACTAAGAAATGGCTCCTAACTATCAAGCGTCCTCTCGTCCTTAAACGCCTGCATATGATGTCTTCTAAGTATTCCGGGGAGTGGATACGACTGATGGGTAGACGTGTTGAGCTGCACATGTTGGAGACCGTGACAGAGGAAGAGTTGAGAAAGGGTCATCAGCCTGGAACAATGGTGACTGTGTTGGTGTTTGCGGCCACAGTGCCCTTTGTATGAAATGGCAGAGCGAGGTTCTTGGTCTTGCGGAGGGTTGATGTTGCTGGGACACGATGGGAAAGGATAGGAGGTTTGGTCTTCACTATGGAGGAACACTTGATGGATAGATATTCAGACTCGGAAAGCATGTTTAGGTATTTACAGATTTACCCGTAAAGACGTATAGCAATGACCTTGTAGTGGTGCAGTCCGAGGGAGGTTCGCTTGATCTAACAAGAAGTTAACCCAGCCGCCTAGCCAGAGACGATGCCTGGATGAAAATCACACATACATACATACAGGACACGCCGAGCACGCAGGCTTGCACGACCTTTGTTACGAGGTTGTCTATGCGGCAATACTAAAAGATATATCAGACTTGGCTGATTTCCTCAGAAATGTCACACGGGAGATGGTGACAAAGGCCTATGCATGATTCACTTCACTCAAGGCTCCTTGGTACGCAGACGTCAGATTATAGGAATGGGGATGTATTTAAATATCATGTCGTCGATCGCCGTCGGTCATCTCTTGTTCCAGTAGCCAACAATCCTTTCATCCCTAGCTGTTGCGATGTATCAATGTACAAGTTCCCGATGCTTCCCAATTCACGACCTCCTCCACTCTCGAAGAATTCTCGCAATTTCAAAGTGTTCCTCTTGCTCTGCAAACCCGGCAGCGTATTGGCACCTCTTTTCAATGGTCTCCGGATCCTGATCATTCTCTAGCAAGAGGTAAACCATATCCAGACGTCCGTGTTCTGCAGCCCCCTGGAGTGCCGTTCGCCCATCAACAGGCGCCCGTTCAGCGTTGATGTCCGCCTGATTTTTGAGAAGGAGGATTGCCATTTCGATGTTTCCTTTCATTGCTGCAAACTGCAATGCTGTCGCGCCGGCCTCTAAGGCGGGAGGAGCGTTGACGTCGGCGCCGCATGAGATGAGCTTACGGGCAATGTAGATATTGTCTCGCTCAACTGCAAGCTGCAAAGCGGTTCTCCCCTCCTTTGGGCAGGCAGGAGCGTCAATGTCTACACGCCGTGAAATGAGTTCTTGGACAATGTGGATATTGTCTCGCTCGACTGCGAGTTGCAAGACGGTTCTCCCCCCACGCACTGAGCAGCCAGGGGCGTTAATGTCTGCACCCCGCAAAATGAGTTCTTGGGCAATGTCGGTGTGACCCATATCGACTGCGAGTTGTAAGGCGGTTCTTCCCCCCCGCAGTGGGTCGACAGGACTGTTGATATCTGCTCCCCTTGAAATGAGTTCTTGGACAATGTCGGTATGACCCCCGTGGACTGCGAGTTGCAAGACCGTTCCTTGGCTTGAGATAGGAGCATTGATGTCGGCACCTCTGTCCAATAGCATCCTCATCAATTTCCATTGCGAATCGTTCATATCGAACCAGCGGCTATTCCTTGATAAATGCGTCACATCTGCCCCCGCATCGAGGAGCAGTTGCAATGTGCTCTTCGCTTCGTCGTAGCAGCGCAGTCTCAGTGCTAACACGATCGGATAATTGCCCCGGGAACACGGGTCGTTCACATTAGCGCCATGTTTGACCAGGACTTGAACAATTGAGAATGAAGGACCCCACTGATCACGAAGTGCCGCCACTAAAGGAGGCTCGACGCCGAAAGGATCATCAAAATACGAGGATCTGTTAGGGTCGGCGCCGGCAATCAAAAGAATGGAGGCCATTTCCAACTCTTTTTTAGCCACCGCAATTCCCAACGGCGTGGAGCGAACCCCAGGAGGGTCGGGGTCAGCGTCGTACTTCATCAACAGCTCAAAGAGTTCATGGTTTCGCCTTGAGATTGCAAGACATAGAGGGGTAAGTTCACCCTCGATCTGGTTGACAAATGCGCCAGCCTCGAGCAGCATTTCCGTCACTCCAACATGGCCGCGACTGACCGCGGCCGGCAACGCCATTTCGCCCCTATCCGATGCTGGAGTGTTTGTCTCGGCGCCATGCTCAAGGAGCATTCTCACCATGTTTTCGTTCCCTGAACTGACCGCGGCTTGGAGGCATGTAACGCCGAAGGACGCGGTAGGTTTGGCATTAACATGCCCGCCCTCCTCTAAAAGGGCCTGAACGAGGTCTTGGTTCCCCGATCTAGCAGCGGCTTGTAACGCCGTTATCCCTCCATGATCACAGGGAGGAGCATTAACATTGGCACCTTTATCCAAAAGAAGTTGGACTAGGTCCATGTCTCCTCGCTCGGCGGCTGCCTGGAGAGCGGTTCTCCCAAACCAAACTCCAGCCGCCGCATTCACGTCTGCTCCCCGACTCAGGAGCAGCCGCGCCATCTCTAGCCGATCGAGGTATTTAGAGCCGCACGCCGCCTGCAATGCAGTTGGGCCCAAACAATCACCCTCGATATTAGCACCTGCGTTCAACAAGACTTCGGCCGTTTTCAATTGCCCAGAACTTAGTGCTTGTTCAAGTGCTGGCGGAGATAGTAAGTCGTGAATGACGTCTCCCGATTGTTCAAGTGCTGGCAGAGATAGCAGTTTGTGAATGCCATCTTCCACGTGCTCCTCAAACATCTCAATTGATGTGAACCATGTGCCATCGATATCAGCCCCCTCTTGAAGCAATCGTTGGACTATTTCGTTCATGCCATACCTAGCTGCAACTTGAAGTGGAGATTCGGGGACACCATAGTATTCACTAATTCCCCAGAACTCGCGATAGTCCTCTCCGAGAGGAATGTTGACATCCGCCCCGGCCTGAAGCAATATCTCGACCATTCCCAGGCGTTTCTCTTGAACCGCCACGTGGAGCGCTGATATTGGATCCTTGGCCATATTATCGACATATGCACCGGCATCTAGAAGGGACCTAACCATTGTGATATCTCCGTATCTGATGGCGCTAGAGAGAGGAAATGCATCTTTGAAGTGGATATATCTCCCAGTGTTCTCGGAGTTGAGATATCGATCAACTTGGCAGCTGGAATCTGAGGTATTGACGGCAGTTATGTGGTCTAGTAGCAGTTGGACTATCCGAGAGTTTCCGAAGCACACGGCAATTTGGATAGCATCCTCCGGTATGGCATTGCCGTTCTCGGGCCTGGCATCTCTAGTGAGGATGGCGCTAACCAGTTCCGCGTTTCGAAGTCGAATGGAGTTTAGAAGCAGTTTAGAAGCAAAAGTTTGACAAGTTGATTCTCTTCTGTTGATGATCTCTTTCAAAGCCCGGATGTTCCCACTTTCGGTCACCCACGTCAGAAAGTTGTCGGTTTGTTTGGCGCTGAGCAAATTGTTGGAAGAAAGGTTGATAACTCGTTGAACCACCTGCAAGAAAGGCTGCGCCTCTGAAATGTGCTGAAGCTGGACATGCGTGTCATCGCCCGGTCTCCTCGGTATGGTCACTGAATTGCGTGACAGCAATTCAGAAAACCGGCTGTGTGATCCCTTGGCCTCAAGGATTCCAGTCCAAGTTTGCTCTGGAAGTGAACTGGGGGACTGGAGTGACTGTGATGGGGGTCTCTCGGAAACTGGCCACCTTGGATTGGAAACGGACGGGCTTCTTGGAATAACTGCATATAGTCAGTCCTGGGGCAGTCAACCTTGTACTTGGTTTGACTTCACTCACATTTGCTGGCGAGGTAGTCCTGGAATTGGAACCAGGGGAGGTAATTGGGCATGATGAAGCCGCTGCTCAGGATGGACGGTGGAGTACGGGCAACGACTCCTTCAAGATCATTACCAAGCCCAACTTGCGAGAAGCGTCAGTTTATTCGTTATTTGTATTTCTGAGGAGACTTACCTGGCGGTACCCATGAGAATGACTGCATATAGGCATATCTGCCAAACTCCTTTCTCAACTTCTTGGTTGAGATGACCTTCCCATTCATCTGCAGCTCCGTCTCTTTCCCCTCTGATTTCCGCTTTCGAACCATGGCAGCGGCATGCTCCCACTTCTCTTTGGAAGAGTTTTTTTTGAAACCCCAACTTTCGAGCTTGCGCACGTATTGTGCCTTGCTATTGATAGGAGAAGAGTCAACGGGAAATTTCATTGTACCTCTAAGATCTTGAAGTGGTGGAGCTAGCATTGGGGTACTATGCTATGATGTATTGGAAATGTGTTCTGTGTTATAGTTGAAGCCGGGATAACCGACATACAAGATCGCCGAGATAACTCAGCCAGAAGATCGAATTGGCGGAGCAAGAGCGTGAAACCTATGCAGCAACAGATTGGACTTACGTGGGTTGAAACCCATGATCGTCTACCATGAGTTTGATGACATCTTCCAGCTTCTTTTCTTGAGAGATATACAATTCGTGAATGGTGGGTTTGTGCTTCTCCCACTGGGCGTTGGGGATTCTCGGTGCCCGAGACATGTTCAGCCTGGGAGCACAAGGAGAGAGCCGGTGTAGCTAAATGAAAAGAAAGAAAGAAAGAGCAGCACAGACAAATTTGGGGAGGATTCTAGCGCTGGTACCCTCGATGTTGACTGGGCTTGCCGGTCGTAGAGAGTTATCAACATGAGAAACTTGAACGCAGAGTTCGGTCGGCTGTGCTCCTTTAATGCTTTTTGGGTCTTAACCCATCATCAGGACACCTGACGCGTAAAGGTACACTTCGGACATGTTTGCCAAAATTTGCAATGCAACAATCCCTGTTCTCATGCAGAGTAACAACTCCTCATTGGAGTGGCGCATCTTATCTGCGCCCGGCCGGAGCGCCTTGAATTCGGACAACCAATACATCACGTCTTACTCTTGAGGAAATCTCAGCTCATTGGCTCTGTCCAAAATTCGCATTCCCGGGGCGATGAAAGGGTGCGTGGCGAGTGGTTGGTCCCCACGACGAGAGCCAAGCACGCGTCACGCACCCCCGTTCAGCCCAACTCTCGGAGCCGTGGCGGATGGAAATACCACGTATTCCTAGAGGCCGTTGCCATAATTCTCTTTCATGGCCAGAGTGGCTGTGCTGTCAATGCCCAGAGATTGGCCAGCGCCAGAATTCTCTAACGGGCAGGGTGTATTTGCTTTGCCTGCCGACACAGACAGAGCAGAGGTCAGCCCCAGAAGCGCCAGAGTTCGTTCCACTAGAGGCTGAGCCATGTCAATTTGCCAAAAATTTGCAATATTTTCCATACATATGACGAAAACCCCCGACTAAGAGTCGAAGAGTTCAACAATGCCCTCCATTCCCCTTCTCCGTCCCCAAACACCACCTTCAATTTGAACCCATGGTTTTGTCCAACGAGGCTATCATCTCCATTGTTGGGGTCTTCGTGGCCATTCCCACCGCCGGTCTGATCTTGTGGCAGCTCTGGAGGAAGTGCAAATCGCCAAAGCCTATGCCGTTGCAAACATTGGGTTCGTTTCACTCACTCACCTAGCCCGTCCACCGCGCCGTAATAATAAGCTGACTTTAGATTTCTGCTCAGAAGCAGGCACGCATCTTAACGCTTACAACCACGGCCTTGAGTCCATCTCGTCTCAGAATCCAATCAACGGCATTGTTGGCTTTCGCGAGGCCTGTGACTCTGCTCTAGCAATCTCGGTACCCCTCCAGCATCGAACATCCGGACTACACATATCCATTCATCCAACTAGATGAATGCCGCGACGTCACAGGGCAGTCCATCTGGACGAGATTCGCGGAGGTTCATTTAGGGCGCAATTGGTGGGGGAAGGTTTATATGCCGGACGGATGTTTTAGTGGGCTCGTCAGGGATCACCCCGTTTCATGCAGGTCCACGTTTTTCTTTTTCTTCTTTTTCACTTGCTTGTACGTAGCTAAACCGAGAGCATCTCTCTACCCCGTGCTTTGGCTCCTAAACTCCGATATTGTCCATCTGTGATCCATGCATGCTCCCATCCCCGTCACTTGCCTGTGCCTGAAGTATCCCTATTGCTGAGATGCGCGTCTTATAGTCGCTGAGACCACTCTAGCGTAGATCCTGTAGACATTGCCTGCGGACCGGTTCGGTATTATAGTAGTGGGTTTCATTGTAGTTGTTCCCGATATGAACTTTGCTTTGGCCATAGGCGCTCACATGCTAGGGAAAGCAGCTAGATCAACCCTACCGACCAGGGTTAGCCATCCTCGGCCTGAAGCTGAAGTGTAGGTTCTTAGCGGAGTTACTATATCAGCCCCGTTGAGTCGCCCGCAATCGGCTTAGCTACGAGAACCAATTCCTTCTAATACCCATCTCCTTTAATCACAATCATCTCAACGATTTGACATTTCCCCCAGTCCCCCGGGAATGGAGGAAGTCTTCGGTATCGTGACCGGTGCTATTAGTCTCGCAGGTCTCTTCCAGCAATATGTGGAATGTTTCGAGTAGATTCAACTTGGTCGCTATTCCCCGCAAGATCTTAGACGGCGCCGCCTCAAGCTCGACATGACGAAACGGCGACTGGACAGATAGGTGGGGAGAAGCCATTGAGATTAACGAAACCCCCCAATTTACGGCTACCAAACTAGGAGGGGTCCAAAATACATGGAGAGATTGCAGATCTTTTCAAGACTATCCAAAGATCATCGAAGCGCTACGATCCGAAGACGAAACTTACTGGCATTTAGAAAACATTTAGGCAGCGGCATTCTCAGGCCAAGAATCGAACAGTGTTGGCATACCTGAGATCGACTAAATGCTTCAAGTTAAGTTTCATCTGATTGGCTCTGTTATAAACTCGGAACCCCTGGGTCTGTACCCCATCTCTCGTGTCTGGGGTTTGGCTCATACTAGAAGGTATGATTCGGGCCCTTGACCGAAAGAGGAGATCTCCCGATGTCCGATGTGCTTAATACGAGCTTGTACAACTGCCGAGATTCTCTCAATGATTCTCAATGTATTTAGCCCTATTTATTGTATATGGTTATTGTGATTATGTAAAATGTTTGGTTTCGTTTTTTGCGTAACCCAGGCACGTCTCATACAGTCTTGGGAGTAGGGAACCGAGTGGAGGATTGTTAAGAATTCCACTTTATGGATACCAGGCCACTTTACGGATACTAGACGGCAATTATTGGTAGTGCTTACTTAGCTAGCGTACTTGTGATAAACCTTATCAACGTTTTTATCAATTGCGTCAATTTTTCGCAACTGGGCTGCCCCATTGTTTCAACCTTAACCTCACAACTCAACAATAACAATGAGTCCATCTCGAACGGGAGAAAACTCGGAGCTGGAGCTCAATGAGTTTCTCTCCTCTTTTATTCCTCAAGAAAGCCATTCTTATATTCGCGAATCTGTGATTCCTGAGCTTCTTACGGCTCTTTCCGCCATCGGCAGGGAACTCAGATCCTCACACCATGTCGCCATCGTCGGTACTGAAAATGCGTTTGGGGATGAGCAGCTGAATGTTGATGTTTTGGCTGAGAATGTCCTGCGAGAAGCCATCAACAAGTGCCCGACAATCTACACTGCGAGCAGTGAGGAGGACCCCGTGGAACGGTCAACAAACGCCAGCCAAGCAGACAACAGCAGCAACGAGCGATATACCGTTGCTTTCGATCCCCTCGACGGCAGTTCAATCATCGGACCTAATTGGTCTGTGGGAACCATCATCGGTATTTGGGAGGGAGTCACGTCCATCAACCAGCCATCAGAGAAGCAAATCGCATCCATTATTGGAGTCTTTGGACCACGCACCCTCGCCATCGTCGCTCTCCGAATTCCCGGAACCCCCGATGCATGCTTCGAAGTGAGCCTGGACGACACCGACAGAATCGCCATTGTTCGTCCGGAGATTCGCTTTGCTGAGCCTCCATTCAAGGCACGATACTTTGCACCAGCCAATCTCCGTGCAGCCGCCGAGAACGAAAAAGTACATGAACCTCGTCACCAAGTTTATCAGCGAAAAGTGCACTCTGCGATATTCCGGAGGTCTTATTCCCGATCTCTTCCACGCCCTCGTCAAGGGTCATGGCGTCTACATCTCCCCCGTCACAGAAACTAGCAAGGCGAAGTTGCGCAGACTTTACGAGCTACTTCCCGTCGCGCTTGTTATTGAGTGCGCTGGAGGTCAAGCTATCGATCCCGAGACTGGCCTGAGAATTCTGGATACCCCCTTGAAGGGTTGTGATGATAGGGCGGGTCTGGTTTGTGGAACTTCTGAAGAAGTTGAGGCTGTTAAAAAGGCGCTGCTGGACTGAAGCTATGAACAATCATGACTGGAACTAAATAGACTGCAAAACGGAATAGACTGCATTAATAGAATACTGATGCACATGAATTCGCTCTTGGGCTACTCGCATAACGATTCTTTGCTCCCTCTTCACAACTCCACAAGAAGTCCCTCCTGAGACAGCGCTGGAAGGGCAGGAAAGTTGGGACTTTCCACCTTGACACCCTTGGCATGATGAGCCAACGGCAGCCAGTGCGCCAACAATGCACTAGTACGATCCAGCAAAAGCTCAGCGTTGAGTTTATCTGGAAAGATCTCACCCAAAGAGGTCAACTCAGACACAGAAACCACATCCTTGAGAGCCGCCTCATGATCGTCTTTCTTGGTCTTTGCAAACGTCAAGTGAATCGCAATCATCTTGTCTTCAGGGCGATGCAAGAGCCAGAAGGATGTTGCCTTGCGGTTCTCAGCTCCATCCTTTAGAACAGGGTACAACTGCTTCAGAATCGACTCAGCGCTTTTGATGTCGTATGTCCAGCGTTGAAAGCGACCGATGGCGTGCTCATCGACGGGCTTGAAGTTGTACGCTCCAATGACGTTCCAGGTCCAGTGAGTGACAGATTTGAAATGAGGCTGCTTCCAATACTTGTTCTTTGGCTCGCCGACTTCAAACTCGTTGCTGGTCCAGTTGCTAAAATCCCCTGCCTCCTCCTTGGTGGTGAACAGATACGCGCCTCCCGTGAGCATATCGCCGCTGACTTCGTGGTAGCGGCAAGGGAGGTACTTCAGGTACATTCCCGGTCGTTTGCCCATGATCTGGCTACCGGCATACTGATCGTTCCAGACATCCTGGAGTGAGACGCGGAGTGCGATCTGGATCTCTGCAGTGAAGGCGCCCTTGGCCTTAATTTCGCCTTTCTCATAGGTCAGGTCCTGCTTCTCGGGGTCTTGAGATGCTAATCAATGAGTATCAGCCATGAAAAGCATCTTCCGCTTGAGTATAAGCTCACCCATGATGAATGCGAGCCTTGATTTCAACAAACTCTCAGAATACGCGCAATGGTGGTCAGGTTGAAGATAGTGCGGAGAAAAGACACTTTATTTACCCGTCAGCATAATGCATAAAATCCGCGGAATTTGCCGTTCTCTGTTTGGTCACGATGACGTGGCTGACGTGATATTAATAACTGTTCAACGTCTGATCGAATGACAGGTCTTGGTTGCCAAAGAGGCTGATGTTCGACCAATCAAGATGATATGGCGTTGTGCAGTTGACCACTGCGAGGCTTGAATAGCGCAGCCAAGTTCTAGGTAGCAGCTTTTTTTTGTCCATAAATACATGTCCACGTAAGACGAAGAATGCTGCTGCCTATTGATGTACTAAACATAGGATTTGAGGTGTTTGATGTTCAGGGCTAATGCAACCTTAGAATGCAGAGTCGATCGGTTCTTATCGGTTTTTACTACCCTACCCCTCATTTTTCTTCAGGCTAATAAGATGCCAGGTTAACCGACAAGTAAACAGGATAGCCATAGGCAGGGAGCCCTGGGCTGAAAGGGAGAGGAATAGTGTGATAAGGGTTGTATATAAAAATATGTACTGAAAATGATATCTAGTCCTATCAATGATCAAGCCGTCATAATGCTCATTAGAACCAATACAAATGCCTACCCCCAAGATCGTCAAGTTTCATGCATAAAAGGAATGTCCAAAATCCAAAATAAACACCGTCAATGCTGCTCGTATCATCTATACCTCTTCATCTTATCTATTCGCGTCGTCATGTACTGCACACTATTCCGACTCGGTCGCGTTGCGAGCAGCTTCTTGCTGCTCCCACAACATCTGGAAGATCGGGGTCTTGACGGGGCATGAGACGCCAGGCTTTGGCAGACGGCCGTTCTTGAAGTAATCGATGATGGCGGTGTATGTGCACACCGAGGGGTTTCCGTGAATGCCGTGCTGTTTAAAATCTGTTAGCTGAAAAATTATCAAAAGGCTTGTACTGGTAAAACTTACACCCTCGCCCTCGTGAACCACAACTCTGCTTCCGTTGAAACGGGTAGAAGCCTCGTAGGCCGAAACCAAGGGGGTAATGGGGTCATATCTGCTGTTGACAAACAGAATGGGCATCTTCGTGTTGACATGCTTGAACTTGTTCATGTCAATCGTCTCAGCCGCCTTGAAAGGCCATCGGGCACAGGTGAGCTCTGACGAAGCACCAGTGTCGCTGAAAGAGCTTTGCTCCGAGTGAAGAGCCCAAGCCGAGTAAAGATCATCAACCGTCTCGGCGCGGTAAGCCTGGTCACCGCAGTAGATTCCGTCCAGCGCATCCTCACCCCAGTTCCAGACCTCAGTAACCTCTTCTTCTTCTTCATCTGAGCTGGGGTACATGATCTCATAGACATCCGCCCATTCCTCGTCGATCATCTTTTCGATAAAAGCGGCGAGATCTCCAAAGTTGCTCGGCACGTAGAGTTGCTGTTGGATGTGGTTCTTGATCCTCTCGAGGAACGAAGCACCGCCTTGGAAAAAGCTTGCGTCCTCAGGAAGACCCCATGACTCGGGGATCTTGGAAACCTTTAGCAAGTCGGTCCAGACTTCATCGATGGCGACAGTAAGAATCTCGACAGTTGTGTTGGATCCTGCCCAGTCGGCCAGTGGGCAAAGCTTAGGACCAGATTTAACGCACTCGTCGATGAGATGGAGCATGGATCTCTCGGTATCCTTGACGAGTGAAGGGTTCAGACCCATGACGTACTCGTCGATCATGACATTTCCATCAAGGACCATTCGGTCGATGCGATCGGGAAACATGCCGGCGAGTGTTTGTCCAAGGACAGTGCCGTATGAGATACCCCAGTACCTCAGCATGCCATCCTCGCCCAAGGCATCGACAGCAGCCATAATGTCTCGAGCACTGAACGCTGTGCCGATAAAGGCGCCGGTCTCCTTCCGAGCCTTGTAGCACCGCTCTGCCTTCTCACCCAAGGAGTCCCATGTCTCGCCCTTGACTTGAGGCCAGAGATTGACCTGTGGGAGAACATCAAAGCGGCGTGATAGCTTCGACTTGGAGGACTCGGTTTCATCATCTTCCTCCTCGATCGTGCAGTTAAAGGGCAGGGTTCGTCCGGTTCCACTAGAGATAGTCTATTAGTCTCCGGCATAGGCACAGTTGACGAGGTGAAGATAGCTTACCGTGGGTCAACAGCAACCAAGTTGTATTGACCACCCAGAACCCTATGATAAAAGTATTAGCAAGGCTTTGTCTCATTGCGAGCAGGTTTACTTACTGGTAATATTCCTCTGTGCCGGTCACCAGGTACTCAACAGCCGAATTTCCAGGGCCACCCGGGTTGTAAAAGACACTGCCCTTAGCCGGCTGCACCTTTGCCTTCACTCGGGCGAGCTGCAAATCGATGGTCTTTCCGTTGTCGGGCTTGGTGTAGTCGAGAGGAGCCTTGAGTGTTGCGCACTCAACTTCACCGTAAAGAGCATCATCGGTGGCCTTGCCCCAGGGCAAGTTGCATTTCCCCCACTTGATCTGTGCCTTGCTCGGTGCGGCCAGTGTCTGAGGGAGGCCTAGGACCAAGCCGGCTGTTACGACGCTGAGAGACTTCATGGTGAATCCAGATGGGATGGTTGCTTGAGGTTGGATGTTGATGTCTTGGGATTGGTATTGAAAGCAGGATCCATCTGGCCTTATATGGGTTGCTGCAACTCGCTTTCAGCCTCGGACGTTCAACAATGCCTAGCATTAGGCGCAGCTTATGCTTACTGAAAATAGGACCAGATGGGTCGCCCAGGCCTGCTTGGTGGACCAAGGCTGTGCTGTCTGTTGATGATGCCTGGCCAATAAGGACAGGGGGTACAGTCTTGGCAGCATCATTTTCGTAAATCTGATTCGCTTCTTTGAGGCATCGTCTTCTGTTGTGACACTTGCCTTTGCCCTGTAGGAACAGCTATGTGGTGCCTCGGGTGTGGAGACCAGTAATGTCCCTAAGTTGATGCGGGCTGTGTATAGCTAGTTGGAGTTTATTAATCCCTTTTCAGGTTCAAGTCGCGCTCCCAGTTTTATTTTGATAATATGAACGAAATAGGTTATTATTTTCAATGCCCAGATCCAGTATGAACGAGAATATGCATCCATGTATGTAAGCCGCCAAGAGGAGACGCATGACGTGGGTAACACCGGGACTCTCCTCATGCATTCTAACTGAGGCTGGGGAGAGGTTAGAAATCAAGAACTGAACCGATACTATCTGCATCTCTCCTCTTGGACCATCATCCGTTTAAACAAGCAGATCCACAAACATCGGTTCGCTCCGAATGTCGGTCAAGTCTAAAACAGCATCATCATGCAAATGTTGGTCAATTCTTATTCCCTACTCGCGTCTCGTCCCGAGATCCGCAGATGCACTGCCACCTGGGACTTTCGGATCCCTGCATTGCCCCAGCGTGAAACAACGGAGGCTGAGTCAGATCCAAGACCCTTATACAGCGGACAGGGCTGAAAACTCTTGGCCAGGCCCGTCTCCCGTCTCTCCATTTTGCCCACCTTTGTGGAGGTCGCAAAAAGCTTCCGAGATCGTGCATTGGCTCGGCTATGGGAGCTGGGCTAAGTACTTAGCACGCATTCTTATTCCTATTTGAGATGGACTCCGCGCTCAAATAACCCGCGTGGTTCCATTCCCCCTCATTAACACGGCGATATTGCCAGTGGTGATCGTCATAGCTCTAGTCATGTGTAAAGGTATAAAGTCCTATTCACGACCTGTCGAGGACACGCCGCCATGTGTCAAACGCTGACAAGAGGGTCTCCTTCTCCATCTACTGGCCCATTTATACGCGACCACCATGTCGGGACTTTTGCTCGCTAGCCTCTTCGCTTTGTCTGGCGCTTACGCCAAGACCGTGAGGTCTCCAACTCCCCCCATGGGCTGGAACACGTACAACAGGTACAATTGCAACCCAACTGAGGAGATTGTCAAGGCCAACGCCAAGGGCTTGGTGGACCTGGGTTTTGCGGAACTCGGCTACACAATTGTTGCCGTGGACTGTGGATGGATGACAAACGAGAGAGATGAGAATAATCGACTGCAATGGAATCCCAAGATTTTCCCCTCTGGTCCTAAGGCTCTTGGCGAGTATATCCATGACTTGGGCCTCGAGTTTGGTCTCTACTCTGGTGCTGGGTACTATCAATGTGGCTCTACTGACCTTCCCGGTTCACTGGGTAAGTTTATTGCCATCAACACAGAGGATAGATTCTGATGGATACTTCAAGGCTATGAGGAGATCGATGCCCAGTCATTTGAAGAATGGGGAGGTGATGCCCTCAAGTAAGTCCAGCGAAGCAAAAGTATGTGTTTCGCAATTGACATTGTTTCTCAGATATGACAATTGTTACTCGACTTCCAAAACCGTGATGGTTGATTCCACCTCACCCGAGGCCCAAAGCCCAGATCGATTCATCAAGATGGGCGCAGCTCTCGACGATAATGACCGAGACATTAAATTGTTTCTCTGTCAATGGGGTATTGGCGAGAACGTCCCGGACTGGTATGCTGCCGTTTCTTTCAGTTTGATGACAATGTTCGCTCACAATCGCTCAGGGCTGCCCCCTTGGGCAACACTTGGAGAATGAGCAACGACATCTTTGGTGCCTGGCGAGCCATTTGGCGCATCACCAACCAAGTCACCGCCCATGCCAAGCACACTGCTCCAGGTGCATTTGCAGACATGGACATGCTTGAGTAGGTCGTCAATCATCCATGACTAAGACTTCTATTAACCACTCTAGAATCGGACTCGGCTTCCTCTCTTTTGAGGAAGAGAGATTCCACTTTGGCCTTTGGTCCATGATGAAGTCGCCTCTCCTTATCGGAGGAGTCTTGGATGCCAAGGAAATGCCAAGTGAATCCATCAAGATCATGTCCAACAAGGAGGTTATTGCCATCAACCAAGATCCTCTTGGCAAGGCAGCTGAGCTCGTTATTCGATATACCGAGGAACAGTGGGATGTTTGGGCCGGAAACCTTTCTTCCAACCGAAAGGTGTTGGGTGTCGCCAACTGGAAGAACGAGTCCCAGACTGTGGAGGTCGACTTGAGTCTGATTGGTGTCGGCAAGGCTAAGGCTCGAGACGTGTGGGCTCATACTGATGGCTCGGTCTCTGACATTCAATCATTTGACCTGAAGCCCCATGAGCTTAGACTCCTTGTCTTGAGCGACATTGAGGAGGCTTCACGTCCCAAGGCGCTCAGCTACTACGCCGCGAGCGATGCATCCCTCGAAGGATCAGCCAAGATCGTCGACTGCAGCAACACCGAATGTCTCCCTGTCAACAAGAAAATCGGAGATATCGGCGGCAACGCCAAAGTCACCTTCAAGTCAGTCAGCGCCCCTCGCGATGGACAAGTCCTCGTGGGCATCGACTTTACCAACTACGACTATCGCCATACCATGTGGGACTGGGAGTCTAACACTCGAAACATGACCATCGCTGTCAACAATGAAAAGTCCAAGCGATGGGCTTTCCCCTTGGGTGGAGGAGACTGGTTTGAGACTGGTAGGTTGAACGTTGTGCTTGATGGGTTCGTCAAGGGAGATGATAACACTGTCACTTTCACACCATCGTCAACTTCAGGATGGGCTCCTGATCTGGTTGGATTCGAGATACTCGAGTAAGGTCGAATAACAACTACAGCTAGGAGGCTTTTGCTACCAGTCCGGTACAACACCTGGAGCTGGGCCACTGCTGTCACATTTCCTCCTTACACTTGCAGTCGTTACCATCTTGTTATCAAGACAGCTCCTTCGTCATGAAACCCAGTCCCAGGCTTCTTTCAAGTAAGCTTGGCTATATAGCATTCGTTAGTTATAAATACTGGCACGACTGGCGAAAGCTTGAACCTACATGGATGAAGTAGGCCATCCGTATTGTTTCGTTGTTTTAGCTAAGATGTGAAAGAGTGGCTCTTGTTCGTTGCGTTGTTGAAAGAGGTCTCCAACTAGGGCAATGGCCATGCAAGCGATACTAAAGAGCTATCAGTGACAGATACCCCAAGCAATGATGCCTAGACGTACATGTGGGCAGGGTTAACCTGACTAATTGACTCCGCGATGCCACATATTATGTTGGAATCGTTCTTGATCTCGCGCTCCAAAACCTTTAGCACTGTGCAATCTACGTCAATAAAAGAACTCTACTCACATCAATCTTCTTTTTCGCTATCGTCTTGGCAGAGCCTATCTTGGGAAGAGTCGGATTATGTGAAAGGAGGAGGATTCGTGCAAGGTGGTAGTGTTGGAGCCCTGCTGCCACCGATTCGTTGTATACCCAGATCTCCGGGTACAGTTGTCCATTAGATGGTTGCGAGATATAGATGGGCGTGAAGGAGTCGGGGTTTGAATGTGTCCAAGTTGTCAGGTCGTCCAGAAGAGCATCATAACGTGAGTCGTCTCTGTTGTTTCCGAAACAATACTCGATGATCTCGGCAAGCAGTAGAAGTATTTGATTGGCCCACCCTCTATCATCGTCGCTCTGCAGGGACTTGTTAAGATGGTATGAGTGCAATGTCGGGATAGATGATGTCTGGTGAAATATTGCTAAGTAGACCTCGAGCCGCAAGCTGGCCCAACAGATGGCTTCCTCAAAGTCTCGGCGTGTTTCGGTAGGCAGCGGTGACTGATGAGTATGAGAAGATCGGCTGTCCATCGCGCATTGCTAATGTCAAGAGCGGCAGCTAAATGAAGAGGAAATTGTCAGTCAATGTCTGCACAGATGTGGTGAGATGGTGTAGGAATAAACGTAGTGTATTACCTTCCATAATTTGCCCAAATCTGTGAAGCAAAGCCATGTCCAGCTGGTCTCGTTTAAGCAGGGAACGTGCGATATCTCGGTTGTGAGCTGGTCTTGGAGATCCATCCAAAAACGATTCCACGTCCCATTAATGATGCATTGGAGCCCAAGTGTATCGCAGATACCAATGCTATGAGGTCAGTGAGGTTGTGATCGGCTAGGGCGTGTTGGGCGAGTCCCCTGGAAAAGGACTTGTCTGGATCGCCAAAGTCGAATGCAGGGCTCAAATTGAAGATGAAATATCGGAACAACTCTGCCCTTTCTCTTTCCACTGCGTTGGTGTGTGACGCTTCAGGGTATGGCCTGACATGGAGTGGGAGAAGATGGTCAAGGTGAGGAAGATGGCCATCACCCCAGGTGTAGCCAACTGATGGTTCGATGGAGATTTGCGGCGGTAGCTCACATAGGCCATGAGGGGAATGGTGAAGAGGTAGGGTGGTGTAAGTCAGTGGGCTTGGCTGCTGAGTATTGGCTAAACCAGTCGTCAAAGGACTCGACGGATAGGCATGGGTGGCACTGTGAGGTTGACCACCATCCGAGACCCGGTATTCGCTGTCTTGAACTGTGAGGGAATCTTGACCGTCTGCATCATCTTCATGGGTCTCAAAGTTAGAATCGACATCGACAGACCTCACGGTATCTAATGTCTGATCCACAAACTCGATGTTACTCGGAAGCTTGCACCATTTTTGATCAGTGGAGAAAGTTGGCCGTGATCCACTAGCCCTGGTCTCCGTCAACGTCACTCGCGCAAGGGGAGTGATGTTTCGACTGACCCTGTATGAGAGTTATGGCGGAATCGGATCCGGAGAGCGCGATTGCACTCCCAGTTCCTCTTCTTGCACTGCTTGCAAGGCCATTCCCTGTCACCTGCATGAGCATGGTAAGCAGGTCGACACTATACTTAGGGGATGGGACATTTCCTACATTTCAGATGCCTAGCACAGACAGGTGAGGTTAGCTATGACGTACCTATTCAAGGGTCGGAAAATGTGTTCTTTATTATAGTTGAAGCCGGGATAACCGACATAGCAGACCGTACCTATTCAAGGGTTGGCGTGCGGGGAATACGATGTTGTATGTCGGTTATCCCGGCTTCAACTATATGCAGGGAATACTTACTTGAGACGGCAATTCTGTTGATGGGATACAATTAGCTGATCAATCCGGGCCCATGAAAAAGGGAATGCTCACCCTGCAACCTGGCCCTCGGTCTCCTCGCCCGATGCGGGTCATGTTTTTGATGAAGTTGGAGAACAGATGGAAAAGGCAACTTGTTACGGCGGGGACGACGAGACAGGCAGGTCAGCACCCAGTTATATAACCCAGCCTAGTCCGACTTTGCGGGGAAATCAGCCCCGGAGTCTAGTTTAGCGGGTCACTGTTAGAGGCCATGAAGCGGGGAATGATGGCAGGCGAGTCATCTGGGTCCTGGCGCCGTCTTTTCGATGTCTTGGGAAGATATAATGAAGGACAGGAGTCTCATTGTTTCTAATTGGTTGCTACACTAGACAATGTGTCACTGACGTAGTTGATAGAGCTATTTCTTACAGGCTCTACTGAACATTCTTCTAACCGAGATCCGACTGGCAATACAATCGCTATCTCAACGTAGGACAACAACATGCTTGCCGAGCACTAAGCAGCTTCATCACTCTCCGCCTTAAACTTAGCCTCCAGACCACCCTCCATGCGATGCTCCAGAGTTCCCGCCTTCCTCTGCTTCTGAAGTTCCGCCGCGTAACGCACACCAAAGCCGTCCTTAAAAATGGTCCTGACCTCCTCGAGGGTCAAGCCAGCCGCCTCGGGGTAACAGAAGTAGACAAATACCAGACCGATGAACGACAGGCCACCATAGAACCCAAACGTTCCCGATGGAGAAATGCCTCTCATCATGGAAAGGAAAGTAGACGAGACGATGATATTGGGTCCCCAAACACAGACGTTCATCAGCGTAGTACCCATGGCGCGAACTTCCATAGGGAGGAACTCGTTCGCCTGCCAAGGGACACAGCCGAGTCCTGCAGCATAGAAGGCGACAAACAAGATCATAGAAACCAAAACCACGATAGCTGGCCAGCCAACCTTGCTGGACGTAAGCTCGAGAGTGTTCTGGTCCAGGGGAATCCAGTGAAAGACGATTGCGGCAATGACCAGGAATACGGGCATCCCCCACATAGTCCACAAGAGCAGCCTACGGCGACCGACACGATCGATGAGAAAGATGGAAAGAAAAGTCATGAGCCAGTTGGTTCCAGCAACGACGGTACCGACGGCGACGGGATCATTAAAGCCAACAATCTGAAAGAGCGTACTCGAATAGTACATCAAGGTATTAAAACCGCATAGCTGCTGCGCGGCCATCAGTCCACAGGCAACAATCGCAGCCCTTCGGTTAGACGGGATAGTCCAGACACTCTTCAGGGCCTTGGTGCTAGAGATTTCTTCGTTGAGAGCCTTGGCCTCGGCGACGCCCTGCTGGATGGACGCAACCATGCGATCGATCTGAGTGGTATCGGCCTTGGGGTACATTCTCCCAAGGACAGAAACGCATTTGTCCATTTGATCGTGAAATAGAAGCTGGCGGGGAGACTCGGGACACCAAAAGAGCAAGGCGCCGAGAAGGATGGAGGGGATTCCGCCAAGGCCAACCATGTACCTCCAGCCGTGGGCGACGTTGGCAAAGGCGGCGTTGAAGGCGTAGGCTAGCAAGGAGCCAGTTCCGAGGAAGACCATGTCGATAGAGATCATGCGGCCACGATACTTGGCAGGCGAAATCTCTGCAATATACAGGGGAATAATCTGTATATCAAGTCAGAGACAAGCGCGAAACAAATGTGTCAGTTGTTTGTCACTCACCATAGAGGCAGATCCAACGCCTAGTCCCACAAGAATGCGGCCAACGCTCATCTGAATAATGGAATACGACGCAGCTTGAATCAGAGCCCCAATAGTAAAGAGAACCGACGCAAACCAGATAGCTGGTTTACGACCATATTTATCCGCAGTCACGCCTGCAATAATCGCTCCGATGAGGGCACCGCCCGCACAGAGACCGGTAATGAGTTCCTTTTCCCAATGCTCAAGAGGCCGACCGTTGAGATCAGAGCCGATAACGACCAAGACGCCGGAAATAACTCCAGTATCGTAGCCGAAGAGCATGCCGCCGATGGCTGTAGCCACGACGCACATAGAGAGGAACAGCCCAGGGGCCGTGTCTTCGATGAAGTCCTCGTCGGTAGGGCGGTCTGCAGCATGTTCTGCGTGTTGGGGTTGCGATGTTTCCTTGGTGAGCGACATTGTGACGTTGGAGAATAGAGATGAGTGAAGAATGCAACAATGAGAGGTGCTGAAAGGCTGCTTGAAGTCGTTGAACGGGGCCACAGCAACGCTTTATATCCTCCAGACACGACTTGGCCGTCAGAATGATTCATGTCAGAGCAGTTCACCCTCTCCTGATGCTCTGATTACCTCGCCCAGCTCACGACTCAGGCTTGGTCCTTGCTTCGAGGTTTCAACACCAGGTGCCAACCAATGAACCCCCAGATAAATCAGTGTCCATCTCCCCATGGGGGAAGTAGAGGGCTGGGGTAAATCCCTGTACCCCGGATGGCGCTAAAGTTGGTCTCTCCATGCTCCGGGATGGGCTTCTTGATGTGGTTGAGGGTTTTTTGTATGCGGTAGGATTTTCCGGTGTTGCTGTTAGCGCCGGAAGTTCCCCCCTGGATTAAGCTCAGGTCAAGGGTCCCCAGTTTTACAGTTCGCGCCAAGGGTGATGCTCGCAAAGGACGACGGATGAGATCCGACTGACCGAGTGGCTTGGGCGTTCATGTTGGTCCATGAAGGTTTGGGCCGTGATAACGTATGGAGTGGATGAAAGAGAAGGAGGATGCTTCTAATCAGAGGTACGTGTCAATGGAATGACTGGCGCCTGCTAAGCCGACCTACTTAAGCTCAGACTCCGCGACGCTAGGGTCTAGGGTATGTTCATGGGGTTCGAACATGACAACTTGAGTGACACCCGTAACGTGATGCTCGCCCTGTTAAGCGATTGATATCACGATAGCGCCTAGAAGGAAATATTATTCATTACCTTTGCACTTCACGGAAAATGGTTTGTATTCTATTTTTCGGTTTGTTGCTCCGCCCTGTGAGAGTTAAAGTATCTCGTCCATTTTCCTGTTGCTCTGCCACAACGAGTAGGGCTAGATCAGCTCAGGAGATAAATAAGTTAAGGAGTACTTCTAGAAATGTGACATTCATTATCTGAGAGAAGTACACACTAATATAGGCACCACGTCCTCCGCATCCACAGATCTTGGTTCCCATCATCAATATCCATGATTGTCATCTATAGAGGAGGCTATTATAGAGGAAGAAAAAGAAAAAACCTTTTTAGCTTCCCATAATGACCAAGACCACAATTAGGAACACAGAAATCGTGGAGGTTTCACTCTCCATCGTCCCTTGGCTGTCTCCTAGACGTGAGGGCGACTAACCCCACTGCTAGATCACTATCTAGAGTCCCCGACCATTTGATGAGAACGCGTTAAGATCTTACCGCGATTTGGTCAGGAAATCAAGGAGATGGAACATGGTTCCTTGAGACCATTGCTTTTTATTCTAACTTTGTCCATACACTCTGAATCGACTACCTGCCGTTCTCTTGCAATACCTAATAACACCACGTCCCGTCTCATACCTCAGCCGTAACGGACCTCCTCCAAACCCTAACAGGCATATCTTTAAGCAGATGGTTCATCGTCTCCTCTCTCTGCAGCTCAAACCCGCGAGGAAGTTCAAATTCATACCGATGCACTAAAGAAGCAATCAACACTGTCTGCTCGAGGTACGAAATGTTGCGGCCGATGCAGCCGCGCGACCCTGCGGAAAAGGCAATGAAGGAAGATTGCAGCTCTTTGCCCTTCTCCCCGAGGAATCGCTCCGGGATGTATCGGTCCGCGTCATGGAAAACTGATTCGTCGCGATGGGCTACGAGAGCAGAGATGCTGACTGTAGTGTTTCCGGGGACATAGTGACCCATGACATTGAGGCCATCCGGAGGAGTCTTTCGAGGTAGGCCATGTGTCGTCGGTGGGAACAGGCGGAGGGATTCATCCAAGCAAGCTCGAAGGTACGGAAGATGTTTGACCTTGTCATACGGGGCGATAACCTCGTCAGGCTCGAGGGCTGCATCAAGCTCCTCGCGCAAAAGAGCCATTGCTCGAGGCGTTCGGATCAACTGATAGAGGGCGTTTGTGAGGGCAATCGCTGTCGTCACGCTACCGGCGTTCATCATGATATTGACCTCGGCAACGACTTCGCCCCATTCCAAGTTGTGAGGTATTCCATTGCGATCTTGCATCAAAGCCTGAAAGAAATCGTCCAGCTTTTCCATCCTTCGGTAACGCTCAAGGCGCGAATTCGAGAGTCGCAAGACTATGGCGTCCCATCCTTGGCTTGCCTTAGCCATGCGCCGATAGTATGGGATTAAGTTGGAGAGCTTATCGATGAACTTATAATAGTCGTAACTCCACAGTAGCAACGACTGTTTCCGAGCCGTAGGGTACAGACACTCGCGAAGGTTGAGTTCATATCGAGAACCATCTTTGCCTTGACCAATAACGCAGTCGTTGCCCTGATCAAGGAACCCTAAGCGCTCCGACAAGCCAATGTCAGCGATGGCGTCGAGGGTGAAGAAGTTTGTCCAGGCTCGAAAGTCGAGGGCCGAATCTTGAAAGCTCTTGGGATCTTTGTCGTAGGGACTGGCACATCGCTGATCAAACTGCTTGATCAGCCTGTCCACCTTGTCGGCAACCTTGTGCTCCCACTCTTCAAGATTCTTTAGAGCATATGCAGCAGACAAGACCTTGCGCTTCCTCGCATGTTCCGGCTTCTCCACAACGTCTGCGAGATGGAAATGTGTCGCGGCAGTGAGCACATAGGACTCGTCCTTGTGGCATGGACTACCATGACCGTAAATGTCCTTTATGGCTGCCACTCTTCCGAAAGAAAGGGAGTTGGGCCCTGTGCGGAGGACGGGTTCGTCTTTATGGAGCTTGGCGAGGTGCGCTGACCGGGCTCCGGTATGGGCCAAGGCCATGAATGGGAGGTCTGACATGCCCGAGAAGGTCGACATGTTGGGGAACCTGCGAAGACCTGACAGTTTTTGACATGTTAGTGGTGTTCTTATCAAATTGATTCAAGACGAACCTTTTGCATCTTTGAGATAGACAATCCATGGATAGACAACGAAGTAGACGAAGAGGGAAACTGCCAAAGCCGTGGCATAGGGAGCAACACCGAGGAGAGCTAGCATTTCCTCCATGACGAGATGTGCCAACCTTCACAACAAGGCCAGAAAGAAGGTGTCTATGCGGTTGACCAGGACCAATGCGGATTTCGACATCCATGCTGAGTTTTGCTTGACCTTATATGCCTATACTGCGAGAGTCTCATCATGGAGACCGCTTTTCTAGGTTGTGCGCAGAACATTCACGGATGGCAACTTGCTATCAAGTTGGCCTTGATCAAGCCCGGATCGCCCTACCTTGTTTATTTGAAGAAGAAAGTGGACCATCCCCCGCCGCCGGAAATACTTGCTTGTTTGGAATGGTGATGGTTGTGCGGGGAAGATCACACGTTTGTGGCTTGTAGCCTGGGGTTAGAACATGGTCCAATGAAATCGGGCACTAATATTACAGAACAACCTAAAGGCACAGACTGACGATTCTCTCCCGATGATCAATCCTTCGGCCGACCCAACTTGAGACTGCAAGTTTCTATCATAGGAAATGGAAATGTCCTTGGGCCCGACCATCCCGGCGTCCCTCATTCCTATCGGAGCTTCGGCCGAGAACGAGGTCGTCGACGACAACCAGTAGGCATGACAGTTACTTCTTAGGGTGTAATAACTAACATACGACTGGTCAAGACCATCTCCGAACAGTTTCCCCTTGTCACCTCAATCATCCATCAGCCCCTATGGCTTTGGCTTCCCTCTCAGCAACCGGGAGGAAGCCCGATATCTGATGCATTACATCCAAGAGTTGGCTCCATGGGTATGTTCCCCCACGCAGTTGATGAGTCTGAGATAACCAAAGGAGCAGGTAGACATAACAGATCCTGCACAAACATTCGCTCTCGAGGTACCCAAACGAGCACGCCAATTTCCACTACTGGCGTACTCCATCTTGGCCTTTTCATCCCGCCACCTGGTGCTCATGACGGGGAAAGAATGTGGGGATACTGAAAGATACTATAGTTGCGCACTGCGGATTCTCATACCTATCTTGGATGATTCCGATGTGTCCATCAATGAGAATCTCCTAGCTGCAGTCGTCCTCTTGCGGCTGTATGAGGAAATGACAGGTGGGCATCTCCCTTGAACTTGGGTACTCCATCCTAACCAAGATGCCGTTTTAGAGGTCGATGCCGGCATTCACCTCCAAGGTGGTTCGCGACTGTTGAATGACGTATCCAACTTTGCAGCCCGAGGTGGACTCGGAGAAGCCGCAAGCTGGATCGTCCTCAGGCAGGACTTGCATGTTTCTCTCATCAGGTCCGAGCCGATGCGGGTTAACCTCAGCAGCTACGAGCAGGCCAAATCTTTTGAGCATCCGAACGACGAGACCATTACTAACCGGGCCGTTCTTCTCTGCTGCCAAGTATTGGCTGCTGCGTTCGGCGGACTCGATACCAACACTTGGGCACGACTTAATGATGAGGTTACCCAATGGCACGACAACTTGCCCCCTCACTATCGTCCACATTATTGCAGCGCAGGTACTCCAGACAGTAAGACTGGGTCAGTTTTCCCGATCATGTGGTTAACACATCCCGCGCATGGTTAGTTGATTCCTCCCTACTTCGATGCGGCCCCCTAACAGCAGTAGTTCTCGGCTTCCAGCATTATCATCTTGCTCGCATGTTTCTCCAAATATTCGAGCCTAGGCTGTGGCTTCCGAGTTTACATACGGTTGAAGAGCGACTGATAGTAGATGTACGTGCCCTCGCTCGTCAAGTTTGAGAAATCGGGGTTAATGCATGTATGTGCAAAACAGAAGTCCGTCCTGAGTCACTTACGAATGGCAATTGGTCTTGCGATTCACAATGCATCGGTTGTTGGTGCGACGTTTACCGCGCATCATGTTCTTTACGCATGTGAGCATTCATACCTCATCATCCCCCTAGACCTCGGGCTGACTTGCCTAGGCGGTATTTACTTTAGCGACTTTGCAGAAAGGCGAGAGGTTCTTAGTTTTCTGGATGGGATGTCAACATCGATAGGGTGGCCTACTGGTCGGCTGCAAGCCAAGCTGAACAAAGTGTGGTTTACAAACGATAGATAGTTCAAATGCGTAATTATACCTCTCGATAATTTGCTTACTTGCTCAACCGCCAAGTCCTCGTGCAGGGAATGGACGATGGAGATGTTTCGTCTCTTCAAGATGTAAATGGAAGCCCTTTGGTGTCATCGAATAGCCGTGGGATCTCGTCCCGACATTCCTACGATGCTCTCCGGCGAGAGACTGGCCGGCGGACGCAGCGTGGGCTAGAGGCTGCCAAGTTGACTGTGCAGGTCGTCTATGGCGAGCACCGGAAGCATCTGATCGGAACCTCAAAGGCCAAATTTGGATCATCAGAGATCAGTCTGGCAAGCATGTCAATAGTCGTTTTGACATTCGTGGCCGTTGTGTTGAGAAGAGTTTTTCTCCTGCAAACGAGTACAAGCTCCTGCTAGATTGGAACGCAAGTCCAACGACATTGGACACCATGTGTGAAGCACAGTCATACACACACAAGGTTCAACTTGACAATTTTGACTAAGCCTTGGAGGAAGACGATACGAAAGGAAACAGAACCTTGAGGAAGTTTGCTCTCTCTGGCCAAGTCAAGCAGGTCACTCACCAGCATGTGGGTATCCCCGGCGGGCAGGTCTACCTCCAAGATCCGGTCTACTCAGCCGATGGCCTCCCACTGAAGATGGTGTATGGAAATCAAACTTCCACCGAGTTTCGCTACGACGAGCTTTCAAGACAACTCATCTCCCAAAAGACGACAAACAAGGACGGAACTGTCCTGGAAGATCTGACACAAGTCTATGACTGCGTGGGCTGTTGCATCTACACCTACGACGCGTCAGAGCAAACCAAGTATTTCCGAAACTCACGGATCGAGCCCAAGCGTGAGTACACCTACGACGCTATTGGACAGTTGATATCCGCGTCTGGGAGGGTACTTCTTCCGAGCACTGGTATTCTTCGCCCATACAATGCCACGACTGGAATGAACCCCACCAAAGGCATCATGGACGGTCAGCAGGTCTACGAGTATCTCGGGTCGTACGGGTACGATCTCGCGGGGAATATTCGGAAAATGACACATGCTGCTGTCAAGCAACCGAAGGCGTCTCAGTGGACGCGCCGTTATTTCTACCATTCCACAAGCCGTTTCAGCACCGACTCCAGAGTTCAGATGAGCAACCGTTTGACTGGTACCGTGTCTGGATCCCTGTCAGAGGAGTATGACTACTCTGGCGATGGAGGCCAAGTAGGCTGCATGACAAGTATGCCTCAATATTCTCAGCTGAGCTGGAATTGTGAGAATCTGCTGGGATCATCTTCCATGCAGTGGACCAAAGACGATACCCCTCAGACAACCTACTACGTCTACGATTATTCTAGGAAGCGAGTTCGAAAGGTCACAGAGAGTTTTGCCAAAGCCGGATCTCCTACACGCCAGGAGAGAGACACTCTTTACCTCGACGGGCTTGAAATCCAACTCAAGTTCGTCGGAAACGACATGTCTCAGCGCATAATCACCCATGTTACGGGCCATGAGCTCCTGGCCCTCGTCGAGAGTGCGACTGGAGAAAAGACGTTGCCAAGATACCAAATTGGTGACAACATGGAACTCGATGATCAGGGCCAACTGATCTCGTATGAGGAGTACTCTCCCTTTGGTGCCGTCACGTACTCGTCGATGCACCGAGATGTCACTGCCTCTCGTGAATATCGTTACCAGCGGTAAAAACATGACAGAGAAACTGGACTCTACCACTGCGGCGCACGATACTATTGTCCATGGCTGGGACGATGGACATCACCTGATCCTTCAGGAGACGTTGACGGACCAAATCTGTACCAGTATGTCAACAATGATCCTGTCAATTTTGATGATCATTCAGGCCGCTCCAAGGTCAACACCAAAAGAGGAATATCCGCACCGCGGGGAACCAAACTTACCAGCGTCAGTAAAGGGTTAGATGATCTAAGCTACACGGCGGAAAGTCTCTTTGACCGCCTCGACCACATGGATGTCAAGGTCAGCAAACACTTCCGTCCGGGATCGACGAGGAAAAAAACAACCCATCTTCCAATACTACCCGGCAAGTTGACGGCGAAAATGGATGCAGACTTTGCCCTTACCATCGACTACCTAGGGAAGGGGGGGAGAACATCATGGGGGAGTGGGGGAAGAAAAAGGTCGCGATGGCTCAGGAGTTTAACAGCGAAGTCAGAGAAGCTCAACAACACGTGGCTAGAAAGACGAAGCTCTTCTACCAACACGCCAATAACTTTTCCAATGCAGTAAAGACAGAGACGGAAAAGTGCCCTCCAAGCGTCAGAGCCAAGGTTCGTGAGAAAAGTCAAGAACTGAAGGGAACACTCTGGGCTTTGAACCGCGTCAGGGATGATCCACCATCTCAGTAAGCCGAGATGATTGTAATGGGACGGGTTCTGGACAAGATCGACAAGGTCGTCAAGGCATTCGGGAATGAACAGCCAGTTCATAACCCCGGTGGAGGAGTGCAATGGATCGAGGGGTACAAGTTCGGCCGGACCCTATTGGCAGACACAGAGCTCGGGGCCACTGCGTTGGATGAAGTAAAGTCAAGGTCCAGGTCTGTAAACCGCAGCATACAGTCGAAATTCGAAAGGGTGTTTGTCCCATTCAAGGGGACGGAGGCCAGCGGGAAACGAGAAGTGGGTAAGTATTTTGAGAAGAATGCCGGATTCATGAAGAAGAACGGGTAATGAAGAGAAGCGAAGCATTTCCTGTGGTGGATGGTGGCAATGGGCTTGGAACTGCAACAGGAGAGGTACAGATGAGAGTAGCGTTAGGCAGTTAACAGGTTGTGACTTGAAATGGCGGAAAGCCTATGTGTTCACAATCAATCATCCCGTGTTCAATGTGCAAACACAGGGTTGTTGGTCCTCAACCCAATGCTGTTTCAGAATTAATTCGCTCTAGGGTAAAACCTCCGGCAAGTCGAATTGGTGAAGAAGAGCGGTGTAGTATCTGGATAGGACACGTCTGAGGATTCAAAATGTAAATATTCGACCAAGACACTTTTTCAACAAGCAAAAGCAACTCGAAGTTGATCACGATCGTGGACTGTCCTGCAAGCGTGAAAATTTGTTTACCTCTCAATTTACCTGAAGCAATTCAGATAACCGTAAACCATCATGTGCATCAAAATTAAAGTCCATCTAATTTACACCTCCCCTCCCTTTCCGCCCTACGCAGGGAGACTCACAAGCCATCATTCTCCCAGAGTAGCAGCCACCAACCAAACCCCTGCGTTGGAAATAACCCTACAATCCGTTGAAAAGCTGGGCATGGGACCGTCGGCAGACATGTCGCCGAGAAGTGACACACACGGAACTCTTGCGATTGGTCTGGATTTCGGATCTAACCCGATAGTCCGAGACATTGTGTTCGGTTTCTCCCTTGTTTTCATGCTGCAGAACTCGTATCGGTGAGGATCTAATCAGCCCAGCTGAATATGCAGAAACCTCCTGAAACCTGAATCACGGCTAAATTATCACAGACACGAGACCAACCTTCTCATTACCGGCCCTCATTATGCTTACCTGTTAGACTTATCCCTTAAGTTGTTTGTGGCTGCATTGCATTGCCCATCCCAATACGCTAGGTCAGCCCCAGTGGTCAGAGTCCAAGACATTCTCAAGGGAGACAGTCTAGACGAGGGCCCTCTGGCAGGGCTAGGCTGGCCCTATGTGGCGTATGGCATCTTGATCCGGGGAAATATCGTATACCGTCAATTCCAAGGATGTTCCCCAGATTCCCGTGGTACCCCCTTCCCTTTCTTGGCATAGGAGTTGACAGTCCGGGCCTCAACTCAACCTTGCGAGATCCGAGTATAAGAAGGGTAGCGATAGTCCGTCCAAATTCGAAATTCTTCATCAGCATCAATCAGCTTCCACTCATTCACAAGCCGATTGCGTCTGCCACTCGTTTAGGTTCGACTTTGGTTTTTCTCGCTCGTCTCGTTTTCTTCCCAACTTTGTCACTCCTTGCCTGAAAGCACAAACACAAAACACAACTTCCAACATTCAAGATGAGATACTCGTTCGCCTTCACCGGTCTTGTGACCGTTGCCTTTAGCTCTGGTGCTTTTGCCCAGACTACCGAGCCCGTTGAGACCATCATCGACCCGGTTCCCACGTCTGAGCCCGCGGTTGTTCCCCCTACCACCACCGTTATTCCTACTGACACGGTTGCCCCCAAGCCCGTGCCTACCGACAACGCTGGCTGCCAGGCTGTCTGCAACGCCGACTACGAGCAATGCATTGCCCACGGCGGAACCGAGGAGTGCCACACCATCCTCCACGGCTGCCTCGAGCGATGCCCTGTCGACCCTCCCCTCGACCCTTGTCTGGCGGACTGCAACGCGAAGCACGATGCCTGCAACAGTGCTCCTGGTGCCAACCACGCTTCTTGCGCGTCTGACTACGCCAACTGCCTGGGCTACAACCCCTACGCTGGCACTGGCTTTGTTGAGCCCACTGCTTGCTCCAAGAGCATGACCACCGTCCCTGGCCCCAAGAAGACCGAGTCCCCTGAGGTCTGCTGTGTCACTTGCACCACCACCTACAAGGCCTGCTGTGACGCTGCTGGCGATGTCATCGACCACTGCAAGATCGAGTACACCACTTGCTTGGGTTACAACCCCTTTGACATCATCCCTTGGGTCGAGCCTACTGTCTGCAAGCACAACGAGCCTAAGCCCCCTAAGCCTACCGGAACCCCTGAGGAGTGCTGCCTCCAGTGCACCACTGTCTACGACTCTTGCTGCGCTGCCAACGGTGCCATCATCGAGAACTGCAAGGCCGAGTACACCATCTGCCTGGGCTACAACCCCTGGGACATTGTCCCCTGGGTTAAGCCGAGTGTCTGCAAGCACGGTGACAAGCCTTACCCTCCCAAGGGCGGTGACCACAAGGGCAAGGACGGAAAGATCATTGTTGGCCCTCCTACTAAGCAGCCTTCTGGAACTCCCGAGGAGTGCTGCGTGACCTGCACTACCACCTACAAGGCTTGCTGCGACGCTGCTGGTGATGTCATCGACCACTGCAAGATTGAGTACACCACCTGCCTTGGCTACAACCCCTGGGATATCGTCCCCTGGGTTGAGCCTACTGTCTGCAAGCACGGTGACACCACTGGTACCAAGAAGGGCGGCGACCACAAGGACAAGGACGGCAAGATCATTGTTGGCCCTCCCACTTCTCAGACCGGCACCAAGACCAACACCAACACTGGCAAGAAGGGTACCCCCGAGGACTGCTGCATCGAGTGCACCACCATCTACAAGAAGTGCTGCGATGAGGCTGGCGACGTCATTGACCACTGCAAGATTGCCTACACCACCTGCCTGGGCTACAACCCCTTCGACATCACCCCCTGGGTCGAGCCCACCGTCTGCAAGCACCCTGACGACGATGTTGTCATTGTTAACGGCGGTGAGAACCTCCGACCTGCCCTGGCTCTCCTTGCCCTGGGTGCCATTGCTCTTCTCTGTAAGTCCCCAACCCCCTCTAAGAGATATCCAGCTGCTAACCACATATCCAGAAATGAGCACATTTGGCGACCCCAGCAGTCGCAGTCTTCTTCTCTTCTACTTCTGCTGACCCTCTTACCACTTCGACTCTCTTCTTTTTGTTGCCCCAGGGGTAATCCCTGCAGTTTTGTGTGCCTTTCTCAGGCGGGGATAAAAAAAACTCTTCTTTTACCATTCTTATGAATCTTATGCTTTATGGACTTTGCCATGCTCTCTTGGCGGGAAAACTTTTGTGCTGAACGACGACGTATGTAATTAACAGCTTTGATTGGATCGAGCCCTAAGCCGGGTGACGGCACTGGAGCCTTGGGGCCAGCTTAGCTTTAATGTATTGAATAATTCGCTTCACACTCAATATACGGCTGATCTAGTTGGCTTTGTTTGACCGCCTTATTCTTGAAATTGTGCTCTGTGTCTCCTCTTAACCGACTCTGTTATAAACTCTATCCCATAATGTGTCAGACCGCAACTTATTAAGGGGTAAGCAACCAAAGTTAACTGCTGTTGTCAGCCTGACCTCTTACTAACCGGTTTCAAGGTAGAATGATGCATGAAACAGATATATCCTAATCCTTGGCGGAACATTCCCCCTCATCTCTAATAGAACATGACCCCAGATTAATCCACCAACCATGCCCCCATCCCCGCATTGAACTTGTGGAAACAATGCCTGGATACCGGCAATTGACTTGAAACGTCTGAAACCAGGGCCTCGGAGGACGTGGCTCCGGGTGAACCGAACGATCTTCAAGGCTAAACTCATTGCTACCTCGTATTTATTCCGTTGGAAATTGCTATTCTCCACCAATCATTTTTAAACTTTGTTACGTTGCACTTATATCGGATGGATTTCTAGAAGACGGCAATGGGAAGTTAAAAAGAGCTGGATGACTTGATTAATGATAGTTATTTGGATCAGACTACCATCGACTTTGTATCAAGTAGCCAAGATGAAGTTTCTCGCTACCTTGAGTTTTGTTACTGCGGCTTTCGCTGCTAGCCGGACCACTGCTCCAAGCGGATGTTTAGTTGTGCGCAAGTCCCCGTCTAGTGGTCAATACGGCACTATCCAAGCTGCCGTCAACGCTCTCTCCACTAGCGCTAGCGGCTCTCAGTGCATCTTCATCGACCAGGGCACCTACAGCGAGCAAGTCCTCGTGCCCAAGCGTTCTGCTCAGCTAACTATCTACGGATATACCAGCGACACTAGCAGCTACACTGGAAACAAGGTCACCATCACTGCCAAGAAGAGCCAGGCTGATGGTCTCAACAACGACGAGAGCGCCACTCTCCGAGTCAAGTCGCCCAACTTTAAGCTGTACAATGTCAACGTTGCCAACACGTACGGCAAGGGCAGCCAGGCTGTCGCCTTGAGCGCCTACGCTGACAGTGGATACTACGGATGTGCTCTCACTGGATACCAAGACACCCTTCTCAGCAACGAGGGTTATCAGCTGTACTCCAAGTGCCTGATCCAGGGTGCCACTGACTTTATCTTTGGTCAGAAGGCTTCGAGCTGGTTTGAGAAGTGTGACCTTCGTGTCGTCAGCGCCTCAATTGGCTACATCACAGGTAAGAGAGCAGCGCAAGAGTAATGAATACGCACTAACATTGAGTAGCCAACGGCCGTGACTCTTCTTCCGGCCTCTCTTACTACGTCTTCAACAACTGCAACATCGCCGCAGCCTCCGGCAACTCCGTCACCAACGGCGCCTACTACCTGGGCCGTCCCTGGAGAGAGTACGCCCGCGTCGTCTTCCAGAAGACGAGCATGACCTCTGTCATCAACTCTGCCGGATGGAGGATCTGGAACAGCGGTGATGAGCGCACCAGCAATGTTCTCTTTGGAGAGTACAGCAACACTGGTGCTGGAGCTTCGGGCACGCGGGCTTCTTTCTATACCAAGCTTTCTTCGCCTGTGTCTATCTCCACTATCTTGACGGGCAGCTACGCTTCCAAGGGTTACTATGATGCCTCTTACATGTAAAGCACATGTGATACAGAAGCGCCTTGCACTGTGTGCGGGGCAGTTGGGAAAAGGGAGATGCGAGGCTGGTTCGCAGCTGACTTCATAAGTACATATTCATGGCTTGATATCGCCAGAAATACGAATATTCTTTCCCATTTCCTGGTTGTCTGGGATAAATAGTATGCATTTAACGGCCCCATATCACGCCTTATCAACTAGCATTGCGTGATCTCAGATCCGGCCTTTGCGGAGCCGACTTTTCAGGGTCTCCCTCGCTCGATAAGATGGCGTTAACGCTGTGCAATTGCCGCGCTTTATTCTGAATGCATGCTGTTGAAGCAACCCTTAAAATCTGATTTCAACAATTATTCCAGCTGTAGCGCTCCATTGGACCTTCGTTGCCATCAATGTCCCTCGACAGCGCTAATCCCGAGACATCGCCGACAGTGAACTCGCATCAAGATGGAGCGAATAAGCCCAGTGCGCTAGCATGCACCGAATGTCGCCGAAAGCACGTCAAGTGTGATGCCGGATCCCCTCAATGCATGCGCTGTCAGACTCAAGGGCTACGATGTCGCTATGAGCCATCGCGACGGGGCTTGAAGCGACGAAAACTCCACCATTTCGCATCGCGCTCTCCAGGAGACTTGTCAGTCGCTGGACCTTCTACGGACTCAACTCTGAGACCTGGTCGTCGAGAGCCGGAGCAAATCGTCTGGGATTCCGCCCATCCTCACAGTGCTCTCGCGGATTTCCAGCCCTCCGTGGATGGAAATGATTACCCATGGAGTGAGCCAAGCCTTGGAGAATGTCTTCTTCAGAGCGCGCAGACTGGCGATGAGACTGAGCCGGTAGAAGACGACATGCTTCTCATCAATCTCTTTTACGCCAATTTCTTCCGAGGGCATCCTTTCCTGGTCCCTCGAGCATTATACACGGCCCAGAATTACCCATCCTACATGAAGCTCGTCATTCACCTCATCGGCTGCCATTACACAGGGACGATATGCAGCGAGACAATGCAAGGCCTAGCCGACGATGCACTAAAGAAGGCACGGGACAGAGGTGAGCGCAACTTTGTGCTCGTCCAAGCCCTTCTTCTCTTTTCCATGATCCTCCATGCGCGTTGCGTATACGATAGGTCCCGTTCCAGTCTCTCACAAGCTGTCTCTCTTGCCCTGGAGCTCAATATGCATCGCAAGTCATTCAGTGTTGCGCATTCTGCTGGATCTCCTATCGTCGAAGAAAGTATCAGGAGAACTTGGTGGGAGCTCTACATCACAGACGGCTTCATGGCCGCTCTCGATCACAAGGTCAACTTCCGATGCAACTCGGTAAAGTCAGACATGCCTCTTCCATGCGAGGAATTTCTGTACTCAGGCGAACCACTCCTATTTGAGCCCTCAACTCTCGAACAGTTTGAATCGAGGATATACACCAACGACGACCTTCCCTTCTCGTCCTTCGCCTATCGCATAGAGGCTGCGCAGCTCTTCGCTCGCACGCTGTCGATAGCCTCGACTCATGAAGTCCATCGCGACCAGGTTCAGAATGTCGATAATCTGTTGGTTGCCTGGCACCATCACCTCGGTGTCGGTAAAGCAGAGCCTGTGGATTCTACAGGGGGCGTAGATCATACGCTCCTCCAAGCACACGCTCTCATTGAGTACACCACCATGTACCTTCACTTTCCTCGAAGTGATCTGATAGGCGTCATTGCAGCGGCTTCGGGGATTAAAACCAGCTTGGATCTGTTACCGACCTACTCAAGGTCGATGCATGGCATCAAAGCAGTCGAGGCCGCTAAGCGCTTCATCGATCTGGTTGGCCTGGAATCATCAGCTCTCAAGCACAGTCCCTTGGTGCTGAACGGATTACTTCTCAGCTGCACCATTCAACTATCTGCTTCATCATTGCGTCCATCTCGATATTCCGACCAATTCCATAGCCGCCTGTGCCTGAGTCTCGGCATTCTCAAGACCTTGTATCCAGTTTGGGCGCTGGCTCGAGAGGTTTCTGATAGTATCAGGTCGATGGCTAACCAGGCCTTACCTAGAGAGAAAGATCTGACATTGAATCCATCTTTGTCTCTCGTAGATAGTGGGATTAATGTGAGCTCTTTGGCAGAGGTGGATGTAGCTTTCTCTTGGATGGATTTTCCACCGCAGTTACCGGCGATGTCGGAGCAAGATGAACAGAACCCAGAGAGTTAGTTAGTCAGCGGCAATAAGAAAAGATAATATGACGATGGTATTGTTGATTTCCCACTGAATAGACTATCGCCAAAAAGTGAGCGAAATACAGGGTTGTTGTTCTCACTCCGCATCGTGTTCTCGGCATCTGCGGATATCTCCCGTGCCGGATAGTCTGGGACAAGGCTATATACCCATTCTCTTTGAGTTTACCAGGTACAGTAGTGAATACGAGCGCGACGAATGCTCCCGAGTTACCCGGTGGTTTGGAACTGAAGTCCAAGATAGTTTTAGCCATGAACTCTAAACAACGTCACGGGCCACGACACTAACCCACAAATCCGAAAGGATGGAAATTAAGGGATAATTGCAGGGTTCTTTTTGTCTCTAGATGGGTGCACCGGGAGTGAAGGGGAATTGTTAATGACGGAAACTTTTCTTGTGGTTAACAGTTGACGAGACAAGTGCCATCGAAGACGTCGGCCCTGGTTGTGCATGTGCATAGATAGTAACGACTATATATACAACAATGTGCTTGACAACGCCAAGTCTTATGACATGAACTCCTCCTCAACCATTGACCAATCATTTTTCGACTTCATACTTCGGCACACACCATGAGACTTCACCTTCTCAGCAACGTGCTCTTACTGAGTAACACTCTTGTCAATGCTCTAGACCTTGCCACCGCGAAGGCCAAGGGAATCATTCCAAGAAGCCTGCAGTTCCACGACAAGATTCGACAGCACCCTCGAGATGTAGAGCACAGAACGAGCTACATCTGGAACGGGGGTGAAGTCGCCGGACCGCGCTTTGCCTCGGTAACAGCAGAAGTTGTCATCCCAAATATCACATTCCCCTATGGCTACAACTCCACTGCGTACTACAGCTCGTCCGTCTGGGTCGGTATCGGCGGGGACCAAAACACGTGCGATGATCCCGAACGAGTCTACAATGGGGGACTCATTCAGGGAGGCTACTATTATCTCTACGATAAAGAGGGGGACTTTGGTGTCTTTGCATTTTACGAGTGGTTCCCCAACCCGCCAATCTTTTTGGATGACACTCAGGGTATCTTGACTGATATTGGGGATCATGTGCGCATGACGGTGACACAAAAAGACAACACAACCGGCACATTTACTTGGGAAAATTTCACCCAAAACAAGAGGTGATAATCCCCAAATGCTGTTCTCCCCCTGAAGCTAACCTTGCCCTCTAGATTCGAAATCGACCTAACCGCACCAGCCAACGGGACTCTCTGCACGAACCATGCCGAATGGATTATTGAGAGCTTCATGACACCTCAGAATCCTGAATCTTACTTTCCTGACTTTACGGAGCTGACGTTTCACAAAGTCAAAGCTATTTCGGAACAGGGGAAGAAGGCATCTCTGGCTGATGGTATCATCATCGCTGCTGAGCCGAAGCTAGGCAGTGGTAAACAGTTGACGAGCTGTGAGAATATGGATTCGGAAACCACCACGTGCAAGTGGCTTGGGTACAAGGGCATTTTTGACTAGATGGTTGCACGCTGTGTCATGTAGTACAGTCATATTCTTATTTGAATCACCTTCAGCGGCGCCTCAGTCCCCGAATTCTCGTCATTACGAGTCCATTCTTGATCTACAATCAAGTCAAAAGGAAACTAGTCTAGATGGGATTCAGGTCCCCGACACCAAAGTTATAAAGCAAGACAAGACGCCGTCCTCAAGCACCAGACAGCAACTCATCATGCAGAGGCAGGATTGCACCATCGCTGTTTTTCAGGGAATCCCTACTAGAACGAGCTACAGTATTCCTATCAGCTTATCTGTATGAGTTCGCATTCGCCTCCGGCACTTCGATCCGAGTGTACCCACTCCGGAGCCGCATGGCGGAGCCGCCTCCGAACCGCAACGCATCGACGACATCTACGAGCAACTTTCACTCTGAGTACGAAAGAAACCTTCTCAGTTTATTAAGGTGTTACATTTATAATAACTGTCAACTAGATTATGTAGACACCCGTGGGAAAAGATGTGTGTGTTTAACACCCATTAACAGTGTAAAATGAACCTATCGTAGGGTCAGTCGAATCAACACCTCGGCCCGCCAAACCGCTGTTCATTGAACTAGGAACCAAAAGCGAGTCTAAAATCTCTCTCTCGATATTGCTCATAATTAGAGTTTGCAAACAGTCGATCGTCGGTCGATAGTTCGAGCACGTCTGAAGTCAAGTTGCAGACCAACGGGCTCACATCAATCAACAACCTTACTCAGAGAAACGCACGGATAACTTGATCATACCACGAGAAAGAACAGCAGGCTAACCCAAAAGATCTTGTGGTCGCCGGCGAATCGGTGACGGCTTTTCTTCGCGTATCCTCTTTCGTACAGAAGACGCCGACAAGACCTCACCGAGCACGTCAGTGTCTTCTTTGAAGATTTCCATATTTAAGACAAAGCAAAGACACGCCAAGATGGATCTCCAGTTCAATGCAACACCAGGGCAGATTCTCCACCAGAAAGCAACACCTTGAAGATTCCTGCACAATGAGCGACGAGAAGCACCCCGTCCCAGCTGTGGATGCGAGCTCCAGCAGTTCGCTGCATGACGGAAATGTCATTTCCAACAAGGCCGCCGATGAGACTTTGGAGCTTATTGAGCAGTATGGGAATGATGTTGGCGAGCTAACGCCTGAGGGCGAGAAAAAGCTAAAACGCAAGCTTTACATCCACGTCTTGCTCCTCGTCACTTTCATTGACTTTATGCTCTATGTGAGTTTTACCCCAATCAATCTATTTTTAAGCATATTTGATCCCAAATACTAACAATGCATGCAATAGGTGGACAAGTCGACCTTGGGTCAAGCTACCCTCCTAGGTCTCTTCGAGGATACCGGCCTGAACAATGCCGAGTATAATAATTTGAACTCGCTTTTCTACACCGGTGAGATTAAGCGACCAAGTATTTAATCTCGTTCGCGATGGACTCTAACCATGTATCAGGTTATATCCTCGGTCAGGTCCCTGGACAGCTTCTGATCCAAAAGCTACGACTCCGCACCTACATATCCGGCACAATCTTTTGCTGGGCCGTGGTCGTCCTCCTGCACTGCGTCGCCAAGAGCTATGGAGCCCTCATCCCTCTTCGCTTCTTCCTCGGATTCGTCGAGTCTTCAGTAATCCCGGCCCTCGAGATCACAATGGCCATGTTCTTCACACCCCAGGAACTTCTCCACGTGCAACCATTGTTCTACATCTCGTGCATCGGCTCACCCATGTTCACCGGATTGGTTTCTTACGGCTTGCTATTTAGCAAGGTCAGCACTAGCCCCTGGAAGTTCTTCATGGTCATTACAGGTGGTATTTCCCTGGTTCTTTCTGTCGTCACATGGTTCGCGTACCCAAACAACCCCGCGACGGCCTGGTTCTTGAGTACCGAGCAAAAGGTTCACGCCATTCGTCGAGTCCACGATTCAACCCGAAGCTCGATTGAGCAAAAGACATTCAAGAAGTACCAATTCTACGAAGCTTTGAAGGATCCCGTTTCTTGGCTGTTTGCCGGCTCCGGCTTCACTCTAATGCTAGCCAACAACCTCCCCTATCAGCAGAGTCTTCTCTTCCTCGACCTTGGAGTTTCTCCCCTTGGATCCACTTTGGTATGGGTTGCTTCTGGTGGTTTCGCCATCCTGGCTTGTATCACAGCCTCCCTCCTTATCCGGTTCTTCCCTGGATACAGTGCCTGGTGGGCAGCCCTTTGGTGCATTCCCTGTATCGCAAGCAGTATTGGTATGGTGACAATCCCTTGGCACAAAACAATCGCACTGTTGGCTTGTTTGATCCTCCCGCCGAACTGCTTCGCTCAGACCTGGATTATTTCCCTTGGCTGGCTTTCTTCTAGCTGCGCCGGTCACACTAAGCGTCTCACCCGCAACGCCATGTTTATGATTCTCTACGGCATCTCCAATATTATTTCGCCCCAGCTGTGGAAGACTGGAGGGTTCCGGTATTATGGAGCCTGGGCTACACAGATTGTCGCCAGTTTTACTCTGACGCCCATTTTGTTGCTCGCAATTCGGTTCATCTTGGTCAAGCGGAACAAGGAGCGACGCCAGTGGATTACCGAACAGGCTGCTATTGGCAACCATGGAGAAGGCTATGTTGAGCAGGTGGTGGGTGATGAGACGGTCAAGGTTAAGGTCGACGTTTCGATGCTTGATCTTACTGATTTGGAGAACAAGTTCTTCATTTATCCTCTGTAAAAAGACCAGATGACTATCTGAACCACTCTCAAGAGTCGTATTTAAGGTATTCTATTGGCAAGGTAGTTAATTATCAGATGATCTCATCATTTGATCAACATTGCAAATTCGTGACTACTGTTGACGATCCCATTGTTGATAGAGGACCCCAGCATCACGATGTCTTCAAAACAGTTTGAGCTAATAAGAATGTTTTTCGTACTTGTATATAGACACTCCGATAGCTCATGTTCATATTTACAGACCACCCATGTCATATAGCCGAAAGTCCGAGGTCGGGCCTCACACGCCCAGTGTTGACATGCGTGGGGCTACCCAGCAATTAACATGTCATATGAGATTTACCAGATCTCTAATAAATCTCAACCCTAGCCATATCTAACCCATGCAGTTCTCCTTAGTACTTGTCAATTGTCACTTGTCTTGCGTAACAGTAGTGTGGGGGATCAAGTCGCGTCAACCCTCGGCGGCCGGCGGCCACTTCTTCAACGACATGATTACCAACACCGGCTTTAACTCACCAATTAACCCTAGTAAACCCGTTAGATCATGCGAGTAAATCTTGGCAAGGATTCTCGGCAGAGAAGGTGTTCGTTCGTTCACGCGAGATGAAATCTTAGCCTCCGCCCTTGGTTGACATCTCCATAGACCCACTTCCGCCCAACTTGTACATCCGCCTTAGCACGACAAGTAAGAAAAACTAGCGAGCTCAAGCCTTGTTCAACAAGGGCGGAAGACTCCAAATGGCGAGAAAGAGAAGTTCATGCGGTCTTTGGGCTTTTTTGTGCATTAGAATATTTCCTCGGGGTGAGCTACAGCCTCCAAGACTTTCTCGAAGTAAGCTAGAACGCGATTCATCTTGGCATCTCACCAACGTCACGACAACGGAGATAAAGAAAACCAGGGGGTCATTGCGGGGTCCCACGTTCCCTCTCTGGGGTATAAAGGGGAGAACAGGGACTCGAAAAGCAATTCATTATATAACGGTTATTCAACTCTTGTCGACAAGGCTCCACCAATCTTCGCCCTAACACGACAAGAGGGTTCGAGAATCGGATGGTGACTTGACTCATCGGATCAGATAAAATGGCTTCTTATGTCTGCCTTATTGGAAAAATGTGAGGTATTAGTACCAGTAGTTTGGTGAAGAGGGTCTTTCTTTGCTTCTTTGCAGTCTTGGCTTGTTTCTTGCTTTTTCTCCAGCCACAACCGCCATCATGGATATTCAGACCAAGACCGAGGCCCAAGACTCGGCACAGTCCTCCAAGTCTGTGGATTACGAAGCTGCCGATGATACCCAGCTCGAGAGAGGACTTCATGGCCGACATCTCCAATTCATCGCCATCGGTGCTGCTGTAGGAACAGGCCTGTTCATCGGAACAGGAAATGCTCTCGCAACAGCCGGACCTGTTTCCCTGCTCATCGCCTTCATCTTCGTGGGCAGTCTGCTCTTCTCAGTTATGGTTGCTCTCGGAGAAATGGCCGCCTATATCCCCGTCGCAGGCGCATTCACAACTTACGCCACACGCTTCCTCGATCCCACTTTCGGCTTTGCCATGGGTTGGGTCTATTGGTTCAGCTGGACAATCACATTTGCCCTCGAGTTGACAGCCGCCGGTCTGATCATTCAGTACTGGGATAAGGACTTGAATATTGGTATCTGGATTGCTGTGTTTTGGGTTCTCTTCACCATCGCCAACTTCCTACCCGTGCGGTGGTTTGGAGAATTCGAGATGTGGTTCTCCAGCATTAAAGTCATCACTATCATCGGCTTCGTCATCTTTTCGATCTGCGTCAACGCGGGCGTCGGTCAACAGGGCTACCTGGGTTTCAAGTACTGGAGCACACCGGGTGCGTTCGCTGAACATCTGGCAGAGGGCGCTACTGGCAGGTTCATCGGCTTCTGGTCCGTCCTGATCACCGCCGGATTCAGTTATCAGGGTTCAGAGTTGGTCGCCATCGGAGCTGGAGAAACCAAGGATCCCCAAAAGACGATTCCTTCTGCTATGCGTTGGACCTTTTGGGGTGTCTTCTCCTTCTTCATCTCGACCGTCTTCTTCCTCGGCCTCAACATCCCATACACAAATGAGGGTCTTCTCAGCGACTCTCAAGACGCTTCAGCCTCTCCCCTGGTCATTGTCGCCCAACTTGCCGGGGTCCCAGTCCTCCCATCCATCCTCAACGCGGTGCTCCTTACCGCTGTTCTAACTGCCGCCAACTCGGATGTCTATTCCAGTAGCCGTATTCTTATCTCTTTGGCTGACTCCGGCCATGCCCCAGCTTTCTTGAAAAAGACGAACCGCTTCGGAACACCGTACTACGCGGTCGGCTTCTGTGCCATTTTCGGATTCCTGTCATTCCTCAACCTGTCCAACGACGGCACAGTAGTGTTCAACTGGTTCCTCAGCATCACGTCCGTTGCAGGATTCATCGCCTGGGCCATCATCAACGCCTGCCACATCCGCTTCATGAAAGCTCTGTCTTTCTATCAAATCCCCCGATCAACCCTACCATACGTGGCGCCATTTCAGCCCTACCTATCTTGGTACGGTCTAATCTTCACTGTTCTCATCATCATCACGAGTGGTTTTGAGGTGTTTATTGAGTGGGACACAAGCAAGTTCTTCACGAATTACATCAGTTTGATCTTGTTCGTGGTTCTTGTCGCTGGACACAAGCTCCTTTTTAGGACAAAGATGGTCCCAATTCAGGAGATGGATATCGTCACAGGGAGTGCGTGAAGACGCAGTGTGACTGCGAAAAAACTGCATTATTTAACTACTTATAATTGTCATAATATAACTTCTTGCAACGCCCATCTGATCCAAATAAATCATCTCCTTCTTGACCTCCTAGCTTTCACTGAGGCATCAGGGGTCAAGACATCGTTCTAGGGAGCATGTATACACTTGTTTTATGCATCCTCCGATCTCGCTTTGCTGTTGTGCATGTTTTATACACGCCTAATCTTATCGATAAGATACGCCGAAAAAGAAGTCCCCAGTTAAACAGCGCAATGCCGAAATTGATTGGCTCGATGCCATGCTCAGCATTAAACTTCATCACGTGCTGCCCCACGACCACTCCCAGCCAAGGAGACCTCTGCCTTCCAACATCCAACTCCATTCTCTCGTCTCCGTTGTGCCTCCTGATCCCTTGCGACGCGTCACCAACTTGACAATCCACCGACTTGAGTGTCCTAAACGCGCAAGACTTCTAGTCATCCATTCCAAGCCTCTCTTCACGCTGATGTGACGCAGTGAACAGTTAAAATCGTGACACGTCAGACTTGCATCATTCTCTGCCACGTCCCTCGGTGGCTGTCCTTGGCTGACCCTCCAGACACAACTCCCGAGGATCAGGCACGGCGAGTCGGGAGAGCCCCTGGACCCCCTCGTTTACAGGTTCAACGAGAGAAAAAACACCAAATGTAATAGAATCTCAGTTATGATGCATCCATCACTCACCCTGAACCACCTCAAAGGTCCATTGATAATCCTCTCGCACCAGGCGTATAAAGCAGAGCAAGTTCGATCACATCAATTTCCGCTACCTTCCAGAACCATGCCCCAACCTAAAGCTGCTCCTTCTGGGTTGCCCCCTCCACAGCAGCCAGCCAAGAAGCTCGCTCAGGAGCATACAGCTCAACATCAATCTTTCCAGTGAAGTTGGTCGGATCCGTCAACGTTCCCGCCTGAACAATTTTCACGCCCTTAAACTGGGGCGCCGAAGCCTCCTTCCACATGGTCGTCCCGCAGCCAGGACAGAAGTGGAGAGTGATAGTCATGCCGGTCTCATGCTCAGTATCAAATGACTTAGGCTGGCCACTTTCCAATTTGAACTTTTCCTCTGGGACAATGAAATTGGTGGTGTTTGTCCCTCCTGTGACCTTGCGGCAGGTAGAACAGTAGCAGAGAGCCTTGACAAAGGTTAGGTGTGGCAGAGTAGTAAGTTGAGGCGACGTTACCTTCATAGCTGGCTCATCCGTATATGAGTAGGCGCATGCCCCGCAAAGGCAACTACCAGAGTTGACGGGGGCCATTCCTTTACAGATAGTGAAGTTGCTGGAAGACGCCCAGAGTTTGTCGTGACAAGAATTTGAATCGGTATTCAGGACCAGGAGCTGAAAATACGTGGTTTTGACGTGTTGATAAAAGTCTTCGAGATAGAGTAGCATTCACAAAACAAGGTTGGGCTAGAATTGGGTCTTGTGACTAAACTCCGAAAATTGACGGAAAAGGGGGGAGATTCTTGCGCGTGTGCCCTCACGATGATGTATTATTTAGACTACGTGGCTAAACCTTCAAACAATTCGATGCAAGTGGATGTTCCAGCTTGGAAGCCTTGGCCTCCAACCAAGAAATGGCAGAACGCTGTGATGCAGTTGAAATGAGCTATGTCAACAGGACCATCCACCACGGGGCGTCGTATCTTCCCGTTGTTAGCTCTGAGTCCGCTGGTAGAGATTGATGATGCATCTGTGCTATTTCGTCCTAGAGACTATCCAGTCTGAAATTTCTTGCCCTCTATAGGCATATATAAGTGCCAAAGCCATGGTGCCCACCGTCACGGGCACAGCAACCGTCCAGTAGATTGTCTGGTTGTGGTCCATGTCCCTTATATCCATCGTGTTCATACCCATGAAGCTTGAGACGAAAGACCTATATATCAGTCAGCAATTGTCAAGGGTAATCGCTTGCTTTTTTTGCGAAACCTACAGTGGTAAGAAAAAGAGCGTGACGATTGTAAACACTCGAATGGCTTTTCCATGGTTCTCCTCGAGAACCTCGACAGTCTGCTTAACATTCTCCTTCAAGGCAGTAGTTTTCTCCCGGAGCGTGAGCAGATCAGAGTCGACAGTCGCCCGCTTGTTCATGTGTGATCTCGCATAACGGTCCTCGATTAGGTGCAAGTCCATCCGAGTCGGTTCGGGGACATGGAATGACCACGGCCATATTAATCGCATAAAGTTGTTGACAACCACCCATTGGCAATTTCCCATCACAAGCAGCGCGTCTATTTCTTCCTGGACGGCATTAATGTCGAGGAACAGCCGCTTTTGTGGTCGCCGGTTGGCCTGGATGTGCAGCTTAGCCACGTAGTTCTGGTAGGTCTCGACAACCTCCATCTCCCCATCACTCCGGGTAACTTTGCCCTTTTTTACATTCTTGGGGATTTTGAGCGGTCGACTTTGAAGGTTTAACATGAGAGCCAAGACGAGAAACTCGGCGCCAACCGCCTCAGCACCTAAACCCCCGGCCGTTGCGGTAGTGTTGGTGAGTACAATGATGTCGCTCTTGATACCTTCCGAAAGATTCTTGGCAAGATCCAATCTTCTAGACTCCCCCGATTCTGTCTCGGTGATCTGCCTAGAGATGCGCTCTATCTCTCCACTGGCATCTTTCCCGGTGGCTGGCAGAGAGAGCCTGTTCAGCAGGGAGAGATGACTTCCCTTGAGGATATATAAGGAGGCAAATTCCCCAAACAAGGCGCGCAGTTTTTGGGAGTGAGGGGGCGTTTTCTCCATTTTGTCTGTCTTGAACGCCCTTGCCGCAAGGAGATGCAATTCCTCAACCGTCGAGTGCAGGCTAAGCAAATCATGACTGAACTTGTTCACTGCATCCTCGATGCGTTCGACACTGGTCCTATCCTGGCCTCCATGGGTAGTCGAGTAGACCCAGACGAATGACGGGTCATCGAAAGGCCATACATCCTCGCTACCGCACGTGACTCGCTGGGAATGATATGAATGAAGATGCTGAAGGGCTTCAGCAGCAGATCCGTATACCCTCTCCGATCGGCAGGAGGGGCAGCCAGTCCATGTCTCTTCTCTAGGCCCGAGAGTCGTAGCCTTGTCGGAAAGCGAGGACACGGCATCGAAGTTCCGGATCATGTAGGCCTTGCCTGGGCTGCTCGCGTACGCCCATGATATTTGCTAAAAGACAATTAGTATTCCTCCAGCGTTCGCCGCACCTGGCGCCATGGATTCTAAACTCACCCGGAGGATAGCATCAATCGAGCCCCAAAACCGCATAAGGACCGGGTGATCAAGGGATTTACCTCCGTCTAGTAGAAAGGAGGCAAGGATCTTCAACGAGGCTTCCATCACTCTCTGCTTGAGCTCCTTACAACGCTCGACGGCCTGATGATCTGAAAGCTGTTCTTGCTTCCTCGACTCTGACTTGCCTGAGAAGGCTCGCCTCATCTTGGACCTCCGGCTCGGTGGTCTTGAGCTGTCTGACAAATCATCACTGTCCCGAGAAGTCATTGATGCCTCCTCAACGGTGGGTGACAGGTAATTGGAAAATCCAGGCACTTTCCCTCTGGGTCCTGAATCACTGGAGGTAGGACTGGGTCCGGCTTTTGGTTCGTTTGTGACTTTTTATCGTTGGCCTGTCTGCTTGAGAAATAGGGGAGTTTGACCTTGAGGTCTTCTCTCCATTCTCATTGGCTTGGTTCACGAGGGGATTTGGCTTCGGGCTTGCCGACGCTGGTAGATGAAGTTCATGTCGATGGAGAAGATCCTGGAATGTGCACTGGAAAGCTTCCAAGTACGATGCCCCTTGACTGCTGGAGAGTGCCTTCTCGACCTGATCGAGAGTTTTGAACAAGTGTTTTTCGCCCGCTTCTGGCGTCTGCCCGTTTGCCTCGCCCTCGGGGAGCCAGCTAAAGAACGGTATCCAGTGAATGTGCCCGGATTCGGTATTAGAAGTTGAGGTTGTGGGTGTAGCTCTTTTTGCTCTTGTCCTTTTTGTTTGGGGGCAGGGTTATGGTTGGGAAAACGAGGTAATACCAACATTCCATTTGGGACCATAGAATGGTGACTTCCGTATTGCCTTGGTGGATAGCTGTAAGGCATTGTGGAAGACATGTTACCCGTTTGCGAAGTGAGCATTGGGTAGCCTGGATAGGCGTAGCCCGGGTTCGACGCTATCTTTGTCTTGAGATGGACAACATAGTGATTGATGGTCGTTAACGCTGAAATTTGAAGCCATTTCTTTGCGTTTAAAATATGTCGGTTCCTATCCAGGAGATCATATCCCCTGGCATCAGCCCTTGGTCGTTTCGCTCGAAAGACAGCGCGCCTTAGAAGTTCCTACGTATGTCTCATAAGCTTATAATGACCACCATGCACGCTAAGCTTGGGACGAGATGTTCATACCACGTAACTGCAATCTCGTTGAACAACAAACTGGCAGACACTTCCATCCTCATCAATGAGTCGGATAGTCAAAGGTTTTGCACCCCGTTCCAACGTGATATGCTGACCGCGCAGCTCATCGATAGAGTGCTGAGACATCGTGATAAGAATACCTAGGAAGAGTCAGAAAATTCAGTCATGGTTAATTTTCCATATGCTTACCAGGGCCAACGAGGAGGCACCATAACTGACCCACATGGAGGACCTCTTTCGAGCTGATGGACATCTTCCGTACAGCTTGATCGTTCTCGCGGCCGGCATCAACATCATAGCCGTAAAGGCATCGGAGAAGAGGTTGAGGAAGTTGGCCAAGGTCGTGTTTATGGTGAGCCTCCACTGGTTGGAGGTTCAAATATTGAGAACTAACAAAGATAACCGGCTTAGTCTTCTTGGGCGGACCACCGTCAGAAGGAGGGTATGACCCAATACAACGGATACTTCCAGGTCGAATGCAGGTGCTACTTCCGAACCTACTGGAGAACTTGTTTTCAACTTCAGTCATTACCTGGATTGCAACAGACTTCATGTCGTTTGACAAAAAGGGACAGTCAACTACGTATTTCTACAAATGTCAGTGCCGTGTGGATCGTGATATCAGTAAGAGGTACAAACCCGGAGGATTGCGAGATCTAATGTGGCCCTTCGGATATGTCTTGAGGTGGCCAACATACCGTGTCAGCCTTTGCCACAAACGGATGACGAATATTCATTTCACTTACAACCACCTCAACTGAATAGACCTCGGGTCAACAACCCTAGTCTGGGGACCCTCAGGACAGACCAGGGTGACTCTGTCTTGATCGACCCAATACTCCAAGGCATTAACATCAAGCCTTTCGGTGGAACAACTGGCATCTACATCTCGCTTCGGTGCGAGCCATTCCTTTGACTCTGAGGTAGCATCAATCTCGTCTTCCCTATCAGCCTTGAGAGGCAAGGTGTGTGCAAGCCCTTCAAGCTCTAGTTCCCAAGAGGTTGGTGGGTAACGCCATGGTGCGGTATTGGGAGGGTATTCTGGAGGAGGGAATGGTTCGTCTGTCTCTGAAGCAGTTTCTTCGTCGCGGCCTTCAGTGTAGCTTTCAGTGTAGCTATCTGAAGCAGCATCTGAATAATAGGGTTCGTATTCAGATTCCGTTTCCGGCGGTGGGGGCACAGGAAGCGAGGGCCTCCGCTGGAAGTAAGAATGGCTCGAGGCATCGATTGAATCCATGTTGGATCGTTGGTGTCTTCTGGCCGCCGTCGTTCCACAGGTCTCTCAGCTGCGGGGTTTTCAAGCTGACCTCGAGTTGTGCACAACGGAAAAAGAGATACTCCGAAGGAGAGACCTAGGAGGATGATACTAGGTGAAAGAGAAAGACGCAGTTCTAATCCGCAGTCTCTCGTCGTTTAGAGATTTAGATGAAGAAGAGCTATTCACTCTTTTACTTTTGGTTTAGTTACTTTGTGGAGGAGCTACCTAGTTAAACTTCAGGTAATGTGGGGCCCCGTTTGAAGGCCGCAAGGGCTTAATTGCACAAGCGCTTAATTGGCTAAATTATACAATTAATAAACAGCTAATTATGCAACCCTCCCAGCCAGTCTAACCACCATTATCTTAACTATTGCCTCAATAACTCAGCATCCCGCCTTGCCTCAAAAACTACAAGCTATACGAACTACGAGAACTATAACAAAAGCCAGCAACTCCTCCAACATGGATTCCAGCAGTTTTGGCCCGCCATACGGCCGCCCTCCAGGGCTTGGCGATGGCAAAACCAGTTCTTGGATGCCAGTCTATCCAGCCAATAGCCAGATGATTCCCTATGGAAACTACTCTCCTAGTCCATACAACCCAACTAATCCCTTCTCTCCAACAAATCAAGGCGGACCCGATATGAGGCCTTATTATCCATCTGGGCCGTATGGCAGTCCTTATCCTCCTCCCCCTCCTCCTCCTCCTTCCGCGACCCCACCTCCTGATCCAGAAAAGCTCCGTCTTGAGGCTGAAATCGCCGCCTTTAAGGCCATGGAAGAGAAGACAAAAGCTGCTGAGAAGCAGAAAAAGGTCGAGGAGAGGATCCGCGAGGAGACTGAGTATGCCGTCCGGCGTCGGATGGAGGAAATGAGACTTGCTCAAGAAGAGGCTAAGAGGGAGATCGAGAAAGCCAGAGAAGAAGCCATCAGATCCGCCTATGAAAGGATAGAGGCTGAAGATAGAGCTAAGGAAAAGCGAGATCGATATCACGCTGAGGCCATGAGGAGGGCCGAGGAGGAGGGCCGATTGAAACTTGAAAAGGAGATGGAAGCCGCTCAAGAACGCCGGGAAGCTGAGGCCGCGAATCGCGCAAGGGTTGAAGCAGAGGCTTGGGTCAAGTTTGACGCGATGCGTAAAGCCGAGGAAGCCAAACGACAGAAAGAGGCAGAGCTGGTCGCCGAGATCGAGGAAAAAGCCCGTCGAAAGTTTGAGGCAGAGTATAGGATGAGATACTTGGTTGCTGAAGCAAAATGGCAAGCGAGATTTGAGGCTGCTGAAGAAAAATGGAGGTCTGAGTTTGACGCTGCTGAGGCAAGACGGCGAGAAGAGTTTCAACTCGCTGAAGAAGCACGCCAGGTCGAGTTTGAAGCAGCTGAGGTAGCACGGCAGGCTGCGTTTGAGATAGCAAAGCATGATTTAGAAGGAAAGTACGGAAAGAAATAATATTTGTTGATGTTCATATCATACATTAGTCTAATTTAGAGCCTCTGCCTCTCTACCTTACGTGCCCTATGCCCCAAAAGTCATGCATATATTAACGATGTTATCGACGACGATGATTGTTAGTCACCGAGACATCTTCAGAATGACCAATTTTACCAGATACGCACCATCCGTGGCTGCCTACACCCATAGGCACTGTTGTCCCGCATTCATTATCTCCCATTTGGCCGGAGACGCTTTCTGTCGCCTTGAAGAGCGGTCATTGCTCATGGCGGCCGGAGGCTTTTGCAAAATATGGTTGTTCTCTAAAATGATTTGAGGATGACATCTTCACAGCAACTTTAGTCTCCTGCACAAGGATCGATCCCGAAAGTCGCCGTATGAATTAGAACCACTAACTCCTTTTTAGATATGTATGTTTGCTTTGGTTAGATGCCTAGTACCAGATAATAGAACTATAAAAGCAGAGCGCATTCCACATCTAATATCGGCCCATTCACATTATCCTCCCCCAGAATCCCATAGCAAAGATACCCGGAATTATTCAGCACCACTACATCGACCATGGACTTGGAGCATTACATGGATACTTCGGAGACCGAGTTCACCTGTATTTGGGTGCATCCAGATAGCAAACTCTACACAATCATCAACTAATCTGATATGGCTGATACAGTGCGCGGACGATATAAAAGCTGGTGAAGAGCATTAGGTCGAGGAGCACCCGCTGCTGTCCTCATCTCACTACCACGATGACTGCTTCGATGAGTACATGGATAATGAGGAGTAGCCGATGAAGAGGAGAGATCTATTCTTCATGATAATCGAATAGGAACAGTCTTTACCAATTATATCAGGCAGGGATACTGAGCACCGGGTTGAGACAAATTTTGCAGTGGATTTTTGTCTATGTGAATCTCCCAGTAGCTACCCAACGGATGTGAGCACAAATGATGAGCAATGCTCACAACCAACAAGGAAAGGGTGTTCAGGTACAAGACGGAACTAAATGGTCATATTTAATAAACGATGAACCTTAGATAAAGGGAGCGTGTCGTTGGCAAGTGCCGAGCTGAGTTGGTGTGTGGACAGGAATGCAGAGCCTACCCTGGAGGGTAGTGAGTTGTGGTGTGGAATTCTGCAAGGAATTTATTTATTGCTTGGCTTTTCCGGTTTCGTAAAAAGGTTGCGATTCCAAGCTTTGTACAATCTCCAATTAACCATAGAAGACGTATCGGACGACTGCAAAAACATTGTCGAATTGCATGTGCTATTGAGTAGACTCACGGTCGCTTCCAAGAGGTGAGGTCATCGCCAAGAACCCCCTGATAAGACCGTTACCCTCGTGTTAGAGCTCCACCTCTCATCTGTACCTGGATCGTCTTGGAATGCGGAATGTGGGCGCTTCCGATTCTCGGTTAAGCTTTTGACTAGGTACGTCATAATTAATACTTGACATATCACTTTCCGGAGTCCCCTCGGCAATGATGATAAAGGAGAGCAATTGCCTTCACATATCTCATTCTGTTATGCACACTAACAAGAGAATCTCGTATCGAAGGCTGCTATTTGTGGAAACCGCGTCAGCACCACCCAGCGACTGACAAAGCTTGGTTGATTGGTTGGAAATGCCTCACACGAGACCGCCAATGAGCAAAGCCCAGTCCAGCCACCCCCCCCTGAAGAAGCCGAAGCTACCGACGCGGTTGCGCGCTGGCTGATTCAGCATTTCCCCGATATCATTCTTTTTATCTCCCTGATGCTTATTCCTTCGAGCCTCAACTTGTCATCGCAAGTCAAGTGCTGACCAGGCGGGTTTCGAGATGGAAGGGCGGCGCTTTACAGGCAAGGCGCTGCTGCTCCAGTGCCTCTTCTTGTCCGTCCGAGCCGAGACGGAAAAGCCGGATCTCCGATGTCCGGATTATGTGGCTAACTACGGTATGTCACTTTTTTTGCTTGCTGACCGCGTCGTGTTCGACTCATGCGACAACCGGCTTTTACTAACGAGCGACCTTGTTCTAGCGCCTCTTGTCTGGTTGCATTCTGAGGATCCGTATATGCCCAGCGACTTGCTTGCACATCTTCAGCACACGACACCAACTGTGCAAGGGCATGCGATTAACGGTATTCCTTCAATTGACCTGGGCAACTTGGGGACTCTGAATGAATTTGGAGATGAAGATGTTGCCTTGGTATCCAAAGATGATCCCTTTTCTTACCCTAAATGGATTCTCGGCGAGGCACCAGACGATACTGGCAGGATACACAACGCCACACCTTGCGCGGTCATTCTCGTAGAGAAGAATGAGGTCGACCTCGATGCTTTCTACTTTTACTTTTATTCTTACAACGAGGGACCCAACATCACCCAAGTTCTGGCGCCTTTGAATCGTCTGGTTACAAGCGAAAAAGCATCGGCAGGCATGCATTTTGGTAACCACGTCGGAGACTGGTGAGTCGCGTTTGAACCGCTGACTTTGGCTTGACTGACCCTCTCTCAAGGGAGCATAACATGGTCCGCTTCCGAGACGGTAAACCTGTTGGTATTTACTACAGCCAGCATGTCGACGGCGAAGGTTACGATTGGGATGATGCAGCGGTTTCTAAAGCCGGTGATAGAGTGCGTTGATTCACAACATGTCTACTCATGGCTGACTGACTTGCTAACAATTTCTAGCCCATCGTGTATAGTGCCCGAGGGTCTCACGCCAACTACGCTACGCCTGGGTATGATTACTTCCCCTTGAAGAACCTCAAGTTTATACTGATATATCTTTTAGCACGCCCGTGCACAATGTGGGTTTGATTGACTACTGCGATGAAGGGAAGAGATGGGACCCCGTCTTGTCGGCCTATTTCTACAAACTCGACACCGACACCTTCACTCTTATCCCCCTCACTCCTCCCAAGCAACAAACTCCGAGATCTTCCTCCAATCACACGTCATGGTTTGAGTTCAAAGGACACTGGGGTGATTTCCAGTTCCCTCAATCCGATCCTCGCCAAGAAACAATCCCCCGCTTCGGAGTTCACCGCTTCGAGACGGGCCCGAACGGACCCCGATTCAAGCACCTCTTGCGAAAAGGTCTTGTCCGAGATCAAGCACGGAGATTAAGTTGGACCGAGTGGGGTGCGGGTATTTACATGGCTTGGTATCCTTGTTGTATAAGAGGATGGAGGAAATGGATTTCTGTCGGTGTGATTATCACTGCTTTCGCTGGGGTTGTGGTTGGCATCATACTTGGCGTTAGGAGGCTTCGGAGGCCGAAAACGGTGTATACAAAATTACAGGCGGAGGATATACAGATGGATGAGTGGAGGAGAGATGAGGAGGCTTTGCTGTCATCATCTGAGGATGAGGATGAGGATGAGGATGACCGTCATCGCCGGTAGAATGACTGATCTTTTTCTGTTCTAGGACAAAATCTTGTGATGAGATAAACGAAATTTATAGACCTCTTATGACCCTTGAATCCATCCACCCTCTGCCTCAAAGATTTGGCCAACGGCTTTGCCAACCTTGAGGAGATGACGATCTCTGAAACGGGGCGCGATAAGCGAAACCCCGACCGGCATGTTGTTCGGACCCCGAAAACCCGGGATGTTAATAACTGGGGAGTGCAACGCCTAATTTCGTCAGCCATGTCTTGTTCGGGCTCCAAGTGACTTACCGTCCAAGTTGAAGCAAGAACTGGACTTCCGGTATTATCAAGTCCCTCAGGTGCTTCATCCAACACACTAGGCGCTAGAACTGCATCGTAACGGCTCGCAATGGCGTCAAACTTTGGACGTAGAGCTGAGAGACCATCGTAGGCCTCGAGCTTCTCCTTGTGCGTAATATTTTGCCTGTTCTCAACCCATCCGATCAAATGATCGTGTAAATCTTGCTTGGAAGAGAGGTACTCGGGGAGGAAGGTGGTGCCGCCCTCGGTCTGGCCTAGTTTGCTATGCCATTCGACAACACGATCGAAGTCAGAACCGAGATTGATTTCTTCGACTTGAGCTCCGTGGGCTTTGAGTAACTCTACGGCCTTCTCCATAGCGTCTATAGTTCCCTGGCCGGCAAGATTCCACTGTACGGTCTTGCAGACAGCGATTCGACAGCCGTTGACCTCAGTAAACGCACTCTCCTCATCATCGTGCACGGAGAAGAGATCCATCAAAGCTTCGATATCATCCACACCGCGGGTGAAGAAGCCGATAGTATCGAAAGTTATGGCGCTGAACTTTTGACCTTCACGCGTGATGGCGTTCCAGGTAGGCTTGAATCCGTATGTCCCATTGAAAGCGGCCGGACGGACGATAGATCCCATGGTCTGACTCCCAAGAGCAACGGGGACCTGGAAGTCTGCCACAGCTGCACCGGAACCAGCAGAAGAGCCGCCTGGGGTGCGTGTGGTACTATGGGCATTCCGAGTTTTGGGGCCGGCGAAGACAGCAGCAAATTCGGTGGTTGTCGTCTTGCCTGATGGTTATTAGTAACATGATGCCCCGTGACTTGACCTTAACCTACCGAATATGAGGCAACCGGCATTCCGAAGGATTGAGACAGATCCGGCATCTACTGCTACAAGGTGATCTTTATATATCGATGAGCCGTGCGCCGTTGGCATATCTATTGAGGTTAGTAAATAGCTCTCGGCGTACCGCGCTTGTAATCCACTAACCCTTTGTATAAATGATGTCTTTGACTGCCACTGGCAGACCATGAAGAGGCCCTCTCTTCTCCAAGGGTACTTGGTCCAGTTCCTTGGCTTGTTTTAGGCAAGCAGCTGGATCAAGATATGCCCAGGCCCTAACATCATCGTCGCGCTGCCTAATCCGTTCTAGCAGAGAGGATGCATACTGCTCAATTGTGATGTCCTTAGCTCTGATCTTTCCAAGAGCTTGGGTAGCAGTTAGGCGCCAGAGTTGAATCGTCATTGTGTATCTCTTGCTTGATCGTGGCCTCGATGGTCGAATTGCGTGTTACCTCTTCCCCGCTTGGTGTTTGGAGGGCGTTCGGGCGACTCCACCGAGAGGGGTTATCGCTTGTCCTTTGCCGATCTCAAATTCGCCAAATATTTACGGCAGTTTGGATTCTTACGTAAAACTATTCTTTGGGCTCCAGAGTAGCAAGAATGACTTGCATACCCCAGATCGAAGGATGGTTACCGTGGAGGATGCGACATGGGACTTCATCCTGGTTTCTAGGATGTTATTGTCAAGGATCTAACAGAAGAAAGCGGAAAAGGATCACGCACGGCACATCGAGGGATGTAAGCCATGACTGATAAGCGTATAAGCTTGGCTCTATAGTTATCATGCTCTTTCATACAATTTTTTACCGAACCCCATTAGCATAGAGGGTATTATATCGGTCATGGAAAGTTACAGAACTCATTTGCTTATCGCTACTTGTGGCCCCCAATCATGATATCGCCAAGCTGCCCAGATACACATGTCTTGTAAACCCCGAAGAAAAGGCGTTTTCTTATGCCAATCGGTTTACTCTTTTGGTAATAGTAGACGTCATCACATTGTAACGTTGTTCCAGATTTGTCACGAGGAGGTTGAAAAGAGGGGTTGACGATGAGTGCAGAGGACTTCATCTATCCACCTCCAAATTCTTTCCGCTTTTTGACTGACTACATACTGTCAACATGTCTCGACCGCATGCCATCTACCCCAGCCTTCGTGACAAGATTGTGGTGGTCACAGGCGGCGCAGAAGGAATAGGTGCTGCTACAGTCGAACTCTTTTCTCTCCAAGGTTGCCAGGTCATCTTCCTCGACATCGCCGGGGAGTCAGCAGGAGACACCATCGACCGAGTCGTTGCCCATGTCAAAGATTCTAGTGGATTCGCGATCAAGACACCCATCTTTTACTTCTGCGACGTCTCTGACCTGGGGAAATTACAAGCTACCGCTACCGATATCCTAAAGCATCACGACACAGTACATGTTCTGGTCAACAATGCCGCAGGTGCAGGGAGTGCGTGCAGACTCCGTACAGAACAAGTGACGCCTGAAGCATGGGATATAAACATCAACGGAAACCTCCGACACATCTTCTTCCTAAGCCAGGCTTTCATCCCGGCGATGAAGAAGGCTGGAGGAGGTAGCATCATTAACTTGGGATCGATCAGTTGGCGGATTCCCGCAGCGGGGGTGTCAGTTTATGCGGCCTGCAAAGCTGCGATCATGGGTCTCACGCGTACGCAGAGCAAGGAGTTTGGGCAGTTCAACATTCGGATTAATAGCGTCATGCCTGGCGCTATCGCGACGAAGAGACAGAGGGAAGAGGTTTTGACTCGTGAATATAGGGCGGAGGTCATGCGGGGACAGAGTTTGCAGAGGGATTTGGAGCCCGAAGAAGTGGCCAAGGTGATTGTTTTTCTGGGGAGTGATGAGGCGAGTGCCGTGACGGGAAGTTCGTATGTTGTTGATGGAGGTTGGTGCAGTGACCCTTGATCTTGTGTGCAGCACAAGTCACATGTTGGTTTTCGGGAGGATTGGTATGGGGATATCGGGGATTATGATGGCGCCTCTCATTATTCAGAAAAGTCGAAGGGTATCCTCTTAACGGAGCTTAAAGGAACGGCTTGCAGTTTACTTCGGCATCAGGCAGCTGAAGATGTGTAATGGCATCCCGTTTAAGAACAAGTTGATCTATTTTTCGAACCTTGACTACCCTCCACGATAAATAAACGACATAAGGAAATATCTCTTTGGCCATAACTCCAATATGCTCCGATGGAACCTCTATAGCTTAGCCCTGGGCCTCTGCGATGGCACAGCCAACGGGTCATACACAACCGACGACAAGTTGTCAACCGGAACACCACCTGCGTGCGATGACAAAGCCCGACAATCCACAAGGCTTGGGTTGAGGTCTTCAACCTTTGCGCATCCAATCAATCTCATGTTCATCTCCATCTCGTCCTTGAGAAGTTGCATAGCCCTCTCCACACCTTCTTGGCCATAAGAGCTCATGGCGTAAAGGAAAGGTCGACCAATACCCACGCCCTTTGCACCGAGACACAAGGCCTTGATGATATCAGTGCTTCGTCGGATACCTCCATCGATGAAGACCTCCATTTTCGAGTCAAGACCTTGCTCACGAAGAACCGGCATTGTTTCAGCTAGAACTTCAATAGCTGATGGTGCAGTGTCCAATTGTCTACCACCATGGTTTGAAAGAACGATGCCTTGAACACCCATCTCAGCAGCCTTGACGGCATCTTCAACACGTTGCACGCCCTTGAGAACAATGGGCATTGATGTGATGCTCTGAAACCAAGGAATATCCTTCCACGAGAGAGCTGGATCGATGAAGCTTGAAATAGCTCTGGCAGCACCCTGACTGTTATCGGTTTCGTGGCCGCTTTGAACATCGCTGCCGGGATCAGTAAATTTGCCTCGCATATCCTTTTCTCGTCTTCCTAATTGCGGAGCGTCGACCGTGATGAAAAGGCCCTTGCATCCTCCCTTTTCAGCATGTTGAATGATTTTCCTCGTGATTTCCCGATCCTTGTTGACGTATAGCTGTAGCCACTGAACCTGGTCTCCTTGTTGCGCATCGAGGATTTCGTCTAGTGAACAGGATGCAAGCGTGGGAATCATTTGGATGACGTCGTGTTTGTTTGCTGCTCGGGTCAAGATGACTTCACCTTCTGGATGACCGAGTTTGCCAAGGGCTGTTGCAGTGACGTAGAATGGAATCGAGCATTTAGTTCCTAACATTGTCGTTGAAAAATCGACGTGTTCGACATCGACGAGAACCCGGGGGCGGAACCAGACGCGGTGGAAGGCGCTGTGGTTCTCTCGCATCGTCTGGGAATAGCAGTCAGAAAAAGTCCATCGACAACAAAACGTGGAAGGGCAAGGCGAGGATGGTGGGAATCTCACAATCTCATCATCAGCACCGCTAGAATAATAACCCCAGGCTGTCTTCTTCATCACCCGTCGCGCCACAGCCTCAAAGTCGAGTAGATTGTAGCATTGAGAAAGCAGTGGCTTCTGGGCGAGACGTTCTAATCGTTCAGCCTCATCTGGGTCTTCTTGCTTCGCTTCTTCCTCCACTGTAGACATATCGACAGGCCCCAGATGTTTGGACTTGTCGAGATATTTCTCTAGTGTATCAGGAGGATGAACAGGGTCAAATTCGTCGGTTGCATCTTTGCCCTGGTCTCAAAGTTAGTAAAGACCTCAGACGGAAGAATGAGTATCGTACGGCATATCGGAGAATAATCTTGGAGCCTCCGGGATGTTCTAAGAAATGTCAGAACACATAATTGTCGTTATCTGCCTCGATGATGCTTACCAGGGAGAAAGTCTGTTACGTCATATGCCTTGCCGTGGACAATGACCCAGCACGACTTGGCGCTGTTGTGCTCAGCGACTTCAACTCCTTTGAGGGCCATGGTGATGAATCCGAGAGCACGCGGACTGGTGATTGTGCTGGTCAATCAGAATGATGGTGTCGAAGTGCGAATAAACAACCAGCCAGGTCCATCAAGTTCAAGACAAACTCAATCAAGGACAACCCCAAGCTTAAATGTCCGACCAGCAACTTCCGTTATCCCGAGCTAAGATCATCCCCACGGGGCCCTAATCTGGGGAAACACAAAGGTGTGGATAACATGTCTTCAATGACTGGCTGTTTCTGCCCGGTCAATGCCCCGAGTAGTTCGGCGACGATCAATCTCCGCCATTATCCGGTTGAACCATTATGTCATTCTTGAGTGCGAACCCAGAGAGATTGATCTTGATTACCGCTACGAAGCTTGTCATTGGTTCGGTATATGCCCCGAAATCTCGGCCTGTTTCGCCGAAGGTGGGTTCCCCGTCTCCATCCGTCATGACCCGTTCTACCCGTCACCGCTTCCGGTCATGGTTCCTCGACCCTGCATGGCATTGTTGACGAATCAAGAGAACTGATTACCTTCTGATTGCGCCAGAATAATCGGAATTGAGACCCAAGAAACAGCTATAGGATTTGGGGCTTGATTGCAGCCTTTTAAGTGCGCCTCCCCGAGCCGTATCTCGTACCCGAAAAAAAGCCTCGGTCAACTTCCGCCGAAGACCATCCTCACGATGCCATCCTTCTCGGTAAGACCCTCATCAGATCTGACGTGGAATCCACATGGAACTAATACATCGTAGAGACTCGTACGGTTTCTTGCCAAAGATGACCGAATCTATTACGGTGATGCCATCCTCCCGGACGGCGAGACCAACATCGCCAAGGCGAAAAAGGCGCATGTAATCACCGGCGATGTCTTTGGGAAACACGATGTCACCGATAAGGTTGTTGACATTCGTCTTCTTCTTTCTCCGCTGGCAACAGAAGATGTCGGTACTGTCAGATGCCTTGGTTTGAACTACACGCAGCATGCCATTGAGGTGAGATGCCCACCAGGCTCATATGGAAGACACTATATCTGATGAACTTTATGCAGACCAAGATGCCTATTCCGAAATTTCCTGTCCTTTTTGTAAGTGATATTGATCCCAATATGCACATGAGTTGGAAACTGATGCCTGAACTAGTACAAACCCAAGACGTCGCTGTCAGGACCATCGGACCCTATCCCGATTCCCGCCAGAGCCCAGACCGGCCACTCCCTGGACTACGAATGCGAGCTCGTCATCGTCATCGGCAAGCAGGCCCTTGACGTTTCCGAAGAAGATGCACTGGACTATGTCCTGGGTTACTCTGTCGGCAACGATGTATCTCATCGCGAATGGCAGATCAAACTCGGCGGAGGCCAATGGTCTCTTGGCAAGGGCTTCGATGGATGGGCACCTTACGGACCTGGTATTGTGACCAAGGACGCCCTCAAGGACGCTCAGAGTCTCAACATCTGGACTAAGCTCAATGGAGAGACTGTCCAGAACAGCTCAACTAAAGATCAAATTTTTGGCATCAAGAAGACCATCTCGTTTTTGTGTCAAGGTACTACTTTGGAACCTGGTGATCTCATCTTTACCGGAACGTGAGTTTCCCTTCTTCTTTAATAAGATTGAACAGGCACGCTGATGATATTTCTTGGTTACAGTCCTGAAGGAGTTGGCATGGGAAGGAATCCTCCCCTGTGGCTCAAGGATGGAGATGTTGTTGAAGTTGGCCTCGAAGGAGTTGGGTCGATCATCAACACGGTTGAATTTGGAAGCCCTAATGCGAAGATCTAGTGAGGTACTGATGTCATGTGTTTGAGGTGCGAATTTGTGCTTGCAGAAAGTCAATCAAGTCCGTTTACTATTCTTATCTATTGCTCAAGTTCACAGCCGGACGTGTCGAGAAATATGCTTCGACAGCAACTCATCCACTCCTAACTCACCAGTCACGCCAGGTAGAACAAATGAGCTTCAAAGACAAAATCGTCGGCCCGAATGCGGATGGTTCTGATACGTCATCTCATTGATCCTCAGCTTCCGAAATTCCGAGTACGTGCTGAACCGCGCCTCGCTAGTGTCCGTGGTTGATTAACTGATCGACCGTGGCTATGTTTGGGCCACTCAACAATTGCTCAATACTCCCAGGTTCCTTGGCGAAACAATGGGGATACGTAGTATTCTCAAAGTCCATGACGTTTCAAGCCCCATATCAGAACTTGACTATGGGGCAATGCCATGGAAGGATTCAAGGCAGCAGTATTTCAATGTTTAGTAGTTGTGTTTTGTCTATAAGGCCATCATAGTGCTGTGGCGTCTCTGGGGATACTAGTAGGGAGCAATGATGTCGCAACTAAAGCTCTGTCTCAAAGCTATCTAGACTTCTGTAGTTAATGAAGCAATTCGATGCCCTTAGCCGTTCGACATAGCAATCAATGAAGGATAGTCAACGTTGAAAGACGCTGGCATGACTCTCCTTCAATTTCTCAATGACGTGCATGAGACCTCCTGTTTCCGATGTCACGCCGTTTACTGCGTTTCCGATCCTTCGATCCACTATATTCCATCGGTACCATCCACCCTCCTCTGTAGATCAACTCATCTCGAAACAAGCTTGGGCTAGGCTACGGCTGAGCATGCAGCCCTGCAGGGCTTGCTATTGTCCAAGTCTCCAGACATGTGGCGAGCATTGCCTAAACTCCACAGAGAATGAACGTCCACTGAGTCTCGAATGAGGAAGATGTGGAATAGAGAAAGGAGGGCGAGAGCTTCTATAAAAGGCTGAATTGCCGACCATAGAAACTTGGCGGATTGAAGACTGATCAAACCACCTCCCAATCCTGACCCTATCCTCCCACATCCCTTATAACTCGGCACAGCCATTGAACAACCAAGTATCACTCAAAATGCAACCTTTCACATCTATCCTCTTTCTTCTCGGCCTCGCCATTGCCGCCCCTACCCAGGAAGCAGGCGAAGCCCCCAAAATAAACAAGCGCTTCAACGGCGGATGGTGTGGCGTTCACGTCCATACCTTCGACGGAGAGAACGCTAAGGGGTCGCATGAGATGAACGTCTGGGTCTATGATGACAAGCAGCAATTGATCTGGTCCAAGGAGAGTATCTGGGGTGATGGCTAGCTCATGGCTGAGAGTGAGGGCCTCCCTCTGGTGCTGAACATCAACACTCATGGATCAGGTGATGACGTTGTAAGTCTATACTGGGATTGATAATAACACTAGGAATCCTTTGAACACGCTAATCTCGGATTTGCTAGGCGACTTTCACATATGGCGAGGATGCTTGGGGAAGTGGAAAGTGGGACTCTAACAATGGCCGATGCTCTGTTGGCAAGCAAGACAGCCCTAGTTTGACTTCCAGCACGGTCACCGTTGACCTTGACTGTGGATTCTCTTGCTGAGCGAGTGACAATGACATGTTGAGCCGGAGAGAGGATAGCCGTTACCGAGACCTATCGTCGTCATTCGCTGTGCACGCGAAGATCACGGAGGAAAGGTGGTAGGCTGAGAAGGAAAGCGGCTTCTTGTATAGTATTGAAAGGAGAGAAGGAAATCAACTGGCGCATATTTGCATAAGTTTTAGTAAAAAAACAACATCTATCAAGGTGCATTATTTAAAAGTCATCCCTATCTGCTGGTTGATACGCTAGGTACTGCCCAAACCAGATTACCAGAGGGTCTGTGAAAGGTATCCAGCCCTTCAGAACGGCAAGTCCTAACCGGGCCATCGTAGTGGGCTTGTATTATTCCCTGGCCCCATTGAAAGCAACAAGGTTGGGGCTCCCATTGAGGTCACCGCTGATCTGTCCAGACGTTCCAAGAGCCTTGATGCGCTTGCTCACGGCATCAGGGGTGCTGAGATTCTCCTTGACTTGAAGGTAGAGAGCAAGACCGGCGACGTGGGGGCAGGCCATAGAAGTACCAGACATGGTCTTGACAGCACTGGCAGAGGTGATACCAGCGGATTTGATGGCCTGACCGGGGGCCATGATATCAACTTCAGGTCCTGCGTATAGTTAGCAATCACTATCACCACCTAAGGTAACGGGGACAAACCGTAGTTGGTGAAGGAGGTGGGGTTCCAGTCGGAGGTGATAGCGCCGACAGTGAAAGCGTTGGGAGCGTTGGCAGGGGACTGGCCGGAGGCGGGAAGCGGGTTTCCATCATCATCACCATTTCCGGCTGCGACCACGGCGAGGATACCAGACTTGTAGGCAGACTCGATTGCAGCAGTCCAAGCATGGGAAGCAGGGCCACCTAAGGGGGATGTTAGTATAACACGCCTCGCTTGCTAGATACATCCGGAGGAGGGTCTGGCGTACCCAGGGAAAGGTTGATCACGGATCTGCTAGCCCGCTTCTTTGAGATGATGTCGTTCACAGCCCAATTGAAACCCTCAAGGGTGGCGGAAGTCGAGCTTTCGCGTCCCTGGAAGACCTTGACGGAGATGATCTGGGCCTGGTCATTTAAGTTAGTATATCGCCCGCTCAGAAGCATCTGAAGATAGACAAGGTTTCGCTAACCTTCTTCGCCACGCCATAGGTCTTGCCAGCAATAGTCCCAGCAACGTGAGTTCCGTGACCAATGGTATCGACATGGGCGCCAGGGAAAACGCTGTGGCCGGCAATGGCTCGACCCTGGAACTCGGAGTGATTGACTAGAACGCCGCTATCGACAACGTAAGCAAAGGACTTGGCGCCAGCAGAAGTATCGTAGGTGTAGGTATCAGAACCAGGCTCGCGGTGAGAAATAGCTCCGAGGCCCCAGGGGGCACCCTGCTGAGTGGTCAAAGCCCTTTTGGAAATCTGGCCTGGCTGTTCCCAGAGGTAGACCTTGCCGTCCTCTTCGTCACCTTGGAGGCGGATCTTGTGGTCGGGCTCGACGAAGGCAACCTGACTGTGTTAGTTATGTAACAAGGCATAGACGGCTATAATTTACCTCAGGGCTGGCCTTGATCTCCTTGATAGTGTCCTCGTCGAATTCTCCAAAGTATCCATGCCAGTTGGTCACATTATAGGTAGACTGAATACCAATAGTGCTTCGCTTGGAGAGGCTGCGACGGTGAACATCTTCAACCCAGTGAAGATGAGATTCGACTGTGGTGACATCGGAATCCTTCTTGAGGGTGACGATGTACTTTCCGGGGATAACATCGTCCTGGAGCTTGTAGTTGGCGGCGAAGGGTGCGGCCAAGACGGTAGGGAGGATAGCTCCCAGAAAGAGAGAGATTTGGCGAATACTGGGCATGATGGCTTAAGGTGGAACAGAAAATACAGGTGAAGTTGAATGAATGACACAGTCACACAGGACAAGTAGAAATGAGCGTAGTGGGTAAAGTGAAAGAATGTAGTGAAGTGAAAGAACTGAAAGAACTCAGAAGAATGTTGTGATGGATTGCTTGCTGAGAGAGGAGTAAAATGTCGAGTCTCAACCAACATTATATACATTGTACCTCGCGGCCCGTTCACATCATCAAGGTGTTGAAATGAGGTTATCACATGGAGGGGACATCTAGACTCCGGCCTGAAACCTGTTGTATGCCCTGTTGGCGGAGTTTCCTGATCGATCTGCAGCCAAGGTGCCCGAGAGGGAAAGGCGTGACGTTAGAAGAACCTGGGACTTCGGAGAACTTCTGTCTAGCCCAGCAGGCCAGGTGAGAAGCTACCGGTAATCAATCAGTTGACTGTTGAATTTTCGGCTTGTAGAGAAGACTAGCGCAGGGGCTAGCCCGCGCCTGTCACATCCACCCATGCATGGGCTGGTATCAAATCTTAAAACCCCATCGCACCAGGTCTCTCCAGCCACTCCCGCGTTGGCAGAGACATATCGGCCCTTAGAAAGTAATCCTTTGACCACTTGAGCCTCTTGTCGACCTTGAAGCCCAGCTACCGACGGTAGTGTAACCGACGTAACGTTAACAAGACCGAGCATAGTGAGGGGAAAGGCCCAGGGGTTTTCGGAGAGATAGTCAAATTGGGTAGGTGATATGCTTATTGACGGCGCGAAAGTGACAACCCAGAAGCTCGGCATGACTCGTGGCACGACTGGGAGCGGTGAAGGGTAACAATGATCGCCTTGGGATCTCGCCGTAGTCCAGAGTGAAGCCATCGTGAGCTTGGCAATAGTTCTGATAATAAAAAAGCCATCGGCCAAGATAACGTAAAACGCAGTTCTTGACACGTGTGGGCAGACTGGGGCCATAGTAGGAACAGCGGCGACAAGACGATTATTTGGCCTGTAGTTTGTTGCAGGCCTTTGAGCATGACATCACTTTAGTTTCCCTTGAGACAAAGCGGATTGCTCTCAAACCAGACTCCCACCAGAAGTGGGGTGAGGCGATTTTCCGTAGCTGGACAAGGATCTCGTCGATCCGGCGGATCACGGTGTGGGCGAGAGATGCTCAATCGAGTCTCGAACCTGCAACGACAGTTTCATGCCTGCCCAAATGTCACCGGTCGGGTATGGCTTGCAAGGGGCAGACTCTCTACTCATCTGCTTACCATGGTTACAAAGCTGAGCAAGTGGCTCATCTACGGCGGTTTAGACCATTTCTTGAGGCGAATTCACCATTTCAACTCACAGGAAGGCTTCTCCAAGGTTATAGATAGTCGAGGGCATCACGCTGCCTTTACTGTACGGTGACATAAGAGTAAGCTCTAAACTGGGGCGGAAGGGGCTTAACTCACATTTACAACTACTGCAAGGAGGTCATGGTCCCGGGTAGAGGCGCCTTAGATCGGGGAAATGGTAGAGTGGCTGCCTGTCAAAGGGTCCCCGACCCACCTGTCTAGTGTTTCGACTAGCTTAGACTGGCAGCAGGTTAACCTCTTCCGCGAGTGCCGGGATGGCATCATGAGGATCCTTTGATCATGGCATCAAGCCTGGTCAAGAATAATCGACCCAGACCAGAGCGTTCATTCTACAAGGCGGAAGAGAAGACCGGCATCCAGTATCAAGGAGGCTTGCCACAAACAGTCAAACAGAGTTGTCAATGGCTCAAATGTTGATAGAACAAGGCCTGGCGTGGGTGTGTACCTTAGCCAAGGTGAGTGGAGGGTGAAGGCCGAAGGAGAGCCTGTAAGCTGTAAGGTATGATACCGGAGGAGGCGCCCTGTCACCAGGACCGATGGTTGATCAATGAGTGAATATTCTAGCTACGGTGTTGTTTGCGAAATTATGGCCCCGGCGAGTTAGTTAATTCAGTCTAGATGGAGATAAATGAGCGAGCGAGCTTTGATCGAGTTTCAAGGGGCTTGGCCATTGTCTTAACCGATCTTTTTCGGGACTCCTTTAGCTGTTGTTGTGCTGTTCCTGTCGGACTGGAACCTCCTGAATCTCGGATCCTCTTGAAGGGAGGGAAGGTTTGGAGGCAACGCGAGAAATTCCCCCATAGCCCGAAACCCGCGTTCATTCAACCTTCTTATCCCAGAATCATAAAAACGAGACCATATGCTTCTAGCCAGTTTAACTAACTTTCCACTTGTTCACTATCAGGACCCAGAAAGCTCGATAGCACGGAAAACATAACCCTTGCCAACACTTCGTGGAATCCCACGCTCCACCCCATTACCCTGCACAGACCTTATAATTCATGGCGAACAGCTGGTCTTTGAAGCGTATCCTAAGTAGCAAGGAGGCGTCAGGGTCACGCAAAGAGTGTCTTATTTATTCCGAGTAAGAGGACGAAGAGGACCCACGGAAGCGACCTGATTATTCTTTTGCAAAACCGCTGGTCGCCCCGTGTAACATGCGTTGCTACTAGACAATTCCACAGACAAATACTAGGATATTCGGCACTTGGATTCTCTGGAACCGTTTTAAAATAATGATGAGATGCCTAGGTAGTTGTTGACTACTTTCCCTGGTCTGTTTCTACTGGTAACACACAACTAACTTGATTTCCTTCCTCACAGTACCCATCAATCGAGTAAGAGAAAACAACTTTTCCCTGACCACACTCTTTTCCTTGATGCAGGACCTTTAATTCAAACAAGCCATCTTCATCGGACATCCGAAGGTTGATAGTCACAGGAATGCGGCACACGATCTGGCTGCCCTCTGCCCTTCTGTGGTTGACCATGCTAAGATCTAGATTACTGATATTGTAACTGATCTCTCCAACGAGCTCGACATCTATGCGCGGCCATATTAGCATCATGGATCGCTCTGGTGCTCTCTAGTTCGTACCGTCGCTCTCTATGGTATCTGGAGCCTTGTTGAGGCTACAAGCGTAGACCGTTATTGAATGCTTTTCATTGTGAGGATATAAAGTTTCTACATGAAAGGATTTAGAGACGTTCCAGTCGGCTTGTAGGATATCATTCTGCTCATTAAAGACTCAGTCATATAGAAAAGATAAGTAACAGAAATACAGACCTTGCCAACGAACCAATGGATAAAACCTGTGAGCCTATACTTTTTCGTGTAAGACTCTTGAAACACACGTCGCTTAGTTTTATCGTAGTTTGGATATTTCAACCGGTCATACTCTTTTGAGCACGTGTACCCGTAGTGCCTTCTGCACCTTCTTTCGGTCGTAATGGCGCCCTCAATGCCTCTGAGTACCGCACCACATACCACGGCTGACCAACTACCAGACAGCATTGATTAGTAGTTGTTTGTAGGGCGAGTTTGCGGAGAATACTTACGCACCGCTCCAAGGCGTCGTCATTCGAATACTTTGGGAAAGGCACCACTCCTTCAGGCGCTCCTTGACATAAGGCGAAGAGCCAAAACCTCCAACTAGAACCAGGTGATCGATCCCTTTACTGGTCTCCCTTTTTCACTCGGTCGACCTGGTCAGCCACAAGGCCAATGATCTTATCCCAGACGGGCTCGAACAAGCTTTCCATGTCCTCCTGTGTAATCAAAACATAACCAAAACGGCGGTCATAGTGTTTCTTGGACGCTGATCTGCCTTTCAGGGATGCCATTGGGAGATGTAATCGATGAGGCCGAGGTTTGGGATGATTAAGACTAAAGTCCCGCTTCGCCATCTCGAATTGATCCATGAAGCGGCTCCCAGGGCCAGTCATCTCAGGACCCAGAGATGTGAAGTCCTTACCAAAGCGCTTTTTCATGAAGGCACGAAAATTGCGGTCCACAAACGTGCCGCCGCACTTGCCGCCGCCACCGACGCAGAGTTCTCGCAACTTGAGCCCGGGGGAAATACTCTGAACCTCATAGCTTGTAATATCCTAGAGAAATGAGATTTCACGTTCAGAAGTCAAGCACAACTTGGTCACTTACCACGGTGCCGCCTCCAAGATCACACACCATCACCCTCGCTCCGACCTGGAAACATGTGAGCATCTTGAAGAGACTTTTTCGTATTACATATACATCAACGTACCTCTATTAAGTCGTGGACATGATGGATGCTGGACCTTAGGGCCAGATGAGCTGCTGCTTCCGGCTCAGTGATTAGACGGACACGATCATGAGGTCGAGACGCGAAGCCAGCGTCCCGTGCCGCTTCCAGTGTGAGTTGCTTGGCCGCATCTGACCATGTTGCAGGCACAGTGAGCCAGAAATCAACAGGGAGATCCTCAAGGTAGTCTTGGCCAAATTTCTCGGCCACAACTCCTTGATACATGGTATTCAGCCCTCGCAGATAAACAGTGACGATCTCCTTTGCGGTACGGCCTGGAGGTAACTTCATCATACCGCTGCCTATGGCCTTCTTCAAGCCTGGATCATCATACTCCGATGCCCGGGCTGAGCCATCAAGCAGGAGTTTCGTCCAAGCATATGATTTCATGCCGGGCTCGACTTGGTAACCCCAGAGGTCTCGGCCGTCCTTTCCCCCATTCTCATCATCAAATGAGACCAACGAGGGGGCCTTTTCACAATGCTCTGATTGGTGAGATGCGGCGCCGGGATAAGCTGTCCAAGCCTTGATGTCTTTGAAGTCGGTGGCCGTAGACATTGCAAAGCTAAGGCCCGAGTAGGTTGTGCCATAATCGATGCCCACGATGAGCCGAGTCCGCTTTTGAATAGCAAAGCCATCAGAAGTAGACATTGAGATTTCAGCAATTGAAAACACCAAAGCAAAAGAGTGGGTGGAGAAGGTTAGGAACACGAGATGTCAGAATAGGTAGGAGAGCACATCAAGAGAAACACGGAAGGGTCCGAGAGGTAACTATGAAATAAGGAAAAAGCCGATTCTCCGAGCCTGATTCTACCTAAGAAAAAGGTGTGAGAGCGCCTTAGACGGTTGAAACGCCCCGCCAAGACATGCAGTGTCACTTGGTTGGGATGCAGCGCATACTCTGCGATTGACATTGGCCAGGTTTAGCCCCAATTTGATGCAGTTGGGTTCAGCTCTGACGTGTCGATCCCAACCATGGGATGCAACCTAAGGCAGGCTGGGAGCCTAGTTCGCCAGGTGCTGGCGGCCAACACGCCCGGGCGACAATTGCCAGATGTTTTACGACATTTGCATAAGATGGCGAGGCTCCGTTCTTTATCTTTATTGTTGGTACTTTTTATACTCTTGACACCTTAGGAACCCATAATGATCGGTTGGCCTTTCGGCGAGGCCAGTATGAACACACAAAACAGTGAAGATGAGGGTCGCGATGTTTTCCCACCACTAGCTCGAGTTGCAGATGTGCCAGGCCAGGTTGGAGAAATTGAAAACCCTGTAAGTACCATTTTTCTCTATTCTGAAAACGCTGCTCGTTTTCCAACTTACAGTACCGGTAGGCTTCATATGCGACCATAGGGAGTGTTGAACCAAGCTATGCTCAGGTAGATGAACATGAACCTTCACAGAGTACATTTGCCAGAATCTTTGGTAGATCAAAAGCTGTCAAACACACAAACATCAGCCAGCACCGAGCTCAGACCTATGACACGCAGCCATTGGATACCGGGATCACTCTTGTCGGGGGGAGGGCTGGAGATGGAATGCATACCGAGAGGCGTTTTGGCCAGTCGCCCGCTTCTCTTCAACAAAATACGATTGAGACAATAAGCTATGGTTCACGCAGCTATGTCAAGACCACGACCTCAGCATACACGAAACTCGCAAGTGAGAACAGCAGGTGCAAGGCATTCATCCACCAACTACAAGACGACCTCCAGAGGGAAAAGGCTCGAGTGAGACAATTGGAAGAGGAAATAAGAGACCAAGAGCGTGTCATTGCCAAGGTTCATTCTAGCGCCATTGACTTGCTGAGCAGCAATGCATCCAGCAACTTGCCTGACGACAAGATCCGACGAAGTCTTAACAAGTTCTTTGATGGCACTGCTCGCGATTGGTGCTTGGACTGCCACGCAACCGACGACATAGAAGAATATGGCGCAGGTACTTTGTTGATGTCCAACAATATCCTAGCTGATGATCCTGATCTACCCTCACATCTCAGGATCGATATGTGGGACGAAACAGCCGCTCCGGTGCTGCTTCAAGCAGCGTTGGCCAAGTTTCTTTGCGACAGCTTTCTAACGGAGCCGTTTTTTCTTCAGGACTGGCTGCCTAGAGCCTCTGATGAGGCTTTCAAAGGTGGGTTGTCCGCATAAGCTTCAAGCGTGGCACAGCAGCGACAAGGCAGACTGACCGAACAATAGGCAACAACCTGGATGCCATGACAACTTGGCGGGTCCAAACTGTCGAATACTTGGAGGTGGCCTTTCCACCCTCGAAGAGCTTTTTTGAGGAACGGGCACAGGACTTTGTTGAAACATATGCATGCCTGCTGCAGAAAGTCGATGAAGACGCGCTCTCGGAGCTCTCAGAACTGATGGAGCAGTTCTGCAAACTGGCACTGCAACTGTGGAAGCGCCATGTCCTCATCAGCGTCGAAGGCTTGGAGCAACCTGATCTGAAACACTTCCGCTCAGCACAGCCAGACATGGAGGCTGAGGACAGCGTATTGCTTGGAGCACGAGAGGAAGATCTGGAAGGGAGGCCTGTTCAGGTCATGGTCCGGCCGCGAATTGTGTCACAGCTTGTCCATCAGGATGGTCAGCTTGCAGACAGGGTGGTGTGGTCCAAGGCGGTTGTGTGGGTTTCAAGCGCCTGAGCAAGGGGAAGAGACTGTTCCAAAATCAGTAGGGTAGAAGGATGATCTGAGTGGCAACTGTTTGATTGGTGTCCACGTTGCTTTGTGGGCTTTTTTATTGCAGTTTATGGCGGGGGCTGAGTTGACAACATGCAGATTGCCTCGCAAGGCAACCAGCCACGGCGCCTAACTCGTCAGAGCACTTTTGTGACATGTCCTAAAATCAGGCTGTGACTTGGAGGAAGAGTACTCCGTGGACCGAGAGGATTTTAAGCCCTCGGAGAAAATGTGTGCTTTAACAATCTCATAAACACTCTACGACACCACTTTCATTCACTCGCCGTCAAAAGGCTTGACTACAGGCTGTTAAGGTAGACGCTGGATGACAACATGGTGGCTACGACACCGCAACAGTCAGCCCAGGCAGACACCGCTTGGGGGGACAGTGGGGATGAGAACGCCAAAACTCTCTCGCTCATTGCCGTCATGGGAGTTACCGGGTCAGGAAAGAGCAATTTCTTGCAGCATCTGGTTGGAATGGAGGGAGAGAAAGGACCTGTTGTTGGCCACAGCCTCTCCTCGTGTAGGTTCACGATCAGCGGCTTGGGACGCTTCACTTACAATACATCAGGCACACAAAAAACCGAAATGTACGAATGTCGCTTGGGGAAAAAGCAACTCGTCTTCTTCGATACCCCTGGCTTCGACGACACTTATCGCGGAGACGCCGACGTCCTTGCCGACGTTGCTCAGGTACTTAGCTCCTCATATAAGAACAACCTCAAGTTGAACGGCATCATATACCTGCATCGAATCAAGGATGAGCGAATGACAAACGCGATTATGCGTAACCTAACCATGTTTCGCAGTCTCTGCGGCGATGCTGCCTTTCAAAATGTCGTTCTTGCAACAACATTCTGGGACGAATTGCAGGATCAAAGCAAAGGCGAGAATCGCGAGCAACAGCTCCTTGCTCGAGGCGAATGGTGGGGATACATGACTTCCAAAGGCTCCAAGAATATGAGATTTCACAACACTCGAGAGTCTGCGTTGAACATCATCTCCAAAGTCATTGACTTGGACATCGTCACGCTACAAGTGCAGGAAGAGATGGTCAACAGAGGGCTCGAGGTCGACCAGACGACGGCTGGTGAGACATTGAACTCTGAGCTTGTTGAGCAGCGCAAGGCATTTGAGAAGGCACTCCAGACTCTCCATCACGAAAAGGAACAGGCGAAACGAGACCACGATGTGCACCTACAAGAAATCATTGAGACACTGGAGTTGGAGAAGATGACACTGCTACAAGAGATTGAGAGCGAGCAGGCGGCTTTGCATGCGGATAGGAGAGAGGAACGGCGTCGGATGGAGCAAGAATTCTACGACGAGAAGCTGAGGCTGGAACGGATGGTACAAGAAACCCTTGCCGAATCAGTTCGCATCAAGGAGGAGACCGAGACGGAAGCCAGAGAGGATCGACGTCGCCTGAAGGCCGAGTTTGATGGCAAGCTGAATGAATTCAGCGAGCAGCAAAGCCAGGAGATGCAAAAAGCTATTCGAGAGTTTGAACAACGACTTGCCGCGGAAAAGGAAGAAGGCCACAGACGAGTAAGAGAGGCCCTGGAGCATTCCGATATTGTCATCCGCGACTTGAAGAGCAGCATGAACCGCTCTAGAAGAGAAGATCGAAAAAAGTACGAAGATGAGATCAAGAAGATCAAGGAGCGCCAGAGGGAGGTGACGGAGCAGAGTGAAAGGTGGACAGATGACATGGAGCGGATCAACCGTAAAATTCTAGCCACCCAGGTTAAGAAGCGGCATACGAAGCAGAAGGATCAGAAGGGGATTCAATCAAAGATTGACAAGTTGAAGGAGCAGAAGAAGTCAAAGACTCAGAATTTTTGGTCCCGGATCGGGGCTCTCGCTGGGGTTGGGAGTCTGCTGCTTGCTGCACTTGCATGAATTCTGTGAGGTATCGTTGCAAGATAGATTTTAGTTCTAAACTGGCGCGAGAGTTATGATACTTGGGTTTTATATAGCATATAGAAAAGGTGAATGTCGAGGGTGGCTCTTTTGAGACTTCCATGGTTAACATGCTCATTAAGATCTAATTGCCTCCATGTTGGTGAGCCAGACCATTCATTCCCATATGAAATCTCAGAGTTTTAAATGTCAAGACGTTATATATATCTTGACGCTAAACACCTTGACGTGAAAGATCTGTCAGCACGCATCATCCATCAGGAAATAGCAGAGTTGATCATGAGATATCAGGTGGTTGATGTTCCTATGCCAACTGATGCGGGGCCTGTTTATTTCCAATCGCGCGCGCTTTTTCTTTTCATGCTGTGTTGTCCCCGCAACAGGAACACGTCGACCGACATTGACCACCAAACACCCACAGAGAAATTCTGTCCTTTCCTTCTCATAACGTGATTCACCAAGAGAACATTTTGCTACGGATGAGCCTTCATAATTGACGATATCCCGGGCCCAACGCACACTAGCTCTAGTAACGCTTCAACCAGACCTTTGCGTACCTATTTTAGCACCGAGCAGCCACCCTTGCGCTGTCAGCCTGGCGGTCAGGCCTCCACATTGCCCAGCACTCAAGTGTCACGTAAGACATTTTTAAATCACCTTCTTCATCATGGACAACTACCAAAGGATAGAGAAGGTCGGTGAAGGTTGTTTCCCTGGCCCGACACTCATCTCTTTTGCTTAGCTATTGACTCGCACAACCATAGGAACGTACGGTGTCGTCTACAAAGCCCGGGACCTCGCACACAATGGCCGTCTCGTTGCGCTCAAGAAGATCCGCCTCGAGACCGAGGACGAGGGTGTCCCCAGCACAGCTATCCGCGAGATCTCAGTTCTTAGGGAGATGAACCACCCCAACGTTGTCAACCTGCTCAACATCGTTCATGCAGATAGTCACAAGCTGTATCTCGTCCTTGAATTTCTTGATCTCGACTTGAAGAAGTACATGGACTCCTTACCAGTATCTGACGGAGGCCGCGGCAAGCCTCTTCCTTCTGGATCGTCTGCAACCATCCGAACCCTTGGCATGGGCGATCAAGTCGTGCGGAAATTCATGCTTCACCTCTGCGAAGGCATCAAGTACTGCCATTCACACCGTGTCCTTCACCGAGACTTGAAGCCTCAGAACCTCCTCATCGATAAGGAAGGCAACCTCAAACTCACTGACTTTGGCCTTGCGAGAGCTATTGGTGTCCCGCTACGGACCTACACCCACGAAGTTGTGACTCTTTGGTATCGTGCACCAGAGGTGTTGCTGGGAGGCAGGCAGTACTCGACTGGCGTAGATATGTGGTCCATTGGCTGCATCTTTGCCGAGATGTGCACCCGCAAGCCGATATTCGCTGGCGACTCCGAAATCGACGAGATTTTCAAGATCTTCCGGTAGCTAAAATATCTCCATCTGTTTGACCGAGCTAACCTTTTCCCAGTATCCTTGGAACGCCCGACAACGAGATTTGGCCCGACGTAACTTCGTATCCTGATTTCAAGCCATCCTTTCCCAAGTGGAGACGAAACTACGATGCCCCCTTGTGTCCCAATTTGGATGAGGAAGGGCTGAATCTGCTTGATCTCCTTCTTGTCTATGACCCTGCCTATCGCCTGTCCGCAAAGAGGGCATGCATTCATCCGTACTTTGATAAACTCCACTACGAGAATGAGCAAGGTGGTAAATAGGAGTCACGGAGATGGGGGACGAGCTGATTCTGTGGTTGGGTTGGGTGGTGGTGTATCTACTAGCTGCCTAATACATGGTTACATCTTGAGTGCAGAGACGCATCTCGTAATGGAATATCTGATGATGTACCTGTACTTTCGACTGAATGGATTTTATGTAAAGCCTGGTTTCTGGCCAACTCTCTACACCCCCATCTACTTTCGGTGAAGCGAAGTATTGCCTTTCATCCTTACTGCCAATCGATCCTATAGCATTCTTACACCTTCGCAAGAGGAAGTAATAGCCTTCCCCACTGGGCCGATCGCCATCCGACTCTATAGAACTGTGCATTTATCTAGGGTACCGGCAGAAAGTTTGGTGGGGAAGAAGATTCGAGTCACTATTAGATTCTGCACCTGGGAAATTTCTTCATTCCTGTTCGTTCAAGAGAAAAAGTGCCTGTCATGGTAAGTTTCTGTCACAGTATAGTCTAGCTTCAGACTGCAAATGGTCATCCAAACAAATCCATTCGGGTTAATGATCAACATGTAACCCTTAGGGGCTTATGGCGCGTTGTTCAACGTCGATCTCCTTCCCAACAATACAGTCTCGGCCCGTTGTAATACCATGGTCAAAGGCGCCGGCCGGGAGCTGTCAATGTGCACCACTAAATCCCATATACGCCGCGGGAATAGTTCCCTCCCCTCATTTAACTTTTTGTTGGAGTCTGTGATCAAGATACACCTTCCTTTTCGTGCATAGAGACGAGCCAGATTGGAATGTTTTTGCCAATCCCGAGCAGCCCAGGGGGTCCTGAACTGGATCTTGAATGGTCCGCTGGGGCCTTTACCCAGTACGATCTTTTTGGCTTTCGGAAGATTCAAGGCTACCTCAAGGCTATCCGCGCTTATCCTTGGGTTGAGAGAAGCCATCGGCCCCGTTGAATTGAAATATCGCAGTGCTTGCTCTTTGGTGGAGAAGCAGAGCACCATCTGATACCCATTTAGTCCAATTTCGACCTTGGCCGTGGGTGGTTTGTTTTGCTGGGTCTCTGATGTGTCGTGACTTGCCATGGCGTGTTGGAGAAGGGACAAAGTAGGTGGCCTCCCGAAGAAAAAAGAGGAAGAGAAAAGCAGGGAATGTAGCTAATATCCCAGTCTGGCTGCCTTTCTAATCATAGGGAGGATAGTGGATTTTCTTTGGCACCGCGGGTTGAGGTTGAAGGATCTAGCCCACTTCTTCGAGGACGCCTGGTGTTTTGTGTGTTCACAGTGTCATACCGAAGTGACACAACTCGGGAGCAGGTCACAGTAAACCAATTCTTCCCCAGGAGAGACCTTAAAGCTATACTGCAAATCAATTAGCACTGTGTGTACGTATACTTACAGCCCGGTCCGCCAGTCCTTGGCATCAGATCTTCAGTTGTGGCTTCCCGCCTCTCCAATCACACCACCTCTGTCTGAATAATACTGCGAGCTCAGCCGCCCCAAAAGCAAGTATCTCATCCCCAATCCGGTTGAATACATTTCAGCTGGCCAAGAAGGTTTATGCAGCTGTTTTCAACACGGCTGTGTTCTTTCCGTTGGGTCGCTAACAGGCCTCCCACGCCCCGTCGAGCCCTTGACCAAACAGCTGTTTTCAAGCCAAGTTTCCCAGCAGAAAAGATTTGACCATCTCCTCCAGACTCATCTCCAACCCGCAAAGGTTGAGCATCAACAGCTCTCCCAAGTTAAATACGATCCATGAGTTCCATACATCCACAACCTAGCGGCAAGGGCGCCCCCTTGCCGGAGGCACCACCACCTACACCTCGGATACCTACTACCGATGAGGCAAACCTAGAATGGATTCAAAGACAATACAGAAATAATCTCATCGAAAAAGTCCGACTCTCCTATTTCGTCAAGAGCCCTCGGCACTTTCATCCTCCGGTCAACTCGCCTAATGCTCGGCCACACAGCTACCGTGTCAGCCTCGCGGAGATGCAGAGAATGCGCATACAAAGACTGCAGTATCAACTTGCCATTCACGCCAGGAATCTATATGAAGGATCTGTGGAAAACTGGGACGACTGGGAAAGTGATCTCCAAAGCTATGGTGAGAACGTCTAAGCACACTCCCTCGCTCAGCCGCTTGGGCCTTGACTAAGCCATCTGAGATCGAGATGCACTGACCGAATATCAATTTAGTCCAAGCTTTGCAGGAGCATGAATACATGGAAATGCGCGGCGGGGAGTCAAGAGACCCCTTTCTAATCACGGGGGAGAGACAAGTTGATCGAGATATTCTCGACACGGTCATGAAAAACATCAGCCCTCCGGCTGGACGGTCAACACCCGTCCTAAGTTGGGAGACAAAGCGCATCTCGCCTGTCGCTACACGGCGAGGCAACCGGGCTAACAAACGGCTCATGCGCGTGGGTGTCGCTGCTGTTGGTGCTGCCTTTCTAGTAGCACCAATGTGGCTCTGTATCTTGGTCCTCGACACTCATCAGGCGCTATGGACGACGACTATTTTCGTCGCTTTCTTTGGCGTAATGATGGCTTTTGTACTCCATGACAACATAGCGGTTCTCTCAGCTACGGCGGCTTATGCAGCGGTATTGGTGGTCTTTGTGGCCTTGGTAGCAGAAAAGGATAAAAGTTGAGGGGTTAAGTTGTTCATCTGGTTACTCGATTCTGATTCCAAGGCTGGAGTTCCAAGATTTCCTAGGATCTCAATAATTATTGTGATAGTATCAATTATAGGAAATGGCCATCAGGTCTTTTAACGACAATTTTGAGTTCCAGTCCCTCGGCAAGATGAAGAAAAGGACCCCGGATATATGTCTGCCCTCTGTTTCGGGGTCTTGCCTCTGTCTTGCATGTGCTATTTGCCAAATTCCGATATTCATCGCTATTCGATAGTCCGTAGCTTAACTCCGGATATGTTAGAGATCAGTGACTTTATAGCATCAGAGTTCTAAAAACTGGCCGATGCGGCCCCGATTATCCCGGACCTAACCAGCTCTAAAGTCCGGGAACCGCGATCCTCTCACTTATAAGGTCATAGACATTCTGGGCAACAATCCAACTTTATAAGCATCGTACAAAGTCTTTTTGCACTTTATCACCATGTCTTCCTGGAAGACTTCTAAGCTGACCTGGTTTATCACCGGAGCGGCATCGGGATTTGGTCTGGAGCTCACTCGGCTTGCTCTAGCCAACGGTCACAACGTCATTGCAACATCACGAAACCCAGCCAAGGTTCCCGACTTGGTCTCTGAGATCGAGAGCAAGGGCGGTCGCTGGCTGACCCTGGATGTTGATGACCCAAACGGTGAACTCGTCATCGAGAATTTAGAAAAGGACGGCACCGAGATCGACATTTTTAGTCAACAACGCCGGCTGGTCCATTCATGGCCCCGTCGAGAGCTTTCCAGAAGACGAGGTGCGCCACCAAATGGAGACTGTCTACTTTGGGCCCTATCGTCTTATCAGAGCAGTGCTACCTCATATGCGGCAGCGACGCCAAGGACTGATTCTCAACATCGGATCAGGCGCCGGAGTGGGTGGCAGAGAAAGTATGGGCATCTACGCCGCTGCCAAGGCTGCTATGGATGGTACGTCACTCTCTATCCTAGCTCTGAACTGAAAATTGATCTCCAATAGGCCTTACGAGGATTCTGGCCCGCGAGGTTGCTCCTTTCAATATCCGTACCTTGACAGTCCAACTTGGAGGGTTCGACACCAACTTTACCAATGCCCTTCAGCTATCATCTATACCCTTCCCACAAGACTATCTTGGTGGGAAGACAGACCAAGTGGCTCATAGTCTCCTGGGCAGCAACTACAAGGCCGATGGTGATCATCGCAAAGCCAGCCAGGTCATTTATGAAGTTGCCATGGGGGAGGGCCGAGGAGAAGGGAGGGAGGGTGAACGGGTCATGCCACTGGGAAGAGATATGATGTTACTGATGGATAATGTTTTCAAGGACATGCAGCATCAGATTGAGACCTTTCGAGATATTGGGAATAATGTTTACCTTGATGCCAAGTATGTTGGTCCCTAGAATCGCGAGTCATCAACACAAACATTTCGCAATACTGAACATTGAGGGAGGAATTCAAGGGTGGATGAATGAATGAATAGAGACGATTTCTACTCAAGATATGTAATGACTCTATTAAGCTTCCCTCTGTGCCCAGCATGCATTACTTGCCCGTGTGAAATATCGAAACACTCGATCCGAAGATATAGGGTAAGCGTATCATCATTGAAGCTGTGCACATAGGTAGGTAGCATAAATGGATAAAGCAGGATGTCTGGTTGTATTATCCAATGCACTCGATGTGCATAGCATTGCGTATCTTTGAGTAATAATTGTGCGATGCCCTTTAGTAGTTTTCTCTGAAGCCACGAGTTATACGATCTTCTGGCTCAGTTATCCTGTTGAGGGCCGGGCTTCAACTATAACGTAGTCGAATTGCCATATACTTTGATCTAGTTCATGTCTCAAGCGGTTTGAACTGTCCAAGTGCCTAGCTGCGGTCCGCTGAATGCCCGAAAGCTGACGCTGCATCGGAGGTTAATCTAACGTCTGGAAGGCCCGAGATTTGTGTGACCTTACATCGCAACGGTCTATGGGCCCAAGGCGATGCAGCCCATGTTCAGCCCAGGCAACAACTCCATCCACCACAGCCTTGTAGTACATCGGACCGGGCAATTGATATTACGTGAGAATCCTAGGGTATGACGGTAACCTGCGTACAACAGTACTTCGCTCATCTATTCGAGAACACCCCCTGTAGTTCTTGCAAGAGACTCGGCACTACCAGCTTGATTCCCTGGCCCAAGCAGATCATAGCACTCTATGGTGTCGCCCAAGATATCTTATTGCTGGCGTTGCACAAGCAAGGTATTCCTTAAATAGCGACTCACCCAGCCGCTGAGTCTGCTTGAGTCACTCTCCGACACACCGTTCCCGCCATGACGTTTTTGCACCGGCAAGTTCTGGCCACTGCTCTTTGCCTAGCTTGCAGTATTCAGATTGCCTCCACGTCCAACCTATATGCCTTCTATACACAAAGAAGCATCCAGGTTGCGGCGCAAGACCTCGATACTGGCAAGATCCTGTACAGCAGCTGCAATAGTCTTAATACCCCTATATTCCCAATCGAAAACCCGAATGTGCTCCAGACCTTTAGCAGCCCGCGGAATGGGACAGCGTTAACTGCAGCAGGCTGGTGGGATGGGACGCAGATCTTGGTATTTTTATCAGTGACATCGACGAGAAGCGGATCATGCTCACATTCCTTAGGCCACTGTATTCTTCCAAAACGAAGACGGCGACATAGCGAACTGTTTCTACGAGTGCGATATGGAGACCGGTCGGTTCAATCGCACGGCCGAATCGTACCCCTCGTTGATAGCCCGTGTCGGCTCGGTCCACGAAAGAACTGGCCTCTCCGTCGAGCTTTTAGCAGATCAAGTTGGATATCGACAATATCGACTCTTTTACCACAACGCGGACAGACAGATAATGATGATGTCGTGGGAGCAGGGTGAGAAGCTTTGGGTGGACGCAGGAAGGGTTTCGCCGGATACCAGCCTTGGGGTTGCCTTGGCGTCAGCTTATCACGAGGGAAAAGCCATTTCGGTGGTTTCTCCACGAGGGTCAAGAGATATTGAAGTTGCTCGCCTACCACAAGACGATGTGTGGCAGCTCGGTAAGGCATCTCTGACTACTGAATATCTGGCCAAGACATGTCACTAATTACTCCCAGAGAGTTTCCCACGCCCCTTGAAGGGCAACGCCACGAACGAGACCACCCCTGATCAGCTCAAATTTGATGATACATCTAGTTCCGACTTCTCCTTGCCATTCTGGGACCCAGACACTCAAGCTATTGGACACGCATTCACAAAGAACGGGTTACGAGAAGTCTACTATATCGGAACAGACAGGACATTATATCAGGCTCGCGAGTCTAGTACTGGCGGTGAATGGATACTGGGACCCAATGGCAGCCAGTCAACCTGGCCAAAGGCGGATGAGAGAAGCGGCAGGCTGGTAGTAGTGTCGCGGCCAAAGGTCCCCGGGGAGGTCTGGATCTACTACTGGGCTGATGGAGCAATCATCCAAGCTTACAAGTCGGCCTCCGGTATCTGGGAGGAAGCAAAACCACTGCCGGTCAAGGCAACCAACACGGATGTGGGAAGTCCGCCAGTTGACGACAATAAAGGCGAGGATCTTGGCCCCGGTAGCTGGAATGCTGCTATAAAAGCTGGGGTCGGTCTTGGTGTTGCCGCTGGTGTACTGACGGTCGGAGCGCTGATCTGGTTCCTCATCAACCGTCATAATGCTCTTAACCCTGGCTATAGGTCACGAGGGACTCATACAGAGGGTGGAAGTCATAGCGACCTTCCAGAACTTTATATAGTGCAGAGAGCGACGCCGATCGCTGTCCAGTCCGCCAGACCATCTGCGGGGAGGCAGCCCGGGGAGCTGGAGGAACGAGGGATAGCCTACGAGCTTGCTGGGCACTCCGAGCGGTGAACAGAACCCTGCACAAGGTTAAGAAAGGTAGTACGAGCTGCTTCTCGTGCTTGGATGACTACGTGTTCCAGTTGAACACTTTGTCGCCCACAGAATATCTGCGTCGTTGTAACTTTCCGTGCCCTTCTACTAATGGGAATGGTGATGATATAACACGAGTCCAAGACTATTAAACTCGGGAAAGTTCGCAAACCGTAAGGAATCCGAGTAGCTAGAAATCCTAGCGTCATTCATAGAGCGACAGTTTGTCAATACAGGCGGTGAGTATCCACAGAGTGCTTAGTTTCACAGCAGTTAGAGCAATGCTATCAGCTCCCGTTGTACAGGTTTCAAGCTCAGCCTGTGTCAGCTCCAAGAAGCGAGAGACACTCATCAAACTCAACACTTTGTCCATTTAGCATCAGTTCGTTTCATAAGACAGATACTGGTCAATTGGATCTGCATGTAAAAGAGCACACTGATAAAAAGAAGCGTTCAACACCAGTCCATGCTCATCTCATCTCTTGTGTCATCCGAATCATCAATCTCTTTGAGTGCCTGCACCCTTCGTCCGCCCCCACATCGCTTGTATCGCAAAAGTCTGTCTAGCAACTATCCTTTCCAACAATTACATTCCAGTTTCCCTCGTCACTGAAGAGCTGGCCTAATTCGATTGTTAGCCATGATATCTGAGAATGGTCTCTGTCTCGGCGTACCTTGAGTCATGGGCTCGGACCAGCCACTGGACATGCAGTCCTCACGGATCTTGGCGGCAAAGGGGCCAAGATCCTTGCATGGAACGCGAAGAGGGGTATCGTTGTCATTGCAGAGCCAGATGGCAGAGTCCCACGAGCAGCTGACTCGGGCACACTTGTAAGGACCATCATCGAGGCCGCAATAGCCGTCAATCCCCTGGAGATAGTCGATACCTTCCTTGATGGCCAGGACACCAGCACGGCCCTTGCCTCCCCAACCACAGTTGATCTTTCCGAACTGAAACCCCCAAAGATTAGCCATTAACCTATGAACCTCGTCAATCTTAGAAGAACTCACACCACGCTTCTCAACTGAGGAAGGGGCACCGAAGTCTGGGTTGATCTCTCGAGCCTTGACTGTGATTTCCTCGAGTGTGCCTTCGAGAGTAATGTTCTCGCTGCGCCTGTCGACCTGTCCGGTCCACTTCATAGGCGTGATTTCATAGCCGTCGATGGGGGCGCTGACCACCTTTGGAGCATTGCTGGCCTGGGGGATGGCCTTGAGATATGTTAGTGAAACAAGCCTTGGCATGGTAGCTAGTATATAAAGCCCACTGAAGCAAAAGCCATGGCGGCAGAGAAGCTGGAGAGGAAAGCGCTGGCCTTCATAGTGATGAACTAAGTTAGTGCTGAGAATGAAAAATGATGGTAAATTGGGAGGCTGCTTTGGTGACTGTGATTGTGGTGGTGATCTGAATGTTGAGCTTGGTGAAGGAATCCCGTCTCTTATAAGCTGCTGTCCCATCATTGCTCTATCTCACTACCTATTCAACGTAACAATTGCCTGTGTCTGATCCTTTGATTCTCTACACACAGAGTTGTGATCTAATCTTGGATTTTCCAAATACTCGGTCGTCCATGGCCCAAAACTGCGCCTGCCAGCTCACTTCAACACCGAGCCAACAGGTGGAGCCACAATGAAGTTATCACCAGTCGTAAAACGGCGGTAGCAGCATGCCAGCCGTGAGGGTTATGCAGTCCAAAGCATTGACACAGCCACACAAGTCGCATGTTTCATCCTTCTGGGGCCCGGACCACAGCAATACGACACGTCCTCAGCTGAGGAGCAGCAATGCATGCAGGGCTGCATTTTCCAGAGGCCGGAGTGCAACGTTGCATGACTTCAGCCTCGAGTTTTGCTGCCGGACAGCACACAGCTCGCTGATCTGCGGTAAGGAACTGGGTTGATAAAATCTTAAAAGTGATGGTATTCCCGGGCATAGCCGAGTGAATACGGTTTCAGATGCACTTTCTAGCATGGTCAGGCTTGTTCAGCCCAGGTTTAGAAATTTGCTATCAAGTTACTAAGGTGACCAACGGTTGAAATGCAGCGAATGTCGCAGGCTATGCGTCAGCGAAACAGGAGTGGTAAAGTCCTAGAGACAGATTTAGCATATCCCAGTAGGCCCAACCTCCTACAGCATTTACGCTCCTTTGTTGGCTGCAATAAAGGCAATTGCGGCACCGCAATGGGATCATGTTCCGCGGACAGTGCTTACCAACGTGACTTTGCGGCAGACGGTGTTTTTCTTCAACAAAGTAGCCCACCAACAAACCCTTATTCAAGACAGACTGGGTTATCTTTCCAAGAATGAGAGCAATTTCACGACAGAGGAGAATGCCTGGCCCTCAATAGACCCGTGTGCACCGTCAATGTCTCCCTGTCTAAGCCAACTGAATCATGTGTTAGACTGGCATCCATGTACATCAATGTTTTCTCTAGCTAGCTAGAAGTCACACATCGCTTAGTAGCTACAAGCCCTCGATATTCTCCATCACTGCATCCTTCAAGCTCGTCCATCCTGGCTGGCCTAACATACGAAGCAGATTCTCCGCCCTGTCACGACCTTGAATCTCATGAGGGTCATATCCACCCGAAAAGTCATCTGGAAAGGTTCTGTTGGGATGAGCCTCCCGAAGGAGGGTCAAGACTTTGTCCCAACTGAATCTTTCGGCAAATGCAAAAATCCTCTCTTCCTTCACATCTGAAAGAATAGCAGCTGCAACATGAAGTCGAGCAGTGTCTTGGGGGTGAACGTAGTACTCTATAGAGACGTCAATCAAGGCTGCAGCGGTTGCTCGGTGTTAGATACATACGACGAGGGAAGAAAGGGTGCATGGGAAATGTCTGTCCTTTGCACAGCAGTGGGATAAACTCAGAGGTGCTCGGGTATCCCTGATTAACTGGATCAAGTGGTTTGCCCAGGTTGGAGTCGGGAAGAACTAATATCAGTTAGTACCTAGACACTCGACAGTAATCAGGAGGGTAAAATCACCAGTATTCACGACCAAATCCACCCGTTCGTGACGGTGCTCCTTGTAAAATCGCCAAACCTCCCTTTCTGCCTGCGTTTTTACCCGCCGCGTATACCGCCATCCCTCTCTCTGGTTCATATGGTGGGTCCTTCCATGCTTGCCTGATGGACTCTTCGTTCCAGGTATCTTGCGTCACCATGTCGCGAGGTTCATCCAGCGGGTTATATAAGGAAGCAGAGGACGAGGTATAAATAAACCGTTTAACGCTGCCTTCATCATATGCTGCCTTCAAAGCGTTGAGGGAACCGGAGATAACAAGAGGGATCGTTTTGTTCGGGTCTGGATCGAGGGACACGACGGAAGATGTGTGAACGACGACGGAGACGCCTGTTAACTTTGGTAAGTAGGGTATTCAGTATCGGTGATAGTGTTGTCTTGCCTTTGACTACTTCATGAAATGCTTTTTCAGTAGCCATGTCATCGACCTGGACGAGGTCGAAACGTCCAGCTCCATACTTCTCTTCGAAATGTTTAACGAGCCAGGCATTCTTCTCGATGCTGCGAACGGTACCTCGGACTCGATAGCCATAGTGAAGGAATTGGTCGCAAATATGTGAGCCCAACAACCCGTTTGCGCCAGTCACGAGAACTAGAGAGTATCTAGGGATTGCTCGGTCGGTGAGTTCCAGCATGATGCCGAGAAAAGAGATTCGGGTGACGGGTGCAGCTTGTAGTCTTCGGGCAGCGGCAATAAGATTGGGATTCTAAGAGATTCTATGGAGAAGGGGGTTAGGGGTACCATTTATGAACACGGGAGAACCGGCCACCTCGCAAACTAGCACCTGTAAAAACGCTCATGTCATCACGTAGCCTTGGAATTCCCTATGGGTACAGAAGCGAGTTACAGGCATGGGTTGAGTCGTCAACACCGTCTTTCTTGAAACTGGCCAATGGCATTGATGTTGCCGAACGCGGTAATGTAACACTCATCCCACCGGCCTCCACTCCGAGAGGAGATGACCGCTAACTACCTTCTTCAGCGGAGGCCTGTTGATAAGCTAAGCTTTTCCTGATTTGAAACCCCGGAACTGTTTCAACGGGGGTGTTCTGATGCCAGGATTCGCTCGATCTGTGTCCGGGGGTTCCATGCGCCAACCTCGAATCTTCCCAAGTCCAAGATGCGGCACAATCGTAAATCATCATGATGGATGTCTCCTCCGCTCAAGACCCATAACAAAAAATCCCGGGCGATATTCCAATCGACCTTCCTCGAGCCCCAGTTCCATCTCTCCGAATCACTTTTCCTCAGTATTCGATCCGCCATGAGAGCGATCCACACGAGGGCGCTCCTAGAAAGCCCGTGCGGGGGGTCAGTCGCCATAGATAAAGGTAGATATGTGATGCGGCGCATGTGCTCGTTCAAGACCTGCATCATGTGCACCAGTCCATCCAGAGTATCAGGTGGACCCTTTTTAACCATTTTGAGGTAGAAGAGAGCCGCAATGCGAAGAACAATGTCAAGAGATCTTTCGGCTTCATGTTCCATATCGCTAGGCGACTTGAACGAAAGGTTGTTGTGGTATGGAGATGTATTGACCCCGCTCAAACACCTATCGAGAGCCTCTAGGCGTGTCTGTATTGGTACGGAAGCCATCAGCAAACGATACTCGATGCCATGGCATTCTTCCATCAGCGCAAGTGGATCAAATATTAGGGAGCCTCGCTGCGATGCTGCAAAGTCGATTGTGGCGACAAGTGTAGCCAGAGATGCGATGGTGTCGCACAAATCATCGCATAGACCATCGTATTGCCGAACTGCCAGTTGAACATCGGCTTCTATGGCCATCCGCTGGTCGCGAGGGAGTCTTGCTGAGATTGGCCTCCGTAACTGTGCTTGGGTAAAAAAGGGGGCCGTGACTATTTCAGATGCCCCCTTCAAATCTGCTCTGGAGTGTATTAGTGCCAGAAATCGTTGATTTGAGCTCGAGAACTCACTTTTTTACGAGGATTTGTACTGGTAGTGGGAGAACCTGCAAGCCACCCGCTGCCTGCACCAGTAGCTTGAGGCCATTTAGATGGGCCAACCAATGATCATACAGTCCGAGAAAGGTCTGGCACGCTGTGTCAGTAAGTAAAAGCAAGAGGTATTGAGCAAGAACTTACTGCCAAAATGGCCAAGCTTGCAATAGACTGAATTACAACGACCGTCTTGCTGATGGTCTGTTGCTTGTCCCCTAACAGTTTGTTGACCAAGGCGCAGAGTTTTGCCGAATGCATTGAAAACCCTGCCGACTCCCTTGTCCCGGACTTTAGTAGGAGGAACAAGGCCCCCATAGTCAAAGTACAGTTGAGCATCAGTGGCTCCAGCATCAAACGCTCAAAGCGACTCTGGTCCATAGAAAGTGGTTGCCATGAAACGACCTGCAACTGCTCAAATGGGTAATGCCTTATGGGGCATGAGAAGAGATATGCGTGGAAGCACTTTCTTCCTTCGTCAGGGATTTCCGCAGGAAGCCCGTGTAAGACCCAGTCTGGTAGGGTAATGCCAGAAGGTGATGGGACATAACGAGTGTCCGCCTCGTTGAGTTGACGCCATGCCTTAGTCAATGGAAAAAGAGAGCGATTCCTTAGGAATTCTGCTAGCAACAGACTGATATGGGATCGCCGAACAAGACTCTTCCGATGCGTCTCTGTCGTGATCGCTTGAACCCGTTCTGGGTGCAATTCTTCGATTCTCACCCCCCTGTACACGTCGTAAGTCATCATCAGTCACCGGCCTTGCCGTCTGCCGAGGTTTCTGCCGCTTCTCCAGTACGAATTTGAGCTTCGTGGCGTTGATATTCGAATTTCCTGATACTTTTGCGACTGTAGTTGCGTTGACAAACGATATCCCTTGATGCTTCTCCCTGGTGACTCGTAGACCGCGTCGGGTCTTGGTAACGGGACCATCACGGTGCATGGCGACTTGCGGTGGCTCCATGGCTGCAGGGACCCAGCTATTGGGAAATTGAAGTGACTGTTATGTGGTCTTTGCCGAGCTTGAATGGAATGATCAGTAAACGACAGTGATTATGCATGGGATGAGTTTGCATCACGTCAGAAACCCCCATTTTGCTCACCGCGTCAGCACTAGGTAAAATTACCGTATTCGGTAATTCGCATCCTATTGGTCAGGCCTGAGGAGGAGATAAGGTTCAGAAGGACGACAATCCTTGCCCTGATGAATCGAGGCAGGGTCCAAAACATGATGCTGTAGACGATGCGTCTCCTTCAAACGAGTCAGACTAGTTAACTTGAAGAAGCAGTGTGGTGTTCCTGTTGGCACGGCAGTTCTCTCATTGGACAGTCGGCCCGTCATTTATTCCACCGCCTTAATGCCTCACCTTATACCAACAGACCTATCAGCTTCTAGACCCCTCCTCTCTAACTTGACCGAGCCAAACACTATAAACAATGGACATATTCCGACAGAAAGCTAAAGAATACCGTCTCCACACATGTCAGCACTGCGATGTCTTTGTAGTAGACACAGCTAAAGCCGCAACCTCCCAGAATCGCGAAACCAGTCTAGGCGTCTTTCGCATTCCTGGAGCAGATGTTTTCGACGCGGCTTCGAACAATTGCGCCCTCTTTCAACCATGCATTGTCACTCTTGAGAAAGATCTTATACCTAGAACGCCGGTGAAAGTTGTTGACGAGGATGTTGCTCGTCAGTTCACTCTCGTCGTCACGATTTGGTATCTTCGCAGGGCAGATGGTACCCATGGGATGACCATAGAAGGGGCTTGGAGACGGAATGGTCCCCCAGAGAGTTGGCTGTCGATGGGTGTAACAAGGTTTAACCTATGGCCTCATAAGGGTCAGTCGATCAAACCTATAGCGAACCGTCTCTCATTGTATAACCAGATGCTTCTTGTGGGAACAAATTCACGTTGCACGCTGTTCAGCCGGCTGTCAGTTCCCAAAAGGCGTTCACAAAAATGCAAACCTCGTTGAAGGATTGCTTAAGTTCGCATACAGAGTGCACTCGGACTTCCTTACCGCCCCCATCTCGACTTGTCGACGTTCAAAACCTCCGCCTCGTTGACTCGGCTCCCATAGGCAGTCCGACTTGGGCCGCCTTGTCTTACTGCTGGGGCGGCCCTCAAAAAGCCCAGACGATCAGCACAAACGTTCAAGATCGCTACCAGTCTATCAACCTTGACGACATGCCGCTAACCCTCCGCGACGCTATCCGTACATGCCGCGAACTGAATCTCCCGTATCTCTGGATAGATTCCATGTGTATCATCCAGGACGACGACGATGATAAAGCCAGAGAGATCAACAAGATGCCCGAGGTTTATCAGGGTGCACTGGTTACTCTATCGGCGTCTTGCGCAACCACTTGTCATGGGGGGTTTCTACACGACAGATTTCACCCAGCTCCAGGAGTAGCATTACCGATGAGAAACGCCGAGGGAGACTACGACCTTGTTCAGGCCGTTAAATGGAAGGGTCCTATGGAGGAGCCCATCGATACAAGAGCATGGACTTTTCAGGAACAGGCTCTATCTGAGAGGATCATCGATTATGGGAGTCAAAGAGCATCATATTTCTGCAACAGTTCCGGAAAGAAGCACCGATTTGGAATGCTCCCCTCACCAAGTGATGATCTACTCTATAGGGAGTGGGCAGGCACTGTGGAAAAGTACTCAGCTCGTCAGTTGACGTTCGCTAGTGACAGGTTGAATGCTGTTGCAGCTGTGGCTAGTCGCTTCGCAGAGAAGGCTGGTCTACCCTCATCCGATTACGTGGCTGGGTTATGGAAACCGTCTCTCATACGAGGACTTCTTTGGACTGTCAAAGCCGGCCAAAAGCGAACAGAGGCGACGGGCGGACCTTCATTCTCATGGGCCTCGCATTTGATGGAAGTAGAGTGGCAGCCCGAAACGTGGGGGAGAGATACGCACCAAGAAACCGCAACCATCTTGGAGGCTGTAGTCCAAGTCGGAAATGCTTTGTTGCCCTTTGGAAGTGTTGCAAGCAGCCGTATCACCATCAATGGCCCTCTTGTCAACACCACGCTCAAGCTGTCCTCTGGGGAGGCCCGCTTTCGTCATGATGATGGCGGCGAGCACTCGGTGGAGCTTTTTCTTGACAAGGAAGAGAAGATAAAGGCAAAGTCTTTGTCGGTCTGGTTGCTAGAACTACTGTTTCACTTCGGACCGGAAAATAGTATGGGACCTGGGAGTGATACTCGGTTTGGACTGGTACTCAAATCAACAGGACAGGGGCAGTTCACGAGGATCGGGATATACAGCGAGTGGGTTCCCCAAGACATCCCCGTGGCGAACCACAAGCCTCGCAATGACGTTTGTGAACGTTGCAAAGAGATTTCTGGTACAGCGGTTTCTAAAGTTGAGCTTGTTTAAGATTCACCACATGGATTTCGACGAATGGGAGAAGTTGACATGATTGGAACGAAGTCGCTGGCGTTCTCTATAAATGTTTGTATATACAGCCGTCAAAACGGACAAACCTAGGGCTTAAACCACTATTTTCCGAACAATAATATGTACATCGTAAACGTCTAAAACCCCCTGATCCTTAGATCTTGGCCTTGGTGGTAGCACCAATGGCAGCGCCACTGGCGGGGATCAGGAAGTCGCTAGCCTTGACACGGCCATCGCTGCCACGAGCACCCTTAAGGGTGGAAGCATCAGTGCTCTTGAAGGACTTGTCGTTCCAGGTATCCTTGGTGTTCCAAGAGTTACCGGACTGCTTGACGCTGCTGATCAAGCTGACCTGGGAGCCAACGTTGGAGGCAGCAATGTTGTTGGTCATCTTGGACGAGGAGCTCTTCATGTTGTAGCCAACGTCGCCGTTCTTCCAGGCAGTGTTTCGCTGGAAGTCGATGGTACCGGGGTTGCCGTTGTCGATGAAGCCCTTCTTGAGGTTGTCGAAAGCAATGCAGTTCTTGACAATGTGGTTGGCGGCAGGGTTGTTCTTGATGCCGAGCTTGAAACCGTTGCCATCACCCTCGAAGGGGCTGAAACCCCAGCGGTTGACACCGTTGCCCCAGGCGTAGACCTCCTCCAGAGTGACGGGGGAACCGAACATGTACAGGTCAAGACCGTCATCGACGTTGTCCCAGAGACGGGCGTTGCGGAGGACGTTGCCCTCACCCGTGCCGTCCTTGCAGGCGAAACCGTCGGCGCTCTCACCGTTCTTGCGGGGATCGCGGTTGCGGTAAGAGTCGAGGTTCACGACAACGTTGTTGGCGGAAGCACCCTCGAGCTGGAAGCCAGTCTCGTAGTTGTCGTGGGTGGAGAGGCCCTCGTAGTAGTTGTTGGAAGCATCACGAGCGTAGATGCCGTAAGGGCCGTTGATCAGCCTGGAGATGTGTAAGTTTGGGGTTTTGCAAGAAATGGGATGAGTACTTACTCCAGGTTGTAGAAGGACCAGTAGTTGGCGTTCTGGATGTGGAAGATACCTCGCTCAGCATTGGGCAGGGCCTCATCCACCTTCTTGGGGGTACTAGTGACTGTTAGTTAACCGAATAAGCTTGAAGCTGTCCAGGTAACTTACCCAGGCATGTTCTCGCCATCAATGATAACCTTCTCGCTCTGGTAAGGTCGAACAGTGATGGGAGAGCCCTTGCTTCCACTCGTCTTGAACTGGATGTTGGCAGAAGGAGCATAGGTACCCTTTCGCAGGTAAATGGTATCACCGGCCTTGGCCGCGTTCACAGCAGACTGGATAGATCCATAGGGAGCAGCAAGAGTACCAGAACCAGTGCCAGTGGGGGAGACAAAGATGTCCTTGGCAGAGGCCCCACTGAGGATAGCCAGGAGAAGAGTCGGGGTAAGCTTCAGAAACGCCATGATTGTTGTAGATATTCCAAGACTGGCTGCTCTAACAAACCATTCACAAAGCCATGTAGTCTCCTTCTTATATAGGTCTGTATAGCAACAATTACCCAAATGAGGCGGACGGATCGACCCACTCCGAAGTGCCGCATAATGAAGATTCCACCAATGGAACAACCCTGTCGTTCTAGAAACGTCTCAACGTCAGTGGTGGCATTTTGAGCGCGTTTCATTGTAACAAATAGGTACCGTTGAAGCGAATTATGAGCCGGAAGGATTATTAAAGGGGATTTCAAGCTTTTCGTATTCCATGGGATTGGGACGAACTCCATTCGGGCCGCCCGGCAAGGTTAGCGGATGACATGTTTTTTTCCCGCCATGTTATGCTTATTTAGTTAGTCAAGAAGTATATATCGACAGTTGGTGACAAAAATGGCAGGAGATGGGGTTTACGGAGTGTGTGCATATGGGTGCTATAGTCAAGAAGCCCCCCCGCAGCCGAGAGTACCGTCACGGACGGCATTCACATTAGCATACACTTCATTAACGTGGCTGGAAATGGCAAGTATTTCCACCAGAGTGGACACTAACCCGTTCGCACCACTTGTCACTCGGGCCTCCCGATAGGTGGTCTAACCTCACCGAAGCCCGAACACGGTCCAGACTCGTCGGCCTCGGACCCTATGCTATACACCGCCAGGTAACTTTACGGACATAGATTCTCCATATAACATGTCATACCGACTTTCAACTTCAACTTCAATACGAGGAATACGTGGCATATAGTAGAGAAAGGTAGCAGGATGATTGATTTGGGCTCTAATAAGCTTTCAATTGATTAAAAATATTAGCTAACACACATTCGTCCCCTTTCGCTCTGATCAACTTCTCGAGCTATGCATATGCTAGCCACAAACGTTCATATCACACAGAGAACTTAGCATCCCCTCTTCTTGAGCTCTCCTAGGAGATTCTCAGGATGCGCCATGATCGTCTTGACAACGAACTTGGAGGCATCCTCCTTGACCTCGGTCAAACCCTTGCCATAGATCTCATCGATGGCAGCCTGGACCTTGTCGACGGCAGTCAAGTCCTTCTTCTCGATGATGTGGAGTTGAACTGGGTACTCGGGCATCTTTGCGGTGTTTTCCGTGTAGGTTTGGGAAGTTGGTGTGTTTTGAGGGTTTGGACTGTTTGTGGTGTGCGGGTTCTGTTAATGTTTGTAGCTTGTTAGTTGATGGTTTTTCGGTACGAGGCTTGCTCTATATAGTTGTAGCTGGATACTGAATCACTAATTACTTACGCTGCTATCGGGTGATTCGACGCTCTATATATTCAGAGACTTCTTTGTTGCTATCACTGACGTCTCTAAAAGGCGCTGTCGGTTGTGTTGTAACAATGAATGCGACTATCAATGCGTCGAGACAAAGCCTGATACCTTAACATTAGAACATGATAACCCCTCTCAAAGACTTCGGGTGGTTAGGGAATTGGATCCCCTAACTAGCAAAGCATTTGTTCAGTCTCTCAAAGCCCCCCATAACTCCACCCATGGGCTGCGTATCACTTTAAGATCTAAATAAAGCTGGAAATTCAGCTAAATATAGACCACCTTTCTATAGAAGGGACATAGTGCTAGTGATTTACGTGCGCTTTGTGTTTCTTCATAGATACGCTGGTCCGGGTCAGTTGACTCATCAGCAACCGCTTCACCTTCCTTTTGCACACTTGGGACGCGCTTCTATAGCTACGATAGTAGTCACAATTTGTTCACTCAACTCGTTACAACCTCGAAAAATTCACGTTTACGTAGATTACTGCCCTGTTCATGTTCGGGTCCGGCCATTGTTGGTATGAAGGTCAATGACAGGGACAGCTCCTCTCCACTCTACCTAATCAAACCCTCCATCGACTAAATCACTTTTCAGGGTCACTCATAATCTCTTCTCGAATCGTCGGCGCTTCAGAGCTACTACCCTGGTCCTTTGCATCAGGTGTACCCCCTGTCAGCTGCTGATAGACGTACTTCAGCTGACCCCATCCGTCAATGATAGGGTAGAAGCCTGCAATGAACATTGTGATCCACACCCAGATGATGGCCACAATGATCCAAGCATCAAAGAATCCCTTTCCGAACACGTACTTCGATGCGTACATAGGGAGTGGCCTAGATGAATGAATTAGTCCTTGTACTTTAGAACAATGGACGCGACTGTACGTACCAGAGAACCCAGTGTCCCAAAAATGTCGCCAGCGACCAAACAGCCGCGAGTGTTCCCCACCGTTTAAGCTTCGCTTTGTCCGCTGTATAGCTTGCAACTCTTTCTTCGTGAGACACTGGTTCATCGCTTTGTCCGGCAGTCTTTGTCTGATCAAAAGCAAGACGCTCATTGCGGAAATCGGCCCAGTTGTAGTTGTCCGGTTTGATGAGCGAAATGACCACAGAGTAAAGGCCAGGACTTAGAGCAGAGGCAACGGTTCCATACATGCATGGCAAAATTTGGCCAGTTGATGCCACTGTGACTTCTCCATACAGCGAAGAGGCGCTTCCTAGCCAAACGGCAATTCCAGTAGCCAGGCCCAACAGAGGCGAGATGATGGCAGCAGCCTTGGACTGCTTCTTCCAGAGAATCGTGAATACTGTGGGAAAGATGCCAGGGCAGGTCAGGACTCCTAGCATATACAAGGTCCAACCGAGGTCGACCTTTCCATAGTATAGGGCGGTGGAAAAAGGCTGCTGAGAAAAGGCCGAAAAAGACAACACCAATGTGGCTCCAGCGAATGGCGTCCCTGTCAGTAGCATTTCGGTTGAAGTATCGGCGGTAGATATCGAAGCTAATAATGGATGACACCGAAATGACTTGGGCTGAGATGGTCGAAGTGACAGCCATGAATGTGATGAGCAAGACAGCGACCGCACCTCCCTTGCCGGCGATTGCGATGGCAGCATATGGCATGACCAGACCGTTGGAAACTTCGACTGTGGACATTCGGCGTGGGTACGTGGGAAATCTTTCGGAGCCTTCGAGTGCAATAGCTGAAAGACTCATAAGAGTTCCTAGGCACCAGGGAATGCCAAAGTAGGCAATGCCTCCAACGATGTAGCCTGGAACCACGGCTTGCGGAGCGGCGCTGAAGGCTTTTGCAAAGAAGCCTGTGTCCATAATGACAAGACCAAAGTTGGCGAGGACATGGATGATTCCGAAGTACATGGCCTAAAGAGTTAGCACCTGCACAGTTAATCCATTCATCGGCCTCACTCACCCCCTTGCTTGTCATGGTCAGATATGACCCGTCCTCATTACCGGCGACGGGGTTCGCCTTTCCAGCCTCAACAATAAGCTGAAACAAGCTCGAGGGAGACCCGATCTCGGGTGTGAGAAACGTCTTGATCGTGAAAAAGCAGATGATGATGGTGATGACAAAGGTGTGGAAGTAATCTGTCAAGAAAGTCGCCTTGATACCACCGACGAAAGTATACAAGACGACGCCCACCGGAAGCAAGAAAGTGGCTGCGATGATGTGCATGCCAGTTCTATTCACGGTTAGAGTGATTTAAACAACAGAGATGTTGCACTCACAGGGCAGTGATGGCAGCACTCGCGCCGAGCAGCATGTTTGCGATAGCGATAATGTTATTGATGAGGCAAAGTGCAATCCACACAAGGTGGCCAGCTGTCCCGTACCGAATTCTCACAATCTCAAGCAGAGTGTGAGCCTCTGGAACCCTCAACTTGCAGGCAATGCCCAAGAGTGAGAAGAATACAATCATCGGCGAGCATCTAGACGTTGTTAATCCCTCTAATCGGCGAAGTTCACGGACCCAAGAACTCACCCAGCAGCGAACCAAAACGGACCGGCAACACCAAAGTTGTACCCCACAAGAGAGCTTCCCAGCATAGCTGTACTCCAAAGCCAGGAAGAGATGACGGCAGAAGCTGTCAGTCCGGTTCCAACTCGTCGGTTTGCCGTCATGAACATTTCAGTCGTTCTATTGTCTTCTCCCACCGTCTTCTTCAACACGTGGGTAGCAAACATCATAAAAAACGCAATGAGGAAGCCAATGACGATAACGACGACATATCCAGCCGATTGTGGTAGTGGGGGTTCGATTGAGTCCGACGCTCGCTTGATGAGCTCGGGAATATCTGAGAGTGCCATGGTCGCGAATAATCAGCTGTCACTCCGCTTGGCTGGGCTGGTGAGATGCCGCGTTATAAGTGCTTGCATGAAAACCATTAAGCGGGCAACCGAGGATGATCGGGTAAGGTATCCTCATATATTTTCTCGAAAATGTGCCGGTGGTACTCTTCGCTAAGATGAGATCGCCAGGGATTTCAGTCCTACCAGAGCACGCAATTCTAAAGTTGATCTCGCGAGATGTCGGTTCGCTCAAGTTTCCCACTAAAGCTCATCACGCAATCGACAAAGGGTTCTGATTCGCAGATAAGATATCGCATCCTTACATCGTGCCAATGTCATCAGCCATTTGCAGACTTGAGAATGATAAGAGCTAGGAACAGGCCTCTAACGCAGTGTCATGTTGGTTCACGCCATTGCAAGGCCGGGGATGTGCCGAATGAATTCGCAATCGAGAAGGTATTGACTGACCGCTAAGCACGTGGGATGACATGAACACCCAAGTACAGCTGCTACGTCCAATTAATGGTCTGAGACTGGCAGTGCTGCAAACGTCCAATCCTCGTCCGGTGTGGCCTTGCTAGTGGGAAACCTTCGTAGAAGTCTACCCAGGAGTGAGGAACATAATGGCTGAAAAGGTCAGCGTGAAGCTTGAATATAGCGCGAAAAGTGCTACGATCGAGGACCCCATATACCACACCGCATGGGAGTTTATCTCGTGGCTCGAGTGAGATATCGGTAACTCCTGTTTAGCTTGACTTCATAGTGCTCCTTCGATCGAGCGGGCACATGAAAACGCTACGACATCTGGAACTAGGCCTCGGGACACTCCCTATGCACGAGAATGTATGTCTTACCCGTACCTACCTCAAGCCCTGCTTTGTAGGCGCAAGTCAGCGGAAAGGGCAACTTTGGTTAACAAGATTCGTGAGCACATTACCAGATCTTTGTGGAGAAGCAAGAAACCAATGAGAATCGGACCAGAACTCGAGATTCTGAATTGACTAGTAGGGCCATCCACAGAGACATTTGGGCTGAATAGTCCGTAGTAGTAAGCGGCGTCCCAAGAAGCAAATGTGTCCTAGACCTCCTAACAAATGTGGCGTAAATGGCGCAAGGCAGGTCTACGGCCGTGAAATGATTGCTAACTTGCATCGGCGGTCGATATGTAGGTATGTTAGTGGTAGTCACACAAGAGAATAGATTGAAAGCAGCTTTACTCTAACTAATCAAGGAATACATATTTTAAGGATATTTTATTGCCTATATTTAAATATACGCGTCAATAATAGCTATAATAGTGACGCGATTACGGCGAGTGTTACCCCCTTTATAAGGAACAAACGGAGGGGCATCGTTATGCGTTGTCCCCTGGGTAACCGCCTTTAGGAACGATCGCATGACATTTCCAACACGGTCGTGGGAGATGGAGCTTCGCGTTTCATGTCCCGGACAGATCGAGGCAGTAAACCGTACAACTCCCAGCCCATTCGACAGAATTAAGCGATTTGCATTTTCAACCCCCCGGTTCCCGGCTTCCAGCCCAACCGAATGAGAGCGCCTGACACCTTGGAAGGACATTGGCGTACAGCCACGCCCATAATCAATCCAATTACGGCTTTTTTATCACCTCCATTACCCAGATACCTGGAGCAGACATTGGTCATCTGATTCTTACTGTATCCACCTTGTCGAGGCTGAATTTCTGGAGTTTCTTGTCCCCCAAGCTTCAGCTGCTTTTCCCACTTCCGATTATTCCACCCATTCCAACAAACCTTCACCACAGCCATTCTCAACGTTTGCTCGGGTTGTCTTCCCTTTCCGAGGTTAACAGAGACGTAGAGTGATAACGCTCAACAGCACATATACGTCTTTTACGTCATTTCGCCGCCTCCTCGACATGGCGGAGGTTGCTGGACTTGTCCTCGGCGCTGTGGGTGTTGTCGGGGTTATTGGCGCGTTCAAGGATACAATCGACCTCTTCAACCTTGTTGGTGACTCGCGACACCTCACCCGAGATCATGAAATCCTCGCAACCAAGTTGGATATTGAAAAGACGCTACTGCTTCAGTGGGCAGAGCAGGTCGGATTGCTCAGCTCGAACTACGACCCGCGGCTGGATGATCCTGACACGCAAAGGGTGGTCATTCGGATACTAAAATGCATTGAAGTACTGCTGGAAGATGAGTCGAAACTTACCCAGCGGTATGGATTATGTGTTGCTCCCAAGGAGAATGGACTGTTACCCAAGGGACAAAAGATCAGCAGCCGCCGTTGGGACACGTTTGTTGCCGATTATAAGAGACTCGAAAAGAACGAGGTGAAGAGGAAGAAGGAGAAACAGTCTTCCTCGAAAAAGACCCGCTGGGCGATTCGGGACAAGGAGAAATTCGAGTCTCTCGTTCAAGAACTAGCCCATTTCATCACCAAGATCATGGAGGTTGTGCCTGTCGAGAAGGCAAACGACTACATCCGTCAAGATGTTGAGGCTTTGGAAGATCTCAGACAACTCAAGATTCTGTTGGAAGCATCAACAAACTTCCCGAAAGCCATTCGTGAATCGACCAAACTCACCATCGTCGAGAGGTGCAAAGACCGCATACTGGCAAAGCTCTGGTTCAGGAGAATAGACGACAGAAGAGAGAGCATTGCCATAGCCCACAAGCAGACTCTACAATGGGCTCTGAAGCCCCCCAAAAAGGATGTTCCGTGGGATGATCTGTCGAGTTGGTTCCGGTCTGGCTCCGGCATCTACTGGGTGTCAGGCAAGGCCGGGAGCGGCAAATCAACTCTGATGAAGCACCTCTACCTGGGCGACCATATCCGAAAGCTCCTTTCCGAATGGGCGAAGGGTGAGCCATACCATCTTTGCAACTTCTTCTTCATGAACTTAGGCACTATGGAACAAAAGTCCCAAGAAGGGCTCTCGAGGACGCTGCTCCATCAGATTCTGTCAGCGAACCGCGATCTGATTCCCGAGGTCCTTCCACATATGTGGAAAGAGATGCATAACGCAGCAGAAAAAAATACTGAGGACGACATTCACTTCCCGTCGCCAGCAGAGACAAAACACGCCTTTGAGGTGATAGCTAACAGCACGAGCGATGTGGGGAGGTTCTGCTTCCTAATTGACGGGCTAGACGAGTTTGCCGGCAGCTACATGGACGGCATTGACTTTCTTAGAAGTTTGGCTGGCAATCCTCGCATGAAGATCATGGTCTCGAGCCGGCCAATCCCAGACTGTGTGGCAGCATTTGAAGACGTCCCAAAGCTGAATCTTCAGGACTTGAACCGCAGCGACATCAAGTCATATGTCGAAGACATAATCGGAAGCCACAAGTACATGAAGAAGCTGATCCAGCGGCACGCTGAGGAGGGCAGGGAGATCATCAGGGACGTCATTGACAAGTCGTCCGGAGTGTTTCTTTGGGTTGTCCTTGCGTGTCGAAAGCTGCTTAGCGGTTTCGCGGACCACGACCGCATCTCAGAGCTGCGTCGTCGCGTCGATGAGCTGCCACCTGAGCTGGAGGATATGTTCCAGCTTATGCTACGTAAGATAGACAAGCGCCATCAGATTCAGGCATCACGACTTCTGCGGCTCTGCTACACGTTCCATAACGCGCCGTGGCCCGACGCCAGCAAAGATTTATATGCCCTTGGCGTTGCTCTTGTTGATGACTACCCCAATACAACCAGGTTAGCAGACGAGCTCGAAGACGAGGATAAACAGGATCTGTGCAGCGAGCTCGAAGGGCGACTGAGGAGCAGATGTGGTGGGCTGCTTGAACTGACTTCCTGTGGAAAGTTTTGCCTCTGTACCTCTCCCCATCTCCGGCACGATGCCTATATTCACTCCAAGGTGGTGTTTATGCACCGCACAGTATTCGAGTTCCTGAGCAATGAAGCTGTCTGGGAGTTTGAATGTCTCAGGGAACGGGCCGACGAGGGGTTCAACGTGGCTACCGCGCTGTCTCTCTACGGGGTACATATTTCCCGGCAACTCCTCTCCTCCTCGCGGGGAACTTCGAGGAACGCCATTGCCATATTATGGGAGGGACTTCGCTGGGCAGTGTCCTCGGATGCTCAGCCGCATGGCGACCCGGGCCTCTTCCTCAACAACCTGCATCTGATTCTACGAGATGTGAACGTATCAAATTTAGACTACGGGCCGATCCAGAATTCCATCCGCTGGATCTATGGGGAATCGATTAGCGTGGCCCATAGGGGTGACTGGAGCCATGCCCCCCTTGCCATCGCCACCGAGCTTGGTTTGGTGAACTTTGTCAAGAGGCATCCGGGCCTGCCAGCCAAGGTAATGCACAACCGGAGCCATTGCAGATGTCTGCCTATTCTCTATCACGCCACGAACAGAGTTCTACTAAACGAGCGGGTATGGACCGGGAACATGAGCCTAGATGATGGAGTGTGCCTACCGCGCCCGGAGATGCTACGCACACTTCTGCAAGCGGAGTGTGACCCCAATGAGCTGGTGTGGAGGGACAAGACAGAGACGCCCTGGACTGCCTGGCTTCAGAAAATTCGAGGCCATGTTTCTGATCTCGACAGTGGCGGCAAAATGGAAATCTTGGGGACGATAGAGGATTTTCTCGCTGCCGGAGCTGACCCTCAGCCTCTAAGTTTCAGGCTAGCTGACTGGATGGTTGCTGAGTTTCTGCAGGACGATGGCAGGCTGGTGAAAGAGAAAGCTGGAGCGATTCTTGAGCGGATTGCAAGGCCGAAAGGAAGTGACGGGGTGCCGGTGGATGAAGACCGAATGAGAGCCATCTGGTGTACCATATCGGCAGACAGCAAAGGAAGCCTCGACAACCGACCGGGAACACCCCAACCTCGGTTCACGCCGCCACGAAAAATAGCAGTAGTGGGTACGATTCCGAGCAACACATCCGCCAATGTTTCTGAGGATCGCCACGCTGAGAGCCCTCCGGCCCATCAATGCCGTGAACGGCTCCCGGACCAATGGAAGGGATCCAGGCTGTTTTCGAAAAATGAAATTTTGGAGGAAGAAGAGAGTTGTATCGAAATAGGGGTGATGAGATTGGATTTCCCCCTTCCTTCGAAGGTTAGTTGATACATGCACATTATTCGTGTAAAGGAGTTTCTGGCATCGTTTACTAGGTTTGGTAAAACTTGTTCGTATGTGATCATGAAGCAGCTGCCAGACCTCCAAACATAATGGAGATGTGGATCAAGAATAGATATTCCGGAATCCTGCCAACTGGAATGTGCCGATGAGATGGATGCCTTCGTCCATAGCGGCGTTTCCCTCCACCTGACCTGTTCCACAAGCTGACAGAAAGGCTAGAAATCCTCGTTGGTGACCCATGTCCATATCCATCACGTCCCCGTGAGAACTGCTTGGAAATCATCATCAAACCACTCCCAGTCTCCTTGCCTTGGATGGTTTCACACTTTTGCGAGGTCATCTGCACCTCATCAAATCATGTCCGTAATTCTGAGGTTCATATAATATCTCTTCATTATTCAGAATACGTGTTATTATAAGCTCAAGTCTAAGAACTCTTGGCCTGGCTGGCATCTGTATTATTCTCCGCCTTGAACTCATTGATAGCCTTTTCGGTGACTCTCATTGCCTCTATCCCAACCGGAACGCCCAGATATATCATCGACTGCAAAATAGCCTCCCTGATCTCAATCTCTGTCAATCCATTCCGCAATGCTCCCTTCGTGTGAAGTGCCAGCTCCGGGTAAGCCTTTTGCGCCGTCAGAAAGGCCAAAGCTGTGAGAGGATTAGTGATGAATCGTCAATCAACGGTGGGGTCACATACTGAGCAAACTCCTCTGCTTTCTGTCAAGTCCAGGGCGTGTCCAGACTGTACCCCAGGCATATTCGGTGATCAGCTCTTGGGCTGGCTTCCAGTACTCGTTCTGGAGCGACTCGACCGCCTTGGTAACGTATTGTTCGCCGAGGACCTCGCCACGCACCTCGAGGCCCTTCTTGAATGTTTCGTTAAACTCTTGATCTTGCGACATGATTGTTGTTGAGAAGAATTTGTGTGAGGGGTTCGTTTGTTCAACTTCCGTGGTTTGCATGTGAACTTGTAGCGCCGGGTGCTCCGCAATCGGTCCGGACGGCCGAGAACTCCGGTCCGGTTGCGGAGCTTTCGGCAACTTCATAATTGGAATTATTCCGCCCTCCAACAGCCGAGGGTTGCCATCGGAAATATGGTAGGAGTTTTCTCCATTCCCCTTTCTTAAACCGCACATATGCAAGTGTGTCGAAAGAGCTCGTTCTGATCTCGGTAACTTCAAGTCGTGATCGGATCCCTACACGGCGGATGTCAGCACATTCCAAGTCCATCACCAGACCTTCAATTAGTCTTGCCTGGCTTCGCCTACCTAGGGGTAGATGGCTTCTTGTTATCGTTTTCTCTGGAAATACTTCCAATGACGATCGACTCGACTTCATCATCCCAGCGCTTCGTGTCAACAATGTCACTAAAATCTCGTTAGCGCGTGCTCAGCGTGGCCCGGAGCTGGAAGGATGATGTACTTACTACTCCCCTAGCTTGTGCATTTCCTTACACTTGTCATCAAGATATTGGAGGTGAGCCGTGCCTTTGGGATCGTTGCCAAACTGAATAAACTGAAACATGAGTGTTGTAGGGCGCTGGTCGGCCTTGACCAGGCGGCTGATAGAATCCCTGATGACGCTCTCAACATCGTTGTCCTCTTCCCACTTTGCGTCAGTGTAGACGTATATGCTTGTGGGCTTGATTTGACTCTGGCCGTCTTTGAAGACTGCCATCAGGATGTTGCTAAGACAGTTTGCCATGTTACACTTCCCAGCGCAGAAACCCGTCCGTCTAATCGTGAATTCGACCGCTGTGCTTGTGGAAACCTTGTGTGCTCTTGTCGAATCGGAGGTGAAGAACAAATCCATGCCGTCGTTATCCGCCACCTTTGTGAAATAGCCGATGACTCTTGCAGTTCTGGCAACTTGTTCCTTATGCGGCTTCATGGATTTGAAATTGTCAATAAGAATTATCTGCTCACTAGTGAGTCCTCACGAATCTCTTTCACAAGTGTTTATCGTACCTGGTCACGCCCACCACGGGCCTTGATCTGGCTTCGAGCAGACTGCATCCCTGGAAGCACAATGCTTCCCTCAAAATGTTTGCCTTGAAACATGTCCCGAGCCCGCCCAATGCTATAAGTTTTACTCTTCTTCTTTCCGAGCATTTGGTACATTTGGTCGACTGGAGCCAGGCCAGATCCAGTCTCCGGAGCCGTCGCCAAAGCCACGGCCCTCTCTTTCAGTACTGGCGGCGGTTTCTGTGGAGTTTTTGGTCGGTCTGTATCATCGGGTTTGGGTACTGGCGGATCCTCGCCGACTCGCGACATGATAGGGTCTGGATCGGATATTGGCTGCGTGTACGATGACGTTGATGTTCCGACAGTAGGTCGGCGCTCCAAATTGTTCATCATCTCGTCCGCGCGTGACTTGAGAGTTTGTGGAATAAGACGACTGTCTGCAACCCTCAACATGTCGTTCAGAATGAAGTCGCTCATAAGGCAGGAGATAGGGTCGCTCTCCCTTTTGTTTTGTAGTGTCTCCTGGTGGAACTCGCTCACGGCATCGAGCTTATCTTCGCCATTATGAAAACAGGCCTCAAAACCCGCGGCCTTGAATCGGTTCAGCTCGGCGATAGCCTCTTTCCTCTTTACACGATAGGCTTCACGGCCGGGCTCTCCAGCAATCGACCAGACAAGTGCATCGCTGTAGACAGCTCCAAGAGCCCACACGTCGACACTGGTTGTTACTTCAGGTCTCACCTCAGATTCGATCGCGTAGTTCACATAGCACTCTGGGGCACCTGTGTTACAGCGATGTCAGTCATCCCAGCTTTAGCATGGCTCCCAGTCACTATTACTTACTGTACATGCGGTTCCCCTCGTTTTCAATCTTGAAACGACCGTCAGGTCTCAAGACTCTCCTTACCTCAGCCAAGCCAAAGTCAGCGAGCTTGAAACGAACATTGAATCTCGACTCTTTCTGTTTCTGGTTTGATGATTTTTCTGGGTGAGGAAAGACCAAAAATATTGGCTGGTTGAATGTCCTGATGAATCCTATCTATGGTTAACAACTGTCTCCAGGGTATCAATGGCTAAACACTCACGCTGCGATGAACCCATTTAAGGATCCTCCCCCGAGTGGCGGCCTCCCCAAGTTGTGAAACCCGTACAAGCCTGTTAAAAGCTTTAATAGAGCGCGCCAGAATGTCTTAAAGTCATCCGCAGTTACCGGAAGACCAGTGTTTTCGAAGAATTTCAGAAGAGAGCCCATCTCAGCGTACTCAAGGATGATGATTCGTGTTTCAGTCCGCTCAAAGGAAAAGGATCCATAGTACATGGCAATGTTCTTGTGAGCCTTTGGGTGGTCAGAAAGTCTCGAGTAGACGTCTGCTTCGGCCCTGTAGAGGTCCCCCATTTCTTGACCCTTGAAAATTTTTGAAGACCACAGGGGTGTCCTATGACGAGTGAGCAGTCATCTTCTAGATGGATGATACCTACCTTTTCCGTCATTGTATTACACTCGGAGTGGATTTCGACTTTGTGAATGGATGGTCCATCACCACCCCAGGCATTATCTCTGAGCGACTCGAGATATGTCACTGGTAGAATCTGCTGACGATGAAGCTCCCGCTTGTAGATCAGGTGCTTGCTGAACTCCAGAGGGCAGAACATCCACTGTTCATCGTGGAAATCTCCAAGGCAAGGAGGCCATTCGCGTGGAAGGGGCGAAATTGGTAGTTGAAGATCATCTCGGTCCTTGCGGAGAAAGAGGGTAATATTCTCAGGTTGGCCAACGTAAACCAGCGTAGAGAAGACACGCACAAACTTTTCCGCAATCTGTGCCGCACTCTCTTGGAGATCGCAAGAATCAAGAACTTTTCGGATGTTGTCCGGTGTCCAGTAAGCTTTCAAACGAGACGAAGGAACGTAGAAACATGTCTGGTTTTCGCCGTTCATACCAGATCCTTGATTCTCCAGGACCCATTCGCGAAAGTGAACGACATGCTCGTTCTTCATATTGATAGTACCATCGATTTTGGTTCAACATAAGGTACGGCAGGAGAAAAGAAGAGGCTGAAGTTTATGAAGTTGAAATTCGCACCCTTGTGACTTGACGGGAGGACAAGAAAGATCAAGGAGGAGGGTGTGTGGGCGGTGGGCAGAGACCAAACACAGGGCAGGTGGACGAGGCAGAACCGAGCCAAGACCACCCTCTTGAAAAAGCCCTCATGTTCAGCCAGTATGGGTTGTTCAGCTACGCCACCCTTGTTGCCTCGCCTGCCTCTTTTGGGGCCGCGGCTGATTTAGGCGCCGGGGTTGGCTGCCCCCTCGAACAATGGCTGAAAGTGATCACAAAGTGACCAAGCCACTGCGGAGCCTGATGCTCTCAGCCTGATGTCGCTTGGCTGCCTTGTGGTAAGTCTCACACTGAAAGTAGTTAAAGCAATGTCATTCTTGTGGGAGAACTGGTCACGCACATGGAGCCTCCCTTTGTGGGTAGTAGGGAGCCAGGAGACATACCGCCTACGCAAGAGAGTCTGGTTTTTTAAGAATAGATAAATTGAAGGCAACACTACGCCAAAACTCCCAAATGCCCGGCCACAGGGGCCATCTCACACCTTGTCAAGTCCAGCCCTCCAGCGAGCTCTACCTGAGAGGCACTTGAAAAAGAACGATCCACAAGATAAAGGTAACCACCATCAAAGGCAGACATATAGAGACAAAGAGCTCAAAAAGCAAACTGGTGAAGGTTGACGGCTTCACTAAAGTCCTTGGCATCCTGGTTTATCTCAACTAACCCGCTCTGGAAGAAGGTCTATGCAAGGAGTATTAGTACAGTTGATGACTGCAGGATTCAAGGGGTTTATCCTTACCGCCACGAACATCGCGGGAAGGAATGCCAGTGTCACGCAAGTGATGACGTGCATCGAGATGGTCTCCTTCTCTGTCTTGAAGGCGATTCCTTCCATCTTCTCGGATTGCGCTTGTGAGCTCTCGGCGAAGATACGGCCGATTTGGACGTTGCGATATTGCAATATGCCGTCAAACTGGGTGACATACTGTCAGTGGACGGATGTTTATGCATGTTGTGGAAAATCTTACCAGTGTTTTGCCCTCGTGTAACCACGCCATCAATGATTTTACCTGTGTGATTCGGATTTGAAGGTTTCTTCTGATGCGATTGATCCGCCGGATGAAAGATGCCAGTTCCTTCTTGCAGTGGTCTTTGATCTCCGAGGGGAAACCTTCTCTCTCCCATATCTCTTCGTAGCTCTCTGCAATGTCGCGCAGGGCTTGGTCGTTGAGATTCATGACCAAGCAAAAGCTTTCCAGTAGTTCACCAAAGTAGTGAAGTTGCTGTACCTCGTCAAAAGAAAAGGTGTCGAGAATCATGAGCTTATCAATCTCATCTCGCTCACCGGCACAAGTCCCTCTCAGTAGTTGGGGCAGTGATTGAATTGGGAGAATAGTCTGCTTGTCAGTCGAATAGCCGCGTGTAATCAGCTTCTTGACCGAGGCAAGGATTCTCCTCCTCAGGTTTGGAGGATCTAAATCGATCACTTTCTCGGGAAAGTCGAATGTTGAGGTCTTGGAAGTGTGCAGTGTAGATGCCAGTGTGAAGGCTCGTTTCACGCCTTTTGGTTGGGCATCAATGCGTGCAGTCTGAGCCTTTGTCAAGACCGTGCGGATCTTTCTCTCAATGTCGTTTATACACGCTCGCCAGTCCTCGTCACACCATTCTAGGTGAACCATGTGAGTTTCCAAAGTTGCCGTAAAACATCCTGCCAGATCGTTCATGGCCTCGGATCCCAGGGCTGGGAACTCGGTTGACGCCTCTTTGATTCTGTTCTCCATGAGGCCATTTGCTTTGATGTTGATCCAAAGAGCCTTTCCAGTTACGAGGTCGAAGGTATGATAGACGGCCATCTGTCGAATATTCCACGTCGTTGTGTTGTCGAGACCAGAACCTCGCTCTAATGAACGCAGCAGATATTGCACACAGAACTCACGTCCTGAGCGACCAAGTTTTGGGATCTCCAGCAACCGTTCAGCAGCTACATCGAGACTGTCATGGCAGTTGAATCCCGTCATATGGTAGTCGAGTGGCTCATCCGTGGCGCCGAATGAGGACACAAAGTCCAAGAATCTAGGATCAACTTGGTGAAAGCAGCATAGGTATGAGAAGCTGTCGCGTGAACAGTTCAATTCAGCCCGTGAGTGTGCCGCTTGGATGAAGCTGTAACATGTCAAAATTGAACGGCGTGTTTAAAGGCTTATTGCATACATGAAACGGGACTTTGGGTCCTTTCGATTCTCCAGCAAGTGCCTCTTCAGCTCACCATAGTGCCGAAAGTTGCCTTCTCGGTAGACTGGAGAATTTAATAAGCAGGCGTTTAATAAACGCCTCTCAATAGGTTACAGTGCGTACCATCATCACCATCATTCAGCTCTAGTAAGCTTATGTCCTCGGCTGTGCGGTCAAAGAGAGTCTCGTCATTCATAAGGCATCGACGATAGCGCTGCAGAGTGCTCTTCCGATGCACAGGTATTAAAAGATTGCATGGGTAATATGCCCAGTTCTCACTGGCATCGACAAGAAGATCGTGGGAGTTCATGGCCGCAGGGATGATGGAAGAAAGCGTATCCGGAATGAGAAATATGGATGGCATAAGATACTTTATAAAATCTCAGGCTCTGGCGACAAAAAACAGGGCTATGTAATAAAGTACACCCCCCCTAACCCTCAAAGGCGGTGCCCAGCTCTCACACCAACCACTTACCCAGAACTACCATCACACGCCGCTGCCATTCTTTTACTGGCTGGAACTAAGCCGGCACCCATTTCGCTAATCCTTTCAATTTCTTGATCTCAAGTCTGTGATCCTGCGCATAGCATTGAGCAAAAAGGCCTCGATGAAAATAACCGTTGTGGATTTCACATACGCTTGTCAATTCCATCCCATCCGGTAGATCGAAAACCAATTGCGCATTTCGACACTGCAGTCGAAACCCCTACAGTATCAGCCTAAAACGCCCCTCTAATGAGGAAAGAAATTGGGCATCTGTACCTCAACCACGATGGCATTGGTATTGAAGGTGTGTCTCAACCACGCCTGAAACACAACTGGCGACAGTTTGTATGAAGGGTACCTCGCTTCTGTCATGGTGGTGCAATGTGGTGCTGGCAGACCCTGTGCTCCGCCACACAGGCTCCCCGCTGGGCTTTTTAACTCTGCAAGTTAAGGAGATGCAGCCAAGTGTACCCTATGAGGCTCTGCTGGCATGAGGCCAGCGATCATGATATTTACAAGTACAGATATGGCGAGATCGTTTGTACCTCATGATCAAATCATTTGACAAGGCACACTACTGCATCCAGTGAATTGCTTCAACGTGCACACATCTTCATGCTACATCAGTCACACGCAAGGGAGGGCTATGTCAGGCTCTCGACCAAGTCATCGCTGAGGTGCGGCCAACTGGCGTAGGCCACCTGCGAGGGAGCCTCCTTGGCGCAGCGGTGGGCTGGAGCAGCCATGTCCTCATTCGTGCACACTATTGATAACGTCAGGTCATATGCCCATGTTGTGGAACCTCAAAATTCGCAGCTGTGTACGGCTGAACGCCACAACTATGTATGCAACCCCCAACCCCCAGACAGGTCATTTTTTGAAAAATTGGTCGGCTAACTTCCACCAATTGGTTTTGCTTATTCTCAGGTAGGCTATGTGATTGCAAGCCATCGTGTCTTAGACCTACAGAGCCTGGTTCTCACAAGCTGGATAAACGTCCTTTTCCCCGAGCCTAATTTTCAAGGCACTTTCGTACCAAGTAGGTATTTTTCGCCGGGGCCAGGGTCTCGATGTTGCGGAAGGGAGAGAACAATATTTGGGGCAAGTTACGGAGTGTTGTTTTCTCAGCCGGGGGCTTGCTTCGGCTTTCATGCAGACAGCCTCTAAGTCGTTGTACCTTCGTGACAATAGCTCTAACTAGAGGGAAAACCGCACAGTAGCAACCAATGACTTCCAAAACTTTATCTATGCTATAGGGTAAAACATGTAGATGTTTGCTTACTTTATATCAGGTCTATCTATTTGTCTGAATCCGACTACTTCATCCTATGATCTAATGCCTTGATGGCCTACACAAACAGTCCTTTACGATAGGGAGCGGAATAAGCACAAACCCGAGCCCAGCCAACCCGAATGGATGTTGATATTGGGGTAGTTGAGGTACACTGACATTCACACTTTTGGCATCAACCGTTGCTTATAGTAAGTACCACAGCAATACCCTGAAGGGGCGTAGATGGCTAAACATAGATTTCAGAAGCATTTCAAGCTTTCGACACGTAACTCATAGCAATAACGACTTAATTAATGCTTAGCCCGTCCCTAACAGATGAGTAGATGTCTCAAACCTAGTTGCCGAACGGCTCGCCGATAGCACCCACGACAGTCCCACAGTTACTACCATAGTTAGGAATAATCTTGAAGGTCCTGCCATTCTTGTCCCGTGAGATTGTGTGTGTCTGTTCCTCCCTAGTAGAGCTACCGCTACGGCCCAGTAGAATCCGGATACCAAAAACACTGATACTGCCGCCGGCAGATGCCGTCTCCCTAAGGTTGGCGTCAAGAGTCCTAGCGGTCGAGCGGCCCACAGTGATCTCGTAGCCCAAGCCACTGATCACGACGAGCTGTCTCACCCTGGTGAGTGTCTGGAGATTTTTAGGGGCATCTCGGCGGAGTCTGTACTTGGAAACATCGGGGACCCTTTGCGAAGTCAGTAATAGCTCAACCAAAGTTCTTTTTCATTGCCAACAGAGCCTTGACATACCATTTCCCAGTAGTGATGGTGACGACCTCAAGATCGTCGTAGGTCACCTTGATAGAAACCTGAGGCGTTTCTGAGCCAGTCTGCAGAATACTGGATTCTCTAGAGCGATCTCCACCAGTACTGAATGAGAACCATCCAGTGCTGGCTCCAACACTATCTGCACCTCTGGTCTGACCAAAGTTGTAGTGGGACGTGTCTTTTTGGGTGTCGATAGTGAATTGGATTCACTGTGATGGATTGTAGTTGGACCTGGAGGATTTCTCCATAGCCCTCTGTACGAACCTCTCATAGTCCGGGGAATCGTACAAGGGAACGCGTTCGGAGGATGGAGGTGGGACCCTTTCGCCATTCTTCTGAATACGTATCAGCTCTTTTAAGGTGAAAGGGTTTCTAGTTGCGGCATTCATGTTGTAGCTACTGTGTGTTAGCTTGGAATGTCGTTGTTACAATGCTCAGGCACGTACCCATCATGGTCGACGGAATTATCCAAAGCCATGCCAAGCGCGTCTTTGTCCTGTTTAACCACGGGGGACATGGGACCGTTCTTGTTAAGCTGAATCTGGATGATTTTATTAGTGATGCTGTCGACGTTTTGCTGCGCTGCGTTCAAAGCAGGGGCATGACCAGTTACAGCCCAGTTAAGGAAGGGCTGGTTGGTCATGCCCATCTCCGTATCTTCCTTCCACCTGACAAGAGCCTCCTTCTTTTCTCTTTCCAAAGCTGCTTGGGCGCCTTTTTGCTCCTCGATCGAATCGAGGAGGACAGCATCTAGGGCAGGGTTGTCTCTGCCACCCTGACTAAGTCAGCGACATGTTCAACAGACCGTATAGGCTACATACCAAGTCGACCCAGTTCAAATAGCTAAGATTTCGTGTCAGTACCCATATTACAGTCATTTAGTTGGAAGAAAGGCACTTACGTGCCAATAGCCTGATCGAATCCATGGGAGGCGGAAGGGCTATAGAAGATACTATCGGTGGCCAAGAGGTTGTTGCTGAGCTCGTATAGACCCTTGGCCTTGTACTCATTGGGGATGTGAGTACCGACAGGGGGCGCATTCTGGGCCTCATTTGCAAGGAAGAAAATCTTTCTGCCTTGACCTGCTCGAAGAACCTTGTTCTTGATTTGCTCACCATACTCGAGCCAAAATAGCTCGGACGTCCTGTCAGTGGGGGCCATGCTTTGAGATGGAAAAGAATTCTGCAGCGTCGAAAGTTGCGATGTGGCTGTCTGGGAACGTAGGTAGGAAGCGGTAGTTTGGTGAAGATAAATATGAAGCTGAGGCGGGATCGTCACGAGATCTTATACTTCGAGGCGCAACAACATTTGCCCTCTGTTGTCCTGTTTTGTGCATGTGTCTTGTTTGCCAAGGAACTAACGTTAGCCACTTCGGTCTCTCTCCTTCTAGATTGTCGAAAGCTAGTGCTAGTATTCACACTTCCCTTCACCGCTAGGCATCTTTTAAGGGCCGAGACCCTGCTGCCACCTCTTCAACATGGCTGCTCAGCAGGTTGTTCAATGCCAACGCCAACGCCCGAGGACTGCCAAGAGCATAGTTGACAATAGTGTAGAACGCACCGTAGGCTATCCTCGATTTCACTTACCTTGAATCTTGTTTGCGCGATCAAGGTCGATGGATCAGGTGGAGGTGCTTTGGTGGTGGAGGCAGGCAGTTGACAGCCAAGCACCAACCAGTGTGCTCAAGCACATCCTTTACACGATTTCACCTTAGTCCAGAACCAGGGCAAATATGTGTTTCGTCACGCCACTGTGTTAGCATTGAGATATGATGCTATGATGTATTGGAAATGTGTTCTTTATCATAATTGAAGCCGGGATAACCAACATTGAAGATTGTGTTTTGTCACGTCCACAAAGAGGAGATTGTCTGAGACATCGACTCTAGGGCATTGAGTTTAATACCTTGGACATTTTCCTAGGCGAGACAACACCGTCCTAACAACTGATGAGAAAAACGTCAAGGTCCGTTAAAATTAAGCCTTAATGTGCCGCTCATTAGCTCATTAGCTCATGGGGACGCCGATAGTCCTCAACTAGTTCGGCAACCGGGGCATAGATCGGATCTACTGGCGCATGGCAAATAGACGAATCGGGGATCATCCGGGACTCTTGGTATTGCCCCCTCATCCTGGCCAGAGCGATCCTTCCGCTCCACTCTGTGTGATAGGGCTGATGGTTTCTCCCATTCAGCCAGCCACATCCAGCCATCGAGATCAGTCTGGTCTCGATCAATTAGTCCCATTGTCTAGTGCTCTCGTGCTCTGAGCAAGTGGCCCTTTGCGATGAAGAGCAAACTGAGCACAAACCCAAGCCCAGCCAAGCCAACCGAAAACCACAATGCCCCGCGATAACCCAGCAGTCTATCATGTTCAGTCTTGCCCGAATTGTTGATATTCGTTTCGACAGTGCCTGCAAATCCAAGCCCAATTGATATGCTGTAGTTGATGACAGTCAAGACAACACTTGCACCCATTCCCTGGATTCCCCGAGGCACTGCATTCGAGAAGATGATGACAGCAGAAGGGAAAGACGTATCCATACCGACAGTGATAATGAGGACGCTGAAGAAATAGTATGTCCAGTATGTCGAATAAGGAGGTCGAGTTGCCGCGAGAATAGATCCCACGAGGTAGGCAACCTGACCGACGACCATGATCCAAGACGCGGGGATCCTCCCAATCAATTTGCCGACAGCCAATGCTGAGACCAACCCAACAGGAATGACAGGAACAAACCAGGCTGCCATTTGAAGAGGAGTGTTTCCTCCAATGTCAAGGGCGACTTGGCCAATATAGTAGACCTATAAACGTTGTTAGTCTTGAACTTCATTTCGAGACAGCAGGTACTAACCCAGATACCAAAGCACGCCCAACCTGTTGCTGTGCATGCAAACACAAACCCAATATCAGAGTTGAAAGCGGCCAGAGGCAAGAGAGGTGATTTCGCCCAGTATATCTCGATACAAAAGAACACTGCTCCAAACAGAACGCCAAGTATAAGGCAGATGTAAACGTAGGGTTGCTTCCAGCCAACAACAACAGCCTGGTTCCACGCAAAGTTGAACAGCACCAATGCGGTAACACCAGTCAAACCGCCTGGAATGTCGAGTGCTTCAAGTCTCTCTCGGACTGACTTATTCTGCTTCTCATGAAGAGGCGGCGGGATCGTCCACTCAGCAAAAGCAGCAATACCAGCTAGTGCAATGGCGAGACTCCAGTAGATCCACGGCCACCAGGCAAGAGCAAAAAGACCTCCAAATAAAAAACCTGCGATAGCACCAAAAGGGGCAGCACCGCCAAACCATGCGAACGCCATGTTTTGGCGCGGCCCAGGTGCGAAGGATCGGCCGAGGATAGCAAGAGCGTTTGGTAGAGTGAGAGCTGGACCCATGCCTTGGAAGACTCGACAAAAGGTGAAGAGAACGTGATTGGAGTAGACCGATAAGCCGGCGACCAACGACCAGAGAGAGTACCAGATCATGCCCATGACAAACATCTTCTTGTGACCAAACTCGTCTCCAAGTCTCCCACCGATGAGGATAAAAGTGCCGAGAGTCAGACTGTATCCTGCGATAAGCCAGGAGAGTTGACCTGGATTGGTTATGCCAAACGACTCTCCAATCAGACCAACAGTTGTAAGGGTGTTTCCTAGACCAACTTGATTGGTGAACATGGCAGTGCAGAGAGTTCCAACGAATAGGATCTGGCGAGGGGTAGAAAGGGCGTCCGCTGGATAGAGGTTCTTTTCCTGGTCGGACTGCGAGCTAGACTCGACATCTGGTGATATTTTGTGAGCAAAATAACCTACCAGAGGTCGCTGAAATAACTTACCTTGAAGTACTTGAGATGGTGTCCTGCGTGGGGATTGGGCTTCTGGCTTCAGCTCCAGATCTATATCAGATAGGGACGTCATGATAGTGATCAAAATCGGTGTCTTGCTCTGAGATATGGCGATAGAGAGACCAGTAGGCAATGGTGAACGTGAACTGAGTGTTGAAAATATCCCAAATTCGCAGAGATGAAATTAGATTTATATTGTATTTTCCTTTCTTATATCATTCCTTTCACTGTTCATACGGATTCATCTTATTGGCCATTCCATAACCATGCTCCGATTGCTCGTGTCAGGATGGGACTAGTGCCGGAGCTCTCGAGAGGTCCGCTCCGGGCCCCCGGATGAGGCGAAACAGCAGGATGTATGACGAATGGCATATCTTGAACCTTGAATAATCCGATGAGTGTACGAAATATCCCTATTTTTGTGTTTACTAAGCATCTTGACGATGCGTTCGGAGTCTAGCAACAGCAATCTATATTAACAACACACTTGTCCCTTATTTTCGTGACAGTTATCAGGAGTTCACCCGTCAGTCGCCACATCATCAACCCCTGATCACCTTTCTTCGGTCTATGCTCTTTCCAACCTGTCACTTCATATCATGAGTTCATCTAAGTTCATTGTCCCTCCCCAGGGGCTGGTGCTTGTGACTGGAGTCAATGGCTTCATCGGTTCTCACATCGCCAACAATCTCCTTAGTCTGGGCTACCGAGTGCGCGGTACAGTTCGAGATTCAGACAAGGCAGCCTGGATCACAGAAGCCATGCAAGAACTCAACCCTTCCGGCCACTTCGAAGTTGTGATTGTCCCAGACGTCACCGCCTCAGATACATGGAGCGAGGTTGTGCAAGGTGTCGATGGCATTGTCCACGTAGCGACAGACATGTCTTTCGACGCCGATCCCAACAAGGTCATCACGCCTATGGTTCAGGGTGTCAGAAACCTGCTTGTGGCCGCGGCTTCGGAGCCAACAGTTAAGCGCTTCGTCTTTACTAGCAGCGACCGAGCGATATCCAATGCCATCAACGACAAAGAGGTTACTCTCGACTCAAGCATGTGGAACGAATCAGCCGTTAAGAGTGCCTGGCGACTGCCGCCTTACGAGGCTGATCGCGTCTGGGACGTCTATGCAGCTCTCAAGACCCAATCCGAACAAGAGATTTGGGCATTCGCGAAGGCTGAGAAACCGAAGTTCATCATCAACTCGGTACTTCCCTGCTTCAACGTTGGGCCGATTCTTCACCCCAAGCAGCCTGGAAGTACTGGAAAATGGGTACGAGACTTCTGGAAGGATCCTGATCATTACAAGGATTTGCAGCAGTTTGGTGCCTCGTGGTACATTAACGTGGAAGACACCGCACTACTACACATCGCTGCTCTCACTCAAGAAGATGTCAAGGGGGAACGTCTGTTGGGATTTGCAGGTCCCTTCAACTTCAATAGCTGGCTTGGTGCATTTCGACAGTTGGATCCGTCGAAGCCTTGGCCGGCTGATGATCCATCTCAGGAGCATAACTTGTGCAAGGTTGATACTGGAAGGGAGGTGGACTTGTTGAAGCGATTCGGACGGAGTGGTTGGACGAGCTTCTACGAGAGTGTCAGGAAGAATTGTCTTGAAAGCCGAGAATGAGGCTGGAATTGTAGCTATTTGGTTGGATGACATCAGTTGGCAATATGCCAAGGACATGCAAGTGTTAGCACACAGAATGCAGAATCATCATTGTCGCATCATTTCTACCAAGATGGCTTGGCTTTCTCTATTGGTTCCTCATCTGCATTTTCAGCCATGTGAAATTACCAATTCTTTATAATATTCTGGGTGGCTTCGTCAGCAGCATACCTGTTCTCTCAGTGTTCGCGATGTTATCAAAACCACCACCTGCGACACTGGAAAAAGCCATTGAGATTGCCACTACACCCGAGATGAACAGACTTGATTCGCTACGACATGAAAGAATTATCAATCCGATCTCTCGCAATCTAAGATCCCACTCTTGGCCCGAGAGGGAGAGTTCTGGTGGGTGTCATCCTGCTGACAAAAGCCAATTATCTTGGCGCAAGCCTCCGGAGGCTTCGTAAGGTCCGTTCCGGGCGCTGACATCAATCGCAACCACAGAATCGCCTTGCGATATCATGCAGCATGAGATGGCTATTAGATAATGGTAGGCTCTTTGGACTATATTAATATGCATTCCATCTTGCAATATCTCTCCAACATTTCTTGCATCTCATTCCCCTCCATCCTCATTCTCCAAGTACAACTTCCAAAATGGCACCCAACTCTCCCGTCGCCCTCATTCTTGGAGCTGGCTCCAACATTGGACACCATGTCGGCCGCGCATTTGCAGCCAAGGGATACAGAATTGCCCTCGCTGCTCGAAGCCTGAAGGAGGACGACAGCACCTCTGATCAGTTGCACATTCGCAGCGACTTTAGCGACCCAGAGTCTGTGGAGAAGGTCTTTTCAACCGTCAAGACGCAGCTCGGTACGCCAGGTGTCGTGGTTTACAACGGTAATTTGCCTCTCTAGTTCTGTCTCTCTTCATATCACTGACATTCCTCTCAAAGCCGCCGCTGTGACTCCCAACGATGCCAAGAGCCCCCTCAGCCTTGACCTCAAGGCCTTCACCCGTGACTTGGCCATCAACACAACCAGTGCTTTCGCAGCAGCTCAGCAAGCCGCCCTCGCTTTTGAGGAACTCCCCGACTCAGCATCACGCACCTTCATCTACACCGGAAACTTCCTCAACGACAAGACCATCGTCTCACTCATGGATCTTGGCGTCGGAAAGTCCGCGACAGCTCATTTCATCAAATGCGCTGCTGAGGCGTACGGTAGCAAGGGATTCAAGTGCGTGGTTCTCTCCCGGTTAATATGGCTCCCGATTACTAATTCGATGCAGATTCTACTACGCCGATGAGCGAAAGGCAGATGGTTCGAGTGCATCCGCTGCCATTGATGGTGCTGCTCATGGAGAGTTCTACACTAAGCTTGCTGAAGGAGACTCTCAGGGGCCATGGCAGCAGACTTTTTGTCAAGGGGCAGGGATATACGAAGTTCTGAGCTTGTCACCAATGCACTTTATCGTAGTATCTGATACTAGTTCTCAACACTTTTCTGGTCTTAATACCATGTCTTATTACATGGCCTGCAAGCAAGTCCAACTAGAAAAGAAATTAGTCAGAGATTAACAATAATACGGCTGGAACAATTCGAGCATAACGGCTGTCAACAGCCAAGCATAACGGTCTTTAATAGGCGGGCATAACGCTTTTGGAATCTCGGAGAGGTTATGTTAATAATCCCGAGAAAACATAATGACAAAGTATAGGTGAATAAGAAAGCATGTTATATCATCGGCAGCAACATCGCCGGTCTTTTCCCAAACATCTTCAGCTTGATCTTTGACTACTAGGTATTTTGTTAATATCTCAGCCGCGGGCAGCACGAACCTGGTTCTAAACCGGATACAAATCTTAGCGCGATTGTATCCATCCATCCAAAGGAGGTCTAACATAGGCTTGATTGTTGATTTATAATCACGGCAGGGGTGATCACGTGAGCTCACTCATCTCATCATCCCGTCATCGCCTTCTGCTTTCTCTATCACAACTTCGTGCCAAGGCTTCTAACTGCGTCTCGGTGCCTCTTATCGGCAATTCAGTGGGAAATTGAGAATTGACCCCTTGCAGCCCCTAGCCAGTTTCTCTCACAACCCATCAACCACCGCAAAATGGGTGGAGACACCCAACCCTCAGGGCCGTCTGGTGAACCAGCAGAGTCTCAACGGCCAATGATAAGGGTAAATCACCCAGGTTCATTTTTGTGACCGCAAATAACACCTTGATAGGCCTGCGACATGTGTCGGATCAAAAAGATACGATGCCAGCCGACAAAACAGGGGTGTGCTCAATGCACCAAGTACAAGACAAAATGCCACTTCACCCCTATTTCCACGAAACGAAAACCCCGAAGACCAGCCGGGTATGCCTTGTGTGCTCAAGGGCATCAGCGAGACGCTAACATCATTGCAGATACAAGTACATTGCTCAGTTGGAAGAGAGACTTCAAAACATGGAGAATGTCTTGGAGAAAGCTCTCCAACGCGCCAAATCCACCGAGGCAGACGCCCCTAGAGAAGAGTATACCATGGATCTTGAACCTTTTTGAGACCTCAGGAAAACAGCCACAGTCAGATATAGTTGTTGCGAGTCCTCCCCAAAGGATAACGAACATCTTCCCTTCATCTTGGTTTGGTGGAAACAACATGACACCAGGAGACTTTACGGAAATCCTCAACTCCGCTTCGTCTCCATTACGCCCATCTCCCTCCTTCACCGTCGGCATGGCACTGGGCCCGTTCTCTCTACCCACCTTCCAGGAGCTCCCGACAAAGCCAGTGGCCTTTGACTTGGTAATGGATACTTTCAAGAGCTTCAATCGCTTCTTCCCACTCTTTGATGAGCAGGATTTCTTGCAGAAGTTTGACCGCCATTATTTAGCCTCGAGTCCAAGCAGTCCAGGTTGGTGGGCGTGCATCAACATTGTTCTATCGCTAGCGCATCGGTTCCGCTCGATGCGCATGTTTGAAACGGGATCTGAAAGTGCACAAGCGTGCGGGTATTGCCACAATGCCCTCGCAGTTGTTGCAGAGCTCAATGTTCTGCACAATAGCTTGCCGGCAGTTCAAGCTCTGGTTGGTATGGCTGTCGTACTTCAAGGATCAGCAAATTCACATCCAGCCTCCGTTCTCACGGCTGCTGCAGTGAGATTGGCGCAGGCCATGGGACTACACCGAAAAACTCGTGATAATGGCCTTACCGAAGCGCAGAATGAGCAGCGGAGACGTGTGTTCTGGATTGCCTACTTCCTGGACAAAGATATCAGTCTACGGATGGGGCAACCCTTTTCTCAAGACGACGACGATATGGATGTTGAGTTGCCGTCGGGAATATTATCCCAGTTGCCTTTTAACCGCGATGGACATTGCACCATCGACCTCTTCAAGTCCCGCATCGGACTTGCTGTGATTCAAGGACAAGTCTACAAGCGACTATACTCAGTACAGGCATCACAACAGTCCAAGACGCAGAAGGCATCAATGGCGAAAGAACTCGACTCGATATTATCATACTGGAGAAGCGGTGTTGAGATTGATCTCGAAAGCGATCACGTTACGGTGCCTCTGTCGCCCGAGGCCCTGCACGTGCTCATCCTGCGATTCACCTATATCAACTGCCTTATCATGGTGGCTCGACACTTGCCGCAAAGACAGCAGCTTGTGGTGAACGATGGGTCTGATATGCAGGCAACTTTCGCGCCGATTGAGAGTGACTGCATCATCGAATCGAGAAAAGCAGTTCGTCTGATGCATCTAATACCTCATGGAGACTACGCTTGTGTCTGGTAAGAAGTCTATCAAGACTAACATTTCTCTACTAAACATCGGCAGGATCTTACTTCATCCGTTCTTCGCTGCCGTCACGACCCTCTTGCAGAATGCGCTAGACCACCCTGCCTGTCCAGACACACAGTCGGACCTGGAGATTGTCCAGCCATTTTTCAGGCTACTGGATGTCTTGGCGGCTGAAGAAAGAACCTGCTACCGGTCAAACGAGGCAAGAAGGATGCACCGCGAATGCAATGACTTATTGAGAAGGGCGTCCGAGGCTGTCGGTTGTGTGAGCATGGTGTTTGACCCCACGGGGCTGATAGAGGTGGTGTAGGGAGTGGCATAGCACATCAAGGGAACATAGATCGATGCACCAGTGTTCACGGCAGATAAGATCATATATAAGCTCTGTCGCTTTATAAATGACAGAAAAAATGGCAGCGGTCTTCGATGTCTATCTACGATCTATGAAGCCTAAAACCAATAGAGAGCGCGCCAGCTCATCCCAAGAACACCTTTTACCTATAACCGCCTAAAGTCCCAATCTCTTGTAGATCTATATCTAAGGCTAAACCGGATTCCCTTTTGTCCAATTGACCTGAACATCCTGCTTGACGCAGATGCCTCCATCCCCTTCATGGCCGTTGCGATACTCGGGTCCCAGTATAGACTCATCACTCTTGTTATCGCCAGCGATACGAGTGATAGTACTAGGGCCGCGGATCCCCAACTTTGGATCTGCGTTGGGGAATCCTCTGTTCGACTGGCTCGCTTCGTGGCTGCGAGGCAGGCTGCCAAGGTTGTAGCTTGGGCCATCGCTGCCTTCACCTTGCTTCTTGTAGGATCCTTCGGTGGAGTATTTGGAACCGTGGAACGTTCGGCGCCAGAGGGGACGGAGGATGGGAATGCCGATGCACATGAGGGTGACGGCCATTTCGGCGGCGGACCAGATGATCAAGGGGACGGTGTCAACTGTCAAAGTCGTTAGCTGGGACTACTGAGTGTCTGTGGGTAAACTTGCGTGTGTAATTGGCTGTGAAGCCGGTTGCGACTTCGTAGGTGCGGACGATACCACAGACTCCGGCGCTATGACATGTCAGAAAGGCAGGCAGATCAGGGTTGACAGGTACTTACACAACGCCAAAGCTCATGCTGGCAGCGATGGTGATCTTCTCCCTGTACTTCATGTTTAGGCCCCAGATGAAGATCCAAGGGAAGATGGCGAAGAAAAAGTCGACGACAGCGCACCAAACTGTAACAAAGCGTCAGGTAAAGGAGGATAGAAGAAGGGGGGCAATGTAGGTCCTACCTCCAAGAAGGATTGCGAATGGAGTCACGTCAACGTTGCACACGCCCTCGACTCGCATGCGATCATAGATCTTCTCGGCCGGGATGCATTGAACCCAAAAGACGATGGCAGTGATGACAGAGACGAGCATGAGCGACACCATGGCGATCCAGATGGCGATCTGGTGCCACAGCTCAACAACGATGCGCAGCAAGAATAGACCAAGAGAGGTCTTTGCCACACCCATGCCAATGACGGCAAAGGTCTGACCAATCATCTCGTACTTGATGGCCATGGCAGCATTGTCGAAAGCTTCAGTGCCGGCATCCAGGCCGGGCATCGTCTGACCGAAGCCATAGTGAGCCGAAATGTGAACAAAGATGGTATAGAGCAAAATCAAGATCTGGAAAAGTTAGCAAACACATCCAAGAGAACAGTGTAGATAGTACTCACGCCGCTCAGCCAGTAAGCATGGTCATCAGCGCCGATTTGCTTCATAACAAACGCTCGCGTATAAAGACGAAGAACAACAAAGATCCAAGTCATGACAGTAAAAGCCCACATGACGGCCAAGGCCATCGGGGCTTGTCCTCCAATTTCCATGATGGGCAAGCTCTACTTCTTTTTCGCAAAGGGGGAACGCGTGTTGCGAAAAGGATTTCGAAATCTTGGCCCAGGGGAGGAACCAACGAAACATATGTGTTCCTTCAAAAATCATTTCGTGGGGAACCCGGGACCCAGAAATATACGAAAAAGTCCTTTGCGGTTCCGTGTCTTTGGTAGCGAACGATTCAGATTGCGGGAGATACAATGGCTGGTGCGTTTTTTGCCACAAGGAGCCCCCAGACCTGGTTCATCGGTATTGCGCACTGGGGTTACATAGTGTGGTTCGGTCAGGACGAATCTTCTAGGCCCCGTTGCACGGATCTTGAGATATCCAGGGGACCATCCCGTTCATCGGTAGTTTCAATGCAGGGAGAAAACATGATAGCTCTTTTGAGAAAACAAGACGGCATCAGCCCATGAACGTAAGCACACTCAAGCCCTTCCGGTCGGGCATCTAGACGCCCGTTAGCAATACCTCTAACGCGACTATTTTAGATGATAAGCGCCTTCCTTTCCAAAGAGAGAAAGGGGGCGAAGCAAACAAGTTCATTGTTCAAGTGGCTTTTTAGTCTCCCCTTTGGCGGTTTGCTTTTTCTTGGGGTCGTATTACTCCCGCGTTAGTTCGCTGCAACGGTAGTCCGGACCGCAGCCGTTGATTTTTCCTTCCCGGGGGGAGGGGAGGGGGAAGACCCTTGGTTGCATTCCGAGACGATGGATTGCGGCATTTGCCAAAATGAAACGGGTACACGGGTAATCTTCGAGGCTTTGACGATCATCAAGGGACGGACGGGTTGTAACCGAGTGGGCAAAAAATCCCTGAACGCCTCCAAGGCGCCTTAGCTTACAACGCCGTCGTCTTTACAAAAAGAAATACGCGTCCTGGAAGGGTTACATGGCTGATTTAGCAGTCACTGTTTGCCTTCACCATTCTACAATAGTCCAGTTAGGCTCTGTTTAGAACAGTTCGTTGAAACGGCGGGGCGGGTATGGCGGGAAACTAGGGCAATATATCCATGCTAACCGGGACTAGAGAGTCAGTTCCCCGGGGCCAGAATGTGAAATAGCTCGACTCGAGTTGGCTGGTCTAGACCGGGGGGAATGAAGATCCCTACCCCAATCTCCACAAGCAAACAACGACGAAGCCTCACGGCGACATGGTTCCTGCATTCAAACAACGAGAATCCTCTATGTGGAAAATGACTCGTACGATTTTATCTTGTCCGAGTCGTTGGCCTAAGCCGCCGTCCGCCTCCTTGAAACCGGTTCTCGAAACATCCCTGACCTGTATGATAAATGAAATTTTATTAGCGACATATCTGGGCTCCAAATCCCCCATGTGAAAAAAAGCACTCTCTCTGCATCTCTTTTCCCCAAAGTCACAGCCGCAAAGTGTCACCACGATGAATCACACCTCATATCTTGATACCTCCATACTGGAGTCTGCAGAGGGTATTCTTCGCAGTAATTCGTCCCTCTTTTTGTACCTCATTGTCCCTGTTAGCACTATTTCACTGTGGACCATTGGGTCTTACTTTTCTTCACCGTTGAAAAAGTACCCCGGACCGTTCCTTGCGAGTAAGTGACACAAAACCATCTTTGCTTTTCTCAGGTTCTACATCTCCGGGGATGATCGCCATGTTTCAGAGAAGCAGCTAACAATGTCCAAGAGTTCACAAGGCTGTGGTATCTGTATCAGGCATGGACTGGTGACTCTCATCTTGTGCTGGATAAGCTACATCGGCAATATGGACCTATTGTCCGAATCACACCGAGTATCATTGATGTTGATATCCCTGAGCTCATCAAGACCATGTTTAGTATCAAGGGTGACTGGTTGAAGGTAAGATGACGTAGCCCTCGGTGCAATTCCTTGACTAACAGGATACCAGACTCCCTTCTACCATGGCAGCAGTGCTCTTGTGAATGGACAGATCGTCCTCAACCTCTTTAGTCAGACAGACCCTGTCAAGCACAGGAAGGAGAGACAGCCTATCGCCAAGCACTATTCAAGTGCCGGCATCACCAGTGTGGAGCCTCACATGGACAAGGTCATTGACCAGTTCTGCAATGAGCTTGAGAAGCGTTACATTGACGGCGAAAATGCTGGCAAAGTCTGCGACATCGGTCAATGGACTCTATTCTGTAAGTGCAACTGATCTACCATGTATCACCCTTGCAATTATTAACCGCCTCATCAGATACCTGGGATGTTGTTGGAGCTGTGACCTTCTCCCAGCCCATCGGCTACCTTGAGAAGGGCTACGACTTTGATGGAACCCTTTCCAATGCCGACAAGGCAATGGACTACTTCACCGTCGTCGGAACCATGCCCTTCCTTGACCGTGTCTTTGACAAGAACCCTGTCTGCCACATCGGACCCCCAGGTTTCAACACCATCACGGGAATCTCGATCAAGCACCTCGTGGATCGGTATCAGGGCAATGACAAGGACTACCATGATCCCGAGAAGCCTGATTTCTTGGACAAGTTCATCGAGGCCAAGAATGCTGATCCCGAGAATGTGAATGATGCGCAGATTGTGTCGTGGCTTATGGTCAACATGATTGCTGGCGCTGACACGACTGCCATTACCATTCGCAGCTCGTTGTACTTTTCGCTCAAGAATCCCGCTGTCTGGCAGCGCCTCACAGATGAGGTTTTGGCTGCAGACTTCCACGGCCGAACACCACCCAGCTACAAGGAAGTCAAGGCTCTGCCCTATGTTGACGCTGTCATCCGTGAGGCTCTCCGTATGCTCCCCGGTGTCTCCATGACCATGGAGCGCTACGTACCTCGCGAGGGCTTCACGCTCCCCAACGGTGATTACCTCCCCGAAGGCACCATCGTAGGCATGAACCCCTACATCCTCGCCCGCAACAAGTCCGTCTACGGCGAAGACGCAGACACATTCCGTCCCGAGCGCTGGCTCCGCGACGAGGTCAACGGCGAAACCGAAGAGCAATTCCAGAAGAGGCTTCTCCTGATGAACCAGACCGATCTCTCATTTGGAGGCGGCAGCCGTATCTGCGTTGGCAAGAACATGGGTCTTTTCCAGACATACAAGGTTCTTGCGACGCTCATCACATTATTCGAGATTGAGTTGGCGGATCAGAAGAAGGAGTGGAAGGTAATTAATAGTTGGTTCCCCAGACAAGAGGGACTGGAGGTGAAGATGAAGAAGCGGGTGCTGTAGGGAGTTTGAGGTTCATTTGTAGGATATGTGATGCTTGGCCGCGATAAGCGAGGCTTTTTATTTGTTTGATATGGAGAGATACCTGAGTAAATGAATTCCTTCAGAATGCTTTATGCAACAGGCTGAGGCCAAGTCAAGATATTTTTGCATGGTACGGACGACCTTTGCAGAATCGAGTCTTGTCCATATTACACTTGCATTCATTCAGGCAAGTTTGCGATTAATGATGACCCGACAATCTGAGTTGCACTCCTTGTGGAACGTCGCATTCGGGTCCTTCCAGCTGGTTCATGTTGATAAGGTTATGGAGTCGCACAGACAATTGCCGAGATACCCATGTAAAGATCAGCGCCACCAACGGTTTCTTCCCCTTGATGGAGTCGCAGCCGGGAGCGATGGTTTGTCTCCATTTTTAGCCCAAGCACACGATGGGACCACTCGCCCTACCCTAGAGTTCCTCAAATTTCAACCTAGGGAGTGTTCAGCTTTTCTGAAAGAATAAACACTATTAGACCATCACGAAGATTAAACCACATCGAGACAATTCATGAATTCGGCATTAGAGGCTATTTGATGGTTTTTCAGGGCGGAATGGGTGTGAGAGTGTAAAAATACGTAGGTACCCAACCTCGCGAGATGACTGCATCGCTCAAATAATTAACCCCTCATGAGAAGAAGTAGGGACAAATAAAAAGAAGGGAGCCATGAAGTACAAGAGTATTCGTCACAAGGTTGAACATTCCATGCATGCATGACACGCATAGTTTCAGATGGAAAGATAGAAAGAAAAAAAGACGGCATCTTGATGATGCAGAGCAAAAAAAGTTTCAATCGTTTTTATAGGAAAAGCCCGATGCGGGGGTCGAACCCGCAACCTTGAGATCGCGCACTCGTCTTCGCTTTGTAGGCGTAAGATAAGAGTCTCACGCTCTACCGATTGAGCTAACCGGGCGTCTTCGCCCGGGCATCAAGCCCGTCGTTGTGTTGTCGGAGAGTCTCACCAGGGAGATGTTGAAGGTTTGTTCCATCCATCACTCGTTCAAGGCAAGGTTGAGTGAGAAGTGAGTTGAATCCTACCTAACCGTGTGCAAGCTACACTGCCCACCATCTATGCTCCCCTCATTTCATTCTCCTTCCGCAGCTTCTTCTGCAAGGCATATTTTCTCTCACGTCTTTCATTATCCGCCCGATATTCCCTCTCCCACTGTTCCTTCTCCTCCTTGGTCTTCTGCCTTGGCGGCGGCGCATCTGGGGCCCTCCAACCAAATGGAATATTCTGCGAAAGCAACGATGTGTAGATAGGAAGCCATCTTCTACTTCCATCGTTTGGTGAAGCCGCTCCTTCGAAGATTACCCACGGTAAAATTTCCCATGTCTCATCGACGGGTACTTGGTCGCGTGTCGCCTGGATGTAGCCTGTCGGGTTAGGCGTATTGTACTTCAAGTACGCGGCTTTTTCGTCCCTTCTGGTGCGCCATTCCGTGTATGTCTTTTCTTGATCGGCTGTCTGCTCAGGATCTAATTCAAGTTTGAACTCCTCAGTTATGAAAGGAGGCTGATGCTGCGTGCGAAATGCCGTCTCCCATTTCCTTGGATGCTCAGGTAACTTTGTGAGCGCGGTCCAGTGCGCGGTTAAATCTTTCGCCCTTTGTGTGAGCTCAAAGGGTTCATCTGGGATCGGTTCTCGCGGACTTCCTCGTCGAGATATCGCCTGGACTGTGTCCTTCACGCCAGTCTCGTCGATGACCAACCACGTCAAGTCGCGACGCGTCTCAAGGCTGCGCAACAACTTGGAGCACAGCGCGTAGTCGTCCCCAGGCAACGAAGTTGGAATCAAAAAGTGCTGCAGTTTGATTTTGATGTAGGACACCTCGCGAAGCGTGTTTACAGTGTCGGGATCATTTGGTAGGTCCTTGAATGGGTTGCACCGCTGGAGGAATTCCTGGGAAGGATTGATAGTGGCCTTGACGGTTTGCGCCATTTTCTGCGGGGGGTTGTTCGCTTTGAGGACGTTGAAAAAGCTTCTGAGGACGTTCATTTCATTGATTGAAAAGAAGTTTGCCAGAAGAACAGATGTCTTTGAGTTGAGGGAAAGAAGGGGGAATGGCGGAATGATGCGACGTTGCGTACTGCGGCCAATGGTGAGTGTCGCCTGGACCAAGTGACCTCGCTTAGTTGTTTAATGAAACTCTTGAAGTTGCTAGGCCCTTGGCATTCTTATCACCGACTTTTTATTCATTCCTAGGTTCATACAATTGGCTCCAAGTCTGTGAGGCTGGTGTTTTGCTGAAGTGCCTCTTTCGGAATTGCGGATGCTTGCTCTCAACCTTCAAGGGCTCCTGCAGGGTGAAAATGCGTTTGAGAGTACAATTGGCCGCATCCTTAACAATATTGGCCTCGCAATCGATTGTTCACACCTACAACCTCAATTATGGTCAAAAGATATGCCTTGGCTGAGCTGTCTAGGCAGTGTAGGGGTGCTGTACCTCAGGCACCCGCACCTTGCCATGCGGCTGTGCCCGCCCTGCATCCACGACGTTTGCCAATGGAAGCACCCCGAGACTTCATCATGCATAATGAGCCACCGCCGCAGACGTGATGGCGTCCAGTAGTGAGGGCTCATGATGGCACACACACGCTTCCGCCGGGCAACCAGTCAGCACTCTTAGGCTTGTAGCGTGAATTATGCGTTAAATTCCAACCGTCTGCCACTTTAGTTTTGTTTGTTGGTGCAACGAGAACACAACAATATAACAATCTCACAGCTGTCAACCTCGAGGTTAGCCCTGTTCTTATAAAATGGAGAAATTGAAAACTGAACGCAGCAGTCATCATCAAAATCAATGTGCCGCCGTCCCATTGAGATTAAAGTATGCGTTGTCTGTGCCACAGACGGACGCCACGCCTATCGCTTCCAAAGTGAAACCATGCGGACATCCTCCACAAACATCATCTCCCGCACACAACACCCCCACATGCCCCGGTGTTATTGACGACCCTCCTGAGCGAAACTTTACGTGTGTACCAGCTGCCACAATACATGGGTTTTGGTTGAGGCGTACAAGGAGGCTGAGCAGGCCGGAATGCTCTAGGAAAAGGAGCGAGAGACCGAAACTCCGGGCAAGGAAGACGCAGTGGAAATATTTTTTCAGAGAGTTGGAAGAGCAAGAATCTGCAAAGGCGGCTGCAGCCGCGTCAAAGAATAACGACCATGGAAGCGATGACGAGTGTGAGTGGGAGGATGTTATTACCTGAGATGTTGCCTATTGCGTCTTGACTCTCTTTTTCATCCTACAAGAGAAAAGCTAAGGCAGCAAATAAAAACAAACACATATATCCTATACTGCTCTAAAACTTCTATACAACCAGATATCTCATGAACCGCTACCCCCTCATCGACAGATTGATACATTAGATAGGAAGCCAATAGGAGAGAGAGAAACGCCTTTAAGCTGAGACCGGATTTGGATAGGCACTCACTTCAACGACTAGGGCATGGATCCTTCCTCCTGTGTCTGTTGCTTTTGTGGCCGATGGGATCCGAAAAGTCGTTGATGCAAAAACGTGTTTATTATCGTTGAAGTCGGGATAACCGATAGATAAGATCGTCGTTGATGCAAGAACGAGTTTTGTCCTTCTTGCGAGCGAGCATTAACTTGGGGAGGACACCAGCAGCGTATATTTTTTTTTGGGATGTGAAGCGTGACGATGCGGAACATCCCCAGTCCCCAACTAAACAGGCTGTGGAGATTTGAGAGCTGATAGAGGAATGAGGTGATTGAGGTACTTGGAACTATAGTATGTTTGTAGCCTGTCTAGATAGTAGGCAAGCGCATATCGAAAGAGTGTGACGGTATGCAGAAGTCGCCCAGTTGGGACTTCGGTGAATCTGGAATACACATGTGTACTTTAGTTGTGTGAATGTCAGTGCAAGTTCCCATCTTCGACTCATGCACTCAGCACGCGATGCATATCCGACCATCACGACAGATTCAAGGTTAGGCGCAGCGCTTCGCGCATTGGATACCGATGCAGGAAGCCCTAAGCATGAAAGCCAAGCTCAGGCGTGAAAATAGCATCAGCGCAGAATGGGGATATTGCGATACAAATGCAGCTGACGTGAGATGCATGCGACCAACGCGTTCACGATAGAAATGGCAATGTAAGGCCACTTGAGGAAATCTTCGTGCACGAAATACCCGTTGAAGGTCTGTAGGTGGTCACGATATATGCCAGTCAGACCCCAAAGGGGATATACTCTGCGATGCTTGGAGTTCTGTTAGAATTGTAGCAAAGTTATCACTACGAAAGTCCAACTCCAGCAGCCCTACGTTGACACTTCCCCACGTGTCCCTGAGGGGTCGAATGATCTCCCCGTCAACGTTTCAGCTCCTCCTCTTCAGCCTCCTATCCCTTGGTCATCCTCATGCACTTCGGCTCGACTCATTCCGGGGAGTTGCAGAATCAGTGCGTCAGACCAAAGACCCGGAGTATACGTTGTCCTGCTTGGCTTGTTGCCAATTGGAGCATATTGGGGGGCTATGCAGGTCTGCGACATCTGATTCGGTCTTGATACCGTGCTGCAGTGCCGCTTTACCGTCTTGTCCTTCCACGCCAAGTCCATCACATCGGGTTTCCTCGTACTCGTGGAGGAGGGCTGAAATGAGCTATTCGTGGTTGTTGTGAGACAAGGCCACTATTTCGACAGCGCCCAGGGAATCTTGGCGACTTGGCTGCCGTGGAGCCACCCAGTGGACAATGTTGATCAACAACAGGATATGCAGTAAGAATGATGAGGCCTCCTGAGTAGATCTGAGAGTATAAAAAAGAGACTAGATTTCTCCCTCTGCTTCCATCATTCACCTCAAGCAGCCTCCTCTTCCAACAAGTTCATCACAGCTCAACTCGCTCCAAGTACTTCCCTCAAAAAACAACTCCTCACCATGTCTTTCCACGAGTCCGCTACCGACATCTCCGTCGAGGGTAACATCCTCAAGGCTCAGCTTTCCAACGGCGAGGAGTACCTTGAGGCCGAGTTTGACCTCGACACCGTCATTGGTGTTACCGACGGCGTCCTTACCTGGGGTGGCCAGAGTAAGCCATCACAAATGCCTTTGAGCTCTTATTCCGGTCACTGACGTTGGTAGACTTCTCTGAGTATTCTGAGGAGATCTCCTTTGACCTCGAGGGTGACGACGGTGTTCCCGTCCTTCGAGCCACCGTCAACCACGAGGATGGTGAACAAACCTCTTCTGACATTAATCTTTCCGAATTCATCTCTAACAACGGCGGTGTCTTTGAGTACGGTATGATATCCGGTTTCCCATCTCTACAGACTTGACACTGACGGGTGGCAATACAGTCGGCTAAGCATTGGTGCATTTGGAGGCTCCTGATGGAGTGGTGGCATATTATCGTACTGGACGGGGACGTACATGAACAAACAGATGAAAAACTGAAATTGAACATAGAAAGCCTTGATTGCATACAAATATTTCTCTGTTGGCATGATAAAAACTCGATCTACGCCCATTGCTGATACTTACTCCATGTACCTCTGTTACGTCCGATTTGGCGTCATGAACTCGCCATTCTCTGGAGATCTGGCTGTACTTATCGAATAAGTGATAAGCCCACCCTGAAGAGGGGGACTTTAAGTGTATACGTAAGCAATCAAGGACTAACGAGGAGAGTGAATATTCAGGGTCAATGTTCTGCAGGACGACAGTAAGACACCGCTTACGCCGAGGTAATCGGCGGCATATGCCGCCTTTCTAGGGATAATATAATCTTTGAGTGAATCATAGTTATTTGTTTAAGAAATGTAGATTTTCGCATCTTCTTTCTTATAGATGACATATGTGAGTAGTAATGTTTTATTATATTTTCCTTGCCCATAGGCAGTGTCTATTGTTTTCACTGCCCCCTACCACTCAGAGGGCTTCCAGGTCCTCGCCGACTCCACTAGCACTTCGACTGCCTTCACATCGACATCGCCAGCATGCTTAGCGACAGCAAACTGCCAAACTCCCTCTAGCAACACCCACTCTCCGTCAATACCACCCTCCCAAGAAGCCAGCTCTCGCTTTCTCACCGTGAGCCTAGAGGAAGCCTCCTCGCCTGGTTTCAACATAGGTGTCTTGTCAAAAGCGACCAGTCGCCTCTCAGCCTCTTTTCCAGATGGCCAGGCGTACAGCTGAATTGTCTCCTCGCCATCGGCACTGCCAACGTTCTTGACAGTAGTGTTGAAGCCCCATGAATCTGGGTTCCTGACCTCAAGCTGAACTGAAGACTCAAATTGCGTGTAGCTCAGTCCGTAACCGAACCAGAAATGAGGTTGCACGTTGTTGTGTAGGTAGTATCGGTATCCGAGATGGCACTCCTCCTTGTAGATGACCTTGCCGTCGACACCAGGCCACATCTCCTTGTCTGCGGCATACGGGAGATCAGTGTACTCGCGCGGCCACGAGATAGGCATTCGGCCAGATGGGCTGATAACCCCGAGAAGCAGATCCGCCAACCCATTACCTGCTTCCTGACCACCATACCAAGCCTGCATTAGGGTGCTGCACTTGTCCTCCCATGGCAGCTCAACAGGGGATCCTGACTGGTTGATGAAGATCAAACGTTCGGGGCGCTTGCACCTTGTCAACAACGCCTCTGCCAACTCATTCTGGGTGCCTGGGAGCTCCATGAACTGTCGGTCATAGCCCTCGCTCTCCCACTCATCATCAATGCCAAGGATAACAACCGAGTAATCACTCTCATCAGCAGTCTTGACAGCAGTATCAATCATGTTCTTCGGAAGCTCCTCTTCAAATCCGATACGGACTGAAGGATGTCCTGCAAAGAAATGAAGTGACTCCTCTTCCGAGAGACCAGGCTTCGTCCAACCCTCGACGACAAGGTCGTAGGTTTGTCCCGCGTTCATGTGCTTGGAGCTAATCTTCTCGCGACTTCCAAATGAAAAGAAGGCCTCGGAAGTTTCGGTCCAGTTGCAATTCTCGAGAACTAGCTCACCATCGATAAAGAGGCGGGCTTCACCCACGCTTGCAACCCCAAAACGGTGGTTTCCGGTGGTCTGAGGACGTACAGTAGATGTGACACGGAAGGAATATGGGGGGACGTGGGCCTTTTGGAGAGGTAGTGGTGCAGAGTCAACAAAGTCAACCCACGAGCTGTTTCGATGCTGAGTCTCGAGGATGGGGCCCGAGAGGTCGCGGGTTGTGTAAAAATCGACGCGAACCAGGTTTTTGCCATCTTCCCCTGACGATCGAGACTTCCACTGATCCTTCTTAAACAGGGGCAGCCACTTCTTGGAGTACGCGCCCTGAGTGTATACAACACGGGTGTCCAGTCCTTGTGCTTCGACTGCAGCCTTGAAAGAGGCCATAGGTTGACTGAGGTATTGGGGGTTCATGGTAGCCGAGCCGCCGCCTCCTGGTGTTCCAACCAAGGCATTGGGACCGATGAAGGCGACTTGCTTGCCTGAGAGACTGGCGGGCTTCAGGGGAAGTGTGGACTTGTCGTTCTTCAACAGGACAGCTCCTTTGGCAGCAACAGTCCGCATAAGCTTTATGCCTTCCTGAGTGGTCGATGACTGCTCCAGTTGTGTGCGAGTTTGCAATGCCTCTTGCTCGGACAGTCCAAGGAGTCCCATTCTCTTGCACATGGACAGAATTTGGCCGACAGATGAGTCAATGGCCTTCAGCAACTCATCAGGGCTCTCAGCCTTCTTGACAGCATCGAGTAGCAGTTCTCCTCTCTTGCTCGGTAGCCCAGGCATCTCAAGATCGAGGCCGGCAATGACACTCTCGACAGTAGAGTTAGTGCCACCCCAGTCGCTCATGACGAGTCCCTTGAAGCCCCAGTCTCCGCGAAGAACTTCTTGGATCAGACGGCGGTTCATGTCGGCGTGGACGCCATTGATGATGTTGTAAGATGTCATTAGACAGCCAGGGGTGGTGTTTGATCGAACCACCATCTCGAAAGGCTTGAGGTACATCTCTCTCAAGGCCTTCTCGCTAACTTTGGCATCGATCGTGAACCGTTGCCATTCTTGCTCGTTGGCAACGCTGAGAAAGGCACAGCTGGTTAGTAACTGTCGGTAATAAAAACCAGGACTACTCACAAATGCTTAATAGTTGCCATCACTCGGCCTGTCTCTTGCACTCCAGCCACATACTCAGTGGCCAAAGACCCCGTCAAAAAGGGATCTTCACCAAAGCTTTCAAAGTTGCGTCCACCAAGGGGGTTTCTCGAAAGACAAATAGTTGGCGCAAGTAGGATATGTGCTGCTTTCGTCCTGGCCTCCTCACAGAGAAGACGGCCAACAGATCGAAGTTGTTGCTTGGACCATGTCGCTGCTTGGCAGATTGGCCCAGGGAGGAACGCGGCGGTAGGTCCATCGACCGCGAGCTGGCCTCTAGCTCCGGAGGGACCATCCGTTGTCTTTTCACAATCAGCTTGTGAGCTAGGCTCTAGGCAAGGGTGTTAACCTTGAGGGAGCCGATGCCGAGCCGGCTTATCTCGTTGGTTTGCCATGTATCGGCTCCGGCGAGTAGGGAAACCTTCTCTTCCAGGGTAAGCAACTGGAGGAGCTGGTCAACATCGTCGGTACGAAGAGAGGCCATGGTTGGTTAGTATGACGTTACTCGAGGTTAAGTCTCGTCAGAGAGCTGCGATGCCGTGTTTCTGAGTGGCGTTCTGTGCTTGATCATGGCCTTCCATTCCATGGTTTGCCGGCTCATATTTATCAAAGTCATGATGTGAAAGGTGACCCCTCACACGAGATTATTCAGCGGCGATGTTTACTGTATTTCCTATTTAGGACATTCACTTAATGTCCGGATGAGGTTATTATCCCAGATCCTCCAAGCCATGGTCGTTATCATGGGATACGATGTCAAGGTTTCGATTGGTGTTGAGTGCCGGAAAGACGGCCCTTCGGACCATCTTCGTCAGAACTTCGGGACGGTTTGTCTGACTCGGACTGGTCTGGTTCGTTGTGAGTGGAGAAGCACGACTCAGATACATACCCCTGCATGAGGCGTTGAATATTGGAGATGATGGCACACTAGTCGGACCCTAGAGTGCCGTCTTCTCCTCTTATCACGGAGAGATACTTTTGTTCGGTGCTGTGAGAGCTGCAAACTGCGGAGACTAGAGCACCTCCGATCAGTCACTGCATGTCACTGACGGAGTTGACGATGGCGGCTAGGCTAGGGGGGCCGGAACTTTGTGTGCCTAATATTCGGCTGAAATGGATCTTATTGCATTCCTCTGATCATTCTTCTGGAGGTACGAAATGATTCCCCCGAAAAGATGATCATTGTGGTCCACCAACTACTGTCTGACTTGACGGCAAAAGAGCGTTCGGATTTCTCCCCATTTGTTATGAAGAAGTCCATTGGGCGCATCAGTAGCTTCTTCATTATCTGCATGTATTCAGGCATGAGTCTTTTCAAGATAGCAAGTTGATAGGTTAGATCCTGATGACTTGTTTTCGGCTACGGATCTTATACTGCTAGACTATTACCAACTGAAGCTTATGGGAGCGTTGAGCTGCCCGTACATGACTTGGCGAAACCAGACTTCATCTGGAAACTGTACAGCTGGTGTCCTCATACAGGCGCCATCTACTCATCCACCGGCTCTGTGCTACGCTTGATGTCGGGCTTGGCATGGGCCAGAACGGCCTCAGCGTCCAACTTGGACGGAACTCCTTCGATGATCTTCTTGACGCCAGTGACCTGAGAGTGAATCTCTCCATCGAAAAGAAGAGAGACCTCTTCCAGGGACAGGTTTCGAGTCTCGGCCCAGTATTTGCACTTTGCTCAGTTAGACATCTACAAGCAATGATGTGGAACAGGGTACCTACCATGATTACCAGTTGAAATATGTTCCAGCCGCCGTTCATCATATAAGTGATCCAACCAATCTAGAAAGGTATTAGCTCATCCTTCAGTAAGTATTGGCGAACTCACATTGTTCATTGCAATGGGGAAAGCAAAGATGGGGATCAAGATGGTCATGTTCTGCCACGTAATGCACCATGACATGCCAATACTTCGAATCTGGTAGCTCAGAAGCTCAGGAGGATACATCTGCAGAATAGGAGTCCATCCGAAGCTGTAGAATCCCTGGGCCAGGAACATCATGGCAACGTTGGCGTAGATAGCGCTCTTGTTAGTCGAGTCACCAAACTCCTTGGTTAGAGCCCCGATGATGAAAAGGGTGACGGTGCACAGCGCTGTCGAGATGATAGCCAACATTTTTCTTCCGAGGCGATCGGCCATGTAGGTGCCGAACAGGCAGATGATCAGACAGAAGGCGTTGAGGACAACGTTGACCTGGAGTTGAGCGGTTGAGTCGGTGATTCCGGCGTTTGTAAGTGCAGTGCCGAGGTAGTACGAGAAGATGTTGCTACCTGTCATCATGCTGAAGATGGCGACGGAAAACACAAGCAGCATTCTCTTGCGGTATCCCTTGTTCACGTAAAGCTCTTTGATAGAGGGCGTCTCCATCTCCTTTTCGTAATCGAGCGATTCGCAAATCTGAACAAACTGAAGTTGCACCGCTGGGTCCGAGATATCGCCGTCAGAGGTAACCTGGGCAATAGCAGCAAGCGCCTCATGCTTACGGCCCTGGTACGCCAACCAACGGGGAGATTCGGGGGCAAAGGGAAGTGCCATGATGGAGATGACGGTGAAGACAATCTGGCACAGCGCAGGGAGTCTCCAAGCCCACGTACTCTGCAAGAACGAGGTACCGTATGTGATTCCAGCTGAGAGCAGGCCGCCGACATAGTAGACGTCGTTGATGAGTCCAAGACCCAAGGTGCGGTGCTTAAGAGGCAGGGCTTCGGAAATGTAGACTGGGACTGCCATGTATGTGCCACCGATGCCAGCGCCGAGGATGAACCTTGCAACGAGGAACATGGCAATGTTTTGGGAAGCTGCTGTGAGTGCACTAACTGATGGTTAAATACTTTCTATGATGTCCCCTGCAGATAGTTCAACTTACCCGCCAATTATGGCCACAATTGCCGTGATAAAAAGCGAAGGCTTCCTTCCAATGTAGTCAGGAACCTTGGCGAAGCTCGCGCTACCGATCGTCGCACCGACCCAGATGATACCCGAATTGAGAGCCGTCGTTGTAGGTGTGAGATTGAAGTAATCAGTGTACGCGGGAAGGATATTTAGAGCGTTCATCATAGAGGCGTCATAACCTAGAACCTAGAAGAGATTTCTAGTTAGTAGAAGGTAGTTTTGATCTTCAAGGTATACGTACGGAACCAGTGTTGATGGCGGTGCAGATGAGTAGAATGTTGACCTGCCATGACTTTTGCGGCACCCACGAGGGAAACCTAGACAACACAGAGACAAGAGACATGATTGCGATATTGGAAGATTAGTTACTGCAATTGTTGTCTCGTGTCGCGTGCAGAAATCTTTCGTATCAACAAGTCAAGATCTATTATATACTCGATCTTCGATGCGACGGCTCCCATCTCCACCCCCGCACCAAGTTTATCTATTGACCACAAGCAGCTAGTCTTCCCCAGACTGGAGTTATCACCGCATTGGGTAATTCGCGTGGCCGATGACTTGGGGCCAGACATATCTCGCTTATCATTGCGTTCGTCCGGAGATAGCATCCTCCTGGATGCCTTCATTTCCCCAACTTGTTGCTATCAGGTTCATGCACGCTTGACCTGTAGCCCCTGATGCTCGTTCCTCACCACAGTGCCCCGCCTTACTCCTCACGCACCTCACCTAGCATTCGAATCTCCATCTTACGCTATCTATCTGAGGGATCAGGCACACAATGAGGTTGTGGATCTCGCGGGGGGAAGAGTCCTGGGGTAGGACTTGGAGAGGTTGAGGCTCGCCTTGGAGTTCTGTGGGCCACTGGAGATGACTCGTCGGCAACGACGGCGAAAAGACCCCCAAGATGTTCAATCTCTGTCGAAAATGGTAATGTTCGGCAAATTGGGATAAATTGGGGGCGATGATGAACCAGCTGGCGGTTCTAGACGTCTCGGCTACGAGCATTAAAAAGGTCAAGCTCTTCACTGGGTATAACCAGGCGAGGTCTTTGTTCATATTCGTTACCAAGGTAAAGCGTAGGTGGGCTTCAAAAAGAAAGAGGAGGAAGGAAGGAAAGAAGGGAAGTGAAGAAAAAGAAAGAAAGGGGGTGGAAAAAAGACACGGCTCAATGCTGACCGCTGCTTGTAGGGCTAGACGCACCGTGCTTCTAGTCACCCACTACGCAGAGAAATAAGGGCGACGTTTCTATTTATTGGCAATTATGCGCACTGATGGGAAAGGCATTCTCCTTGTTGAGGTACTAGAGGGATTCCGCTGTGATGGACTGACTGCCAAACAAGATCATCCCTCTTCCGCTGGGGCAGATCCCGCGCGGACAGTGGCCCGCGCGGGGAGTCAACACGACGGGCATCTCGGCGCCGGTGCCCAGCCCAGCAGGTGACAGTCCCTGTGAAATGTCGGTGGCTGCGAGTGATTCGGATGCCAGACAGGGGTTCGATGACAATGTCTTCAACCGACCAATTACAAGGTCAGAATCGCGAGACAGCCAGTCGGGGCCTCTACCCACGGAACCCAAACCCCTGGATTGAGTTCATTCAGAGTGGCCTTGGCCATCAGGTCAGTTCAATACCCGCGCGGCCCGGAGCGGCCTTCGGGACTTTGAGAAACCGCCTCTCGGGTTTCTTCAGTAGGTGGCCGCCATTGCGGACTTGCGTGCTCTGCCGTAGGAAACGCAATCGAGGACTGGAAGACACGGAATTCTGCCAGAAGCCTCACGTATATAAACAATAGCAACTTTCCAACAATCTCCCATTTTATCTTCATCTCATCTCCCTTATTTACAGCTGCACTAACATCTTCAAAAAGCTCCCAAGCATCACCTACACCATGTCGTCCCTCGTCGCAGTCGCCGGAGGAACCGGAAACCTAGGCCGCACCATCGTTGAGGCCATCATCGCCGACGGGAAATTCCAAGTCGCCATCCTAGCCAGAGAGGTAGATCTCGGTGCCGTCCCAGTAGGCAATTGGCTGACAATCTTGCAGGCCAATGCCGAAAAGGAGAAGCAGCTTGGAGCAAAGGTCCTGCCCGTCAACTACGCCGACGTTGACAGTTTGACCAAGGTCCTTGAGGATAACAATATTGAGACCGTCATCTCTACCCTGAACACTATGGGTGTTGCGGAGCCGGAGCTGAACCTCATTGCGGCTGCTGATCGGGCCAAGAGCACGAAGCGTTTTGTTCCAAGCATTTGGGGCGTCAAGTACACCCAAGAGTGAGGGCCCTTTAGTTCTGCAGGCGACTGAACCTGGCGCTAATCCCTATCTGCCACTTCGAGTAGGATCTCCGATAGCTTTCCCATTGCAAAGGCGAAGCTGGCGGTCACTGCCGCCCTCCAGAAGACAGGCCTTGAACACAGCTCATGGCTCACTGGTTATTTTGCCGACTACTATATCGCACCCCATCTTCCAAGCCACATGACCATCCTCAGGGTTGTAATTGACATGGAAAACAACGCGGCCGCGATCCCAGGATCCGGCGATGTCCCCGTGGCATTCACCTACACTGTGGATCTCGCCAAGTTCGTCGCTGCGTCGCTGTCCCTGTGCAAATGGCAGCCCGAGACGTACCTCGCTGGGGACAAATTGACCTGGAACCAGCTTCTCAAACTCGCGGAAACTGCAAAGGGTACTAAGTTTAGTGTGACGTATGACCCGGTGGATTCCTTGAAGGAGGGCAAGGTCTCGGAACTACCCAGCCACGCAGCCATGTATGGCTTTCTCCCCAAGGAGCAGCTACAGGGACTCTTGGCGACGTTTGGGCTCATGTTTGAGGCCGGTTTGTTCAATTTGGAGGGTCCCTCCATTGTGCAGGATTTCCCAGACATCAAGTTGAGGACGATGAAGGAGCTGCTGACCGAGGCCTGGGAGAGCAAGGAATAGGATCAAGATGAAGGAGAATGACGCTCGCTGTTCCCTTTTCTGGGTCATTCCTAGTCTATTAAGCCTGAAAGCCTACAACATTAGCTCAAGTGCATCACCTTGTTCATCAACTCCCACCCCCCGTCGTCGCTTCTTCGTTCACATGTCAGAATGGCCTTCTCTGCTAGACGATCAGAGAGGTCCACTGAGACTTGGCGAACTCGATACGGCCCGGACACAGTGATCTGCGTGTCGCTAGGAAGAGGGTCTTGGCCAACGTTGACGCAGCCTCCCTCTTCCTCTATCCTGACCACTTCACGCGCAATCTGCGCGGCGACCGCACCGTTCCATATGCTTTCCTTGTGCGTGACAGCCTCGAGCATTCCAATCGCCCGACGCCGAAGACAAGGAACACGGCACTTCAGAGCGGTGTAGTACAAGGGTGGGATAAGTCCAATGTCAGCCGTGAAGCTGAACCCTCCTGAACAATATCCTTCCGCCTTCTCTGTCGCGATCGCGGCAATTGCCTCTCTCAAAAGGTCCTCACTGGCGGAAACCACAGAGACAAAGGACTCCTCGAAAGATTCGAATATCGATTCGTCAGGTGGCGTGAGACAAGTCGTCGCCATAACTACGGCCATGGTGTGATACACGTTCAAGAGTGGGTAGGATAGCGCGTCTCGAAAGTTGAGTTGCGGCGTCAAGTTGAGCCGAGAGATTTTGTAAGCGTCCTGCCAAAGCCGAAGACCAGTTAGGATGCGGCTTTGTGTGTCAAGCAGCTCTGTCGGAGCCTGTCGGACTATACGTTCGCGCGGGCACTGTACCGTGAGACAGTGGATAGCGTTGAAGAGTACATCTAGATGTTGTCTGGCTTGGCTCATCGAGTTAAATAGGGGTGGCGGGGCCTGGATGGTAGAATCTGCAATAACGGTGGCGATGGCATATGATTGTGAATTGCAACAACCCCCCGGGACGCGCCCAAAGAGTGATGATTGGGCGTAGAGGCGGGAGAATGCCTCGGCCAGGTAGCTGTCGCTGACGGATTCTTGAGGATGGCCTAGAACGATACGGCCTTGGGTCCCGGTAGGCTGTAAATCGGCTTGGAGTTGACTGAGGAGATTCAGTCCGTTCTCGAGGTGTGTCTGGCCCTCTACATATCTCCCCTGGAGCAGTTCCAAGCAGACAAAGATGACGCAGGTGATGAGGACCATGCGAGTCGACGAAGCATCGCGGTCAGTCTCTGCGAAATGTGGCCTGAGACAAGCAATGGCCTTGTTGTACTGCTCCAAGGTGAAACGTTCTTGTTGTTGGCAAGATTCACTGCTCGTCTCGTGCTGTGAGCATGACCTCATGACCTCCAACCTATGAGCAGAGCCCAAGGCCAGCAACGCATGAAGAACCGCAGGAACCGTCATGCTAGCCTGAAGGACCAACGTGTCCCAAAACCTTGAACTGAAAACGCCGCATAGCTTGACGCTCGCTCGATATCTGAACCAGTCAAAGCTCTCTCGCTCCAGGCCACTCCTCGGACCGACTCGAGAGCGCGTCGACAGATCATGCAGGGTCCCCTTCTGGAGGTTCCCGGGGGTTACGGCGGGTCCTTCTCCCCAGACGCCGTAGCCGTCACACACGCGGCCAGTGGAGAGGCATCGTCGACAGCCTGGCCGGCCCTTGTCGCATTTGAGCCGTCGGATCCTGTGGAAGGATGGTTAGATGTCATAGTTAGCTGCTACTTGCACTGGGAAACTCTTACTTGCAAGTTCTGCAACCAGATTTAGAGTAGATTCGCGTCTTGGAACTACATCCCGTCTTCGGAGGGCCCGGCAGTGCTTTGTCCATCGTGCGAGCAGGGCAAATCTGTCCTTTCGTGTTCGTGTGCAGCGGAGATGTCCAGGAACTGAACGCGCCGGAGTAGAGACAAGTAGTAGTCAACCACGGGAAGCACCTGATTAGCTCGATCGCGGTTGTCCTGAGCCCATTCGTCAGAAGTTAGTTCAAGTCCCACTTGACGTTGCGTGGGAAACACGGTTCATGTCGTTCTCTCGCGACGATCAGAGTGGAACTGAAGTCAGGGGGCATGATTGGCCTTGCCGCGATTTACCCGATTTCATTGGCTTAACCCTGCCTAGTTTTAGCCCCTCTCCGATAAACTTTGTGAACATCCTGGAATAGCGTCAAACTGCAAGATGAGCTTCCGGCCATGCAATCCGAAAAATGTTTCCCCTATCTCCGGCATACCGTCTCAATAGCATGTTTTCTCTCAAACTCTGCAATTACGCCAGCAAATCCACCCTGTTCTTGGTCCTTATGACGGGAGACACCTGTGGTTAAATCCGGCACCATGGATCGGACATAGGGAGGTCTCGCCATACCGATGACTGGCACTGCGAAGCATATAAAACGCACACATGCTCATCATGTATCGATTGAAGCTATAGACACCTTACACCCTCACACGAGCCGTTCTAGTCAACTCTAGCCCTATAAGCCACGCAAGGTTCAAATCTTCTCTCGGATTACCTGCCTTCTACAGCGCTATGGCCCCCTACGACTATAATCCTGTCAGGGACATCCCGCCCTTGGACGGCAAGGTCATTCTAATCACTGGCGGTAACATCGGCCTTGGAAAGCAATCGGCCTTGGATCTCATAAAGCATAACCCAGCCGAGATCTGGCTCGCTGCCCGCAACTCCCAAACGGCCGATGCCACCATCACCGAGGTTAAAGAGACAGCACCTAAGGTTTCCGTTCGATTCCTGCAACTTGACCTGGGCTCATTCGAGTCCGTCAAAAACGCCGCTCGCACCTTCACCTCCTCTGTATCTCGTCTTGATATCCTGCTCCTCAACGCTGGCGTCATGAGCTGTCCGCCCGGTCAAACCAAGGAAGGCTACGAGACGCATTGGGGGATCAACCACGTTGGTCATGCCTTGCTTCTCAAACTTCTTACTCCTCTGCTTCTTCAAACAAGGTCAGAGTCTCGCTCTGAAGTGAGGATCGTCTCAATCAGCTCCATCGCCCACAAGTTCCCTGTTTCAGGCGGCATCAAATTCGAAATTCTCAAGAGCAACGGATGTGGCGAATCACCAAACAGCCTTTACGGTCAGGCCAAACTGGCAAACGTCATATACGCCAAAGAGTATGCGGGTCGCCATCCGGAGCTGACATCTGTGTCCATCCATCCAGGCATCGTCAAGACGGACCTTCATAACTCTGGCGGGAATCTGCTCATGAGAAGCTTCCAAAGGTTCATCGTTCCCCTCATAGGGATTGAAGTGGAGGAGGGTGCCAAGAGTCAGCTGTGGGCAGCCACTGCCAAGGGTGTTGAAAGCGGAGAGTACTATGAGCCTGTTGGAGTTGCTGGGCGAGCTAGTGCGTTGTCCAAGAATAAGGAGCTGGGTAAGAAGCTTTGGGATTGGACAGAGAAGGAACTTGCAGGTCATAATATCTGAGAAGTCGGTCTTATCGCGATTTCTGGACTTGAGGGTTCTTGTATATCTGTAAGGATAGATGACTCTATATGCGTGGCTTTTCTTGGCAGATTCTTATTATTGTCTATTGTACTGTATCTCGAATGCATTTTATGTCATAATCTATCAAGAAAATAGTTTTGTTTCGCTCGCGCTCCCGCTGCTCCCCATGAGTTATCCTCTCGGAAGAGATTTGTTTCTTCACATTTGCACGATCTTTTGTTAAAGAGACACAGATAAAATCAGGTGGTTGGGCTCATGATTAACGACAAGAGTCAATGGTTATTATTTGCAAGCTTAGATTATTTGCATGGTGCTTGCATGGAGTTTCTATTGAGAAGATGACCTCACATCACCAGCTCTTACTCTTCCTCTCCAGAGGCACCCTTACCCTCAGCGGTCTCAACATCCATGACGCCCCGACCGTGGCCAGCAGTAACAAGGTCTGGCTTCTCAGCCTTCAACTCAGCAAACTTCTTCTCAGCATCCCAAACCCAAGGTGTGTCGGCAGCAAAGAGAAGATCCATCTCCTCGAGGGTTCGCTGGTTACTCTCGGGGTAGAGGGCCCAGACCATGGGAATAGCCAGCAAGTTGCAAGCACCAAAGATATGGAGGGTGTTTTCGCCAATGTTATCAAACATGACGGGGCAGAGAAGAGTGAGCCAGCCATTGCCGATACTCCAACCAAAGACGCCCCAGGCGTTACCCTTGGCTCGGACCTGAAGAGGGAAGATCTCGGCAGGGTATAGCCAAGGAACGGTCAACCAAGTAGCACCGAAGACGGAGGTAAAGATGAAGACGAAGGAGGCGGCAGCAGCTCCGTACGAGTTCGCCTTGTCCATGTCTCCGTTTCGGGATGCATCCTGACCAAGCTTGGAGAAGGCAGCGGCAAGGAACATGGCAATTCCCTGGCCGACAGCACCCCAGTACAAAGTCCAGCGGCGACCAATACGGTCGAGAGTGAAGACACAGATGAGGGTGGCAAACATGTAGAAAAATGTTGTTGAGACCGCTGATCCATTGGGACTTTTCTGAGCTGAAGCCAGCGATTCGGAAGATTGTGGGGGCGTAAACAGTGACACCAGCGATGCCAACCCACTCCTGAATGATTTGAAGCCTGCATGTGTTAGTTGATTTTCTTTCCGTTAACATCAGGGGTAGTAATTACCAGATAACAAGCTGCACACGACGTCCGGTGTGAAGCTCTCCAGAACCAATACCAAACAGCATGTGAATGTAAGAGTTCTTGACAGACTCCTTATTCTCAAGCTGAACAATGTTCTTGATGTCTTGGTACTCAGCCTCGGCGCGGACAATGTCAGTCTCATCAGATCCACGCAGACGGCGGAGGATGTACTGTGCCTCATCGTCACGGCCTGCCTTGACGAGCCATCGAGGAGACTCGGGGAAGAACCAGACCAGACCGAACAGGAAGATAAGAGGAATGATCTGGAAAGCGATGGGGAATCTCCAGCGGAAAGGAGAGGCACCTCCATCAATGAAGGAGAGGCCAAACTCTAGCCAGTAGGCAACCACGACACCAAAGATGTTGAGGGTGAACTCGATGGCGATGAACTGGCCACGAGAAGTGTGCTGGCAGTCTCAGTAGCCCAAACAGGGACAATGGCGTTCAGGATGCCAGTTCCGATACCGTTGACGGCACGAGAGCAGATCATCCAGTTGGCATTCTGAGCAGAGCACTGCAAGGCAGCTCCAATGATAGCCCAGACAGAACCAAGAGCAATAGTCTTGATTCTACCAATCTTGTCACCAACCCAGCCACCGAGAAGGCAGCCAAAGAGAGTACCAAGATAGTAAACAGACACGATACCGCCTTGCAATAGACTGTCTGTCACGACTGGGTCACCAGTCTCTTCGTCAACATAACCAAAGCCCATGAGGTCAATGTAGTGCTTGGCGTTATTCACGCCACCCATCATTCCTTGGTCATAACTCGACTTTTGTTAGTTTTGATACTGAGTTGCAGGGGCTTGGCAGATCATACCCAAAGAAGAAAATGGACAGAGCTGCAATGCAGTTGATGGCTATGAGAAGCTGACGCTTCTCAAAGTGGTTTGCCACATTGAAGCCAGGAAGACGCTCCATCTTTGGCGAGTTGATATTGTTGGATAGGTATCTAGAATGCCAACTTGTAATCGTGGAGCGAAGTCTGGGGCACTTATATAACTTTTTCAAGGTGGAGGTTATCACTCCAAATGGGGGATGAAACCATACATTCTCCACATCTCGGATAACCATATTCTACTTTGCTTTAATCAAGTTTTTTCTCCAGGGGGGCGGAACCAGGGCCACTCCTTGAAAGTGTGTGTAGCTTGTGAGGCTCCCATCTTTACCTGTGCATGAACGTCACCTGGTTTGAAGCCCATTCTTTTTTTCGTCGTGCGGGTTTGTGGAGATGGACGTCCCCACGTTTTACGCGCACGAATCAACATTTTAAATGACTCTCTTTCTATGGGGCCCCTGATGGCTCGTGACAGGGTCGCTAAGGCGACAGGCAACAGTTTAAAGAAACTCGGTGCGGCTCCGTGGGGCGAAAGAGTTGCATCTGATGGGACATTGTCAAGTCATGTTGCATATGCTATCTTTTTTTGCGCGAGCTCACAGCGTAGCAGTAGAGTAAAGTGACCCCATCTTTGGGCTCCAAGATGATCAACTCTCCCTTTCCGGGGGTAAGGGGACCCCATGGGCTCGGGATGTCAAAATCAGGTGCAAAACGTGGAGTGCCCAAAAAGCCCACTCATTAGGCTCCTTGTGACAAAGAAGCAGAAAGTTGCTGCCGTGTAGCCGGTCCGCTATGACTCTTCCTTATTCTTTTGAAAGGAGGCTCGTGCCAAGAGCTGAATCCGCGGCTCTGGGACATGGGGCGGTTTGTTTGTGCCATGTGGGCAGATTCCGAGTTTCCGAAGCCACGGCCCACATGGAGGATCGGCCAAGACGCCTTGAATTGAAGCATCGAAGCGGCCGCCGTTGTTCACGATGCCGTGTGTTATTGTTTGCGTTGTGCTAATGGAGTGGTAATCTTTGCCAAGACACAGTACACATAAGCGGCGTACACGTACGATCACTGCATCGCTAGTGCGATCCCCATGGGAAGTAATATCGCTATTCCTCTTGACATGCCAGCAAAAAGTGGCTGCTATTACACACTTGATCCAGAACTCGACACGCCCGGCAATACCGAGTACAAGGTCGCCAAGACAACGCTAATACCAGCCGCAAGGACAAGGCAAGCAGCGCGAATGGTTCGATAACATGTTCTCTGCACGCGGTCCAGTAGCATGGTAGCGCTTCAATATAAGGACGTGTGAAGGGATCATGGGGAAGATGGGATGGGGTGCTCCAGTATCTGGTACCCGTTGTCAGTTAATGGGGGCTGGCGAAGCCTCCCTGTCAGAAGGCGATGGACCGGGAAACCTTGGACGAGTGAGTGCGCGGACCAGGGTGAATGCCTCAGGCGAGAGGGAACGTATGACTGGGGAGAGAGAATGGCACTGAGTGTGATCTTGTGAGATAATGTCGTGTCGCAACGTCTATCCTTGAGTTGAGAAGCATCCGTTCTGGAATTGTAATTCTCGTCCAGTCTTGCGGACTAACAGATGCTGAGTACGACAGATCTGACCCTGAAGATCTTTCGCGAGCAAGTAAGCGAAGGGGTATCCATGATGGTCATACGCCGCATAAGCGGTGTCTCTGGAGATAAGATAAAGAAGGATTCCCCTCTTTAGAGTAGTACTCGTCGGATATCTCTGAGACGTCAGACGTTGCACACAAGGGGAGCGCTTACAACGAGCACGAAATGTGCATCCCTGAGCCCACCACACGCGTTCAAGAAAGTCTCTGCAGGCCAGAGCACATTGCAGGAACTGACCCTGCCCCCAGCTTCCCTTCAATACTGTTACCTCAAAAGGGGGGTCGTCACGAAGACATTTGACGCGTCAAAGGACGTTCAGCCCTCATCAACGAATCAAGTCTAGCCTCTAATCCTTCGCGTATCGCTAAAACGTCACGGCCCTCGTCGATCTCGTTTCCAGTCGAATCATTTACCTTGTTACAGACCCGACAAATCCACTTGAAACATCCACATTACCTCGGTTAATCGCCGACGCACTGTGTAGTAGTGTAGAGACCGGCGAGAGGACAGTGCGTATGTTTATTAATTTGCGGATACAAATGACGGGAATAATCTTTCTAGTCTGCAGGGGTTATGAATCAGGAAATGATCGGTTGTTACTCAGGAGATGGAAGGGGATTGTTTCGACGCGAGTCAGACACGTTCCGAGGAACGGCAGATGCAGGTTATTATCGGGTATTGCATAGAGGAGCAATAATAAATATTTTGAGTAATCAGAACGGAGAGTTCTAGGTTTCCATTACTTGACATGTGAGTCCTGCTATCTTGTGAATCTCAGGATTAAAATCAAGGAGCTTTCACAGTATTATAAGTACGAAGAAAAGGGCAGACAAAGATAATCGCAAGTCTTTAAGAATCTCAACTTGTAAGCTCGTTAATTTTATGCCTTGATATTTTGTAACTTCTTAGCGTAAGAATAATAAACAACGGTGGGCACAGTTTGCAGTGGCTCAATGGATTTCGAGGGCGATGTTGTGTCTTGAATCTCCATTCCAAGAGGCATATTTACCTTTCAACAGCCTATCGCCCGGGGGAGAAGAAAAAGTGACAGTGCGTTGATAGTATGCATTCTAATATCCTATAAACTTATATCATTATAATAAGCTCTTTGCTATCTTTTCGGGTATTTCTCTTGACCCGGAAGGGAGTTCTTCCTTTGGTCAAGGGTAGGTGCTTAGGTTAAAACCTGAATGAGGAGCATCTACTAAAGCAGGCAGACCAATATCATCGGGCAACTTCTAGAACAGTCTAGTAACGCATTTAATCCAAAAATGATTTTGCCATTACCGTTCGAAATTTTTCTTTATACCGCCCTTGAACTCGGCCTGTTGCGTCAAGCCAGCAGCCCACATCCATGGCTGGCAGAGGTATTATAGTCAAATATGTTCGCAGGTTCAGTGGGATTTGGCCTCGAACTTTAATATCTATGCAATCTACGGGCTGTCCAAGTGAACGCAAAAGCAGTTATTATTCAGTTTCTCAAATTGGTTTCGTTGTGGTAGAGAGTGGTCCTATCACTAGCTGAGTCCTCCAGGCTCGGCTTGTTGACCTAATAGTAATTAAAAACAAGAATATGCATGGTCTAATTTCTCTACCAAGATGTCTTGCTTAGACTTTAAAAATCGAGTATCAGCCTGGGTACCGGGTTAACGTTGTCCGCATCTTCATCCTTGCTTCGTGCGAAGTCCTAAAGGTCGCACAATGGGACTATACGCTGCACCATTTTAGGTGCTCGATATAAACTATAAATAAGATATGATGCTTATCTCCAATGGCTAATAGAGTTGGGGTTCTCCTGATTTTCCTTTCTGTCGTTTAATGGCTCGCCAATCACGCTCAGTCTCACTGTTTGTGGCTTGAGATCGGACCTTGATTCATGTGCTAAGTCATGATGTCACAGCTCATGACATCGTACAGGACCCAGTCAGAGCCTCCTTATCTTGGTTTGAGTGACGAGTTCACTTCCCTTTTTTACAACAATATTTCGTGCCAAATTCAGTTTCATCTTTTCTCCACGTGAGAGCCAAGAACCGCGTCCAATCTAATACCAATGGCCGAAGATACAGACCCGGGCTATCCGGCCCCAGACGCCAGCCCACTCCAAGGCTCTATCACGGTTTACGAACGAAGCGAGCGATATTTCATGACCAGGGTCCTCCAAGCTGTCATCAAACCATTCAGACCTGCGCTGGTAAAGGCGGGAAAGATAGCTACAGAGGATTCAACTCGGATAAATGCACCCAAGGCCGCATTAAAAACGATGTGACGTGGAGGAAAAGCGAGTGGAGGATCTTTGGGTGTACGACCTGACAGCAAAATCAACCGGAAAAAGCACAGGGAAAGCCAGAGAAGGCTACCGTCGTAGAATTATCTACTTCGCTGGTGGAGGATGGCAGATGCCACCCAGTAACCAACACTGGTCTTTCTGCGCCGAACTGGTTTCTCGCATGCCCGATACCAAGATCACCCTTGTCTCTTCGCCATTGGCGCCGAAAGATCCAGTCTCAGTTGCATTCCCCCAAATCGAAAAAGCCTACAAATCCCTTTTGAAAGAGACAGCAAAGGCGGGTGAGGCTGTTGTTGTGGCTGGAGATAGCTCTGGAGGCAACATTGCGCTGGCTGTGGCGACTTGGACTTTGAAGACATCGCGGGAACAAGATTTGGCACCCCCCACAGCCATCCTAGCTATCTGCCCTACCACGGATCTCCGCCACGAGCACCCGGATCTCAAAGCTGTGGATAAGCTTGATCCGGTCCTCACCTTCTCGTGTATCAACTCTACAGCTAGGACTTGGTGTCCTGAACCATCAGGCTTGAGCCAGGGAGGGACTGATCCGAGTGCGGCCCACAACGAGAAGGGTTTGCGCCTGGACTGGAGCTTCGAAGACCCTCGAGTATCACCTATCCAAGCAGACCTCACCGTCCTAGCCCGAAACTACGTCAAAGTCCACGGCATAACAGCTTCACATGATGTTCTAGGCCCCGAGGCTGTGGCGTTTCGCGACAAGTGCAACAAGGAGGGTATTAGGGGCGAATGGTTGGCTTGGGATGGGCAAATGCACTGTTTCCCTTTGGCGTTCAAGTATGGGCTTAGGGAGAGTAAGGAGGCAATGGATTTCGTGGTTGATGTTCTGCAGAGATCTTGAGGGATTCGAAAATGATGGTATTTGCGGTCTGATTTGGCAAGCGGGAAATAAGTACTGGACTAATCAGGGGAATATGAATGTTCGCTTTTTAATATGTCCCGGAGTGTGTATGAAGATTGTGAGACGGGGCTGGGGCCTGATGATATAGCTCTTGTCTGTCCTCATTCTATTGGGATCAGACATTCGGTATTCCTTGTTTAGTATCTAGAGCCTTGACAATCTATATCTTGATAGGTCGGGGTAACCTCAAACACGTATCAAGCCCTGATCCCAATTTGGATCAATAGATCGATATCCACGGCCAACTGTTAAGGGCATGTTTGCATCCTTCAGAGGCCGCCTCATGAGGGCAAGTTGCAATGTCAGTTCAATCAACACGAGTGCTAATTCTGAGATTCCTCGATGTGCTTGTGCTTGATGTTGCTGGACTTAATGGCGTTCTCGGCTGTCGCAACACCCACATGGGCCTCGTCGCCATCAAACAACAGAGCCACATTCTCAAGGGTAAGACCGCGGGTCTCGGGGTAATAGAACCACACAACAAAGATCATGACAATGATGGTGGCGAGGAACACAAAGTAATACCTCCATTGAATAGCGTCAAGGGCGATCGGGTTGACAAAGGTGTTGAAAAAGGTGAAGCTTAGAGAGACTACCTGGGTGAGCGCTAAACCCTTGGCGCGTAAGTTGTAAGGCCAGATCTCGATGGGATAGCTGACAACGAGAGGTGTGAGGGCAATATCATAACCGAAGAAGTAACTAGGAAGATGTTAGCATGGTGTTGGCATACAGGGGAGGTCGGTTGGGACCAACATGAATAGGAAAGGTATGACAGCTAGACCAGTAGCAGAGTCTCGAGTAGACTCGAAGCTTCCAGATAGGCCAGTGATGATGGTGTAAGATATCAGCATGACGATTGCCTAGATATAAGTTGTCAGCATGCTAACCTGAGGCGTCACATGGTTTCACTTACCGAACTCATAAACAACATTCGTCTGCCAAGTCGATCAACATTAAGGGCAGCGAGGAGGGACCAGAAGAGATTCCATAGCCCCATACAAGCCGAAATGAGAGTCTGATGCGTAACAGAGGTGATGCCCACCGAGTTGAGGATAATAGACAGGTAGTAGCTGACGACACCGTTTCCAGTCCACTGAGCAAAAGTTCCTAGGCTCAGCGTAATCAACAGACGATGGCGGTTACCGGGAGTGGTCCACAGGTCAGTCCAAGGATTCTTTTCGGCTTCCATCTCAGCCTTGATAGTAAGCTCAATCTCAGTCATCTCGAACTCAATCAAAGGGGAGTTGATGTCACCTCCGGTATGGAGATTGGCGAGGTTTTGGCGCGCTTCATCAGAACGGTCCTTGGAGACTAGCCATCGCGGTGATTCGGGTATCATGATCAGGCCTGGGACTCCCAAGACAGGGAGGAGGATTTGAAGGAGCGAAGGCAGCCTCCATGACCAATCGGTCATGTTGCGAGTGCCAAAGGTAGCCCAGGCTGCGATGACGCTACCAAAGTGCCAGCCACAGTTGTACTATGGCTTGTCAGTATAGTAGAGCGAGTTTGGATGTTGTAGGCTTACAATAGCAGAGCAAACACCCCGGTGAGTAGGATAAACGTTTTCCGCAATAAGAAGCGAGACAGAGAGCGTGAAGCCCTGTGAGAGACCTTGGAAGAAACGAGCAATGATAAAGGTGGCCTGGTTCTGGGCAGAAGTCTGCATGGCCACACCAATGAAGGACAATAACACACTGATCCATACAGGGAGCTTACGGCCCCAACGGTTGGAAATCCAAGCTGCTATGGGGTAACCGACGGCGCATCCGAGAGCGTAGGCGGCGTTGATGAAGCCGAGCCACGCTCCTGTAGGGTTGTCCATGAAATCTCTCCACCATGGTAGCGCAAGCAAAGAGTTCATAAGAGAACCGTCAAATCCATTGGAACCCGAAAACAGCATCAGAGATATGACGCAGAAGTTGACTTTGACGAGATGCTTGTGTTTGTACCAGGGGATGCCATCATTGGGCAGCACAGCCGCCAGCTCGACACCGGCGGATCTGGCTTCGCTGGATTTGACTTGTTTGTCACCAGCTTCCATGATGAACGGCGTTGATTGAAGGATAGATCAAGTGTTCGCAATATGAAGGTGAAGGGTAGTAGTAGTTGGGGGTTTGGAGGGTGGATGATGACACGGCCTATGAATTGGAAGATAGCCCTTTTAGTTATATAGTTGTTTGAACACCGCAATTCGTAGGTCTACAAGCGTAGTTAAACCTTCAACATCATCAGACAGAGTCTCGCGGCAACTACCCCGGACTTTTCCATGCCCATCAGTCTGTTATTCGCATGCCTACTACGTAGTACTTCCAAGGCTGCTGCAACCCACCCGGCCCGAAAAGCCGACACTAAAGACAGCCCCATCAAATACAAGACCGCCTAGAAGTCAGCTACCATGAATTTTGTGGGGGTTTAAATGCTAAGAGCAGGGAAGAGTGATTAAAGTTGCTTGCCCCTGAACGCTGGTGGAGTCTGGCTGTACTTCCTAAAACGGTAATAAGGTTGAAGAACGCCCAACCAACCGCCCAACCAACCGCCCAACGCTCAGTTCCTCAATGGCAAAGAAAGAAGTCGTATGCGCAGGCAGGGAGGGCGCTGTGGAGTAGCGTTGGTTGATCTCTTCCTGAAATGCAAAGAAAGAAGTTATGTGCGCTGAGCCATGGCATGTTGGAGACTCACACGTCACCTTACCTCTTCCTGAACAGCAGAGAAAGAAGTCCTATGCGAAAACAGGGTCCGCAGCTTGGAACCATATAGCTCCCGCATTAACTCCTTTCACCCTGAGCGTGGTGGGTACCTATCCAGAGAAAAAGCGAAGTCACCCCGACTATACACTCTCAACCAACAAGTGCCTTCCTTGGCTCTATGAATGAAAGGTTATTCATCGTCTGATTCCAGCTCACAAATACCTCTTTGGATCACACGTCGTTTTGTTTGTGGGGTAAATGTCCGTGTCCGCGCGGCAAGTGATCAGCCAAGAATACCAAGCCGCTATTCCATTACGCCGCGTTTCAGCGGCCGTCGTTGTTCACCGACGTTTACAATTACGTATACAATGGAGACATAGAGGCTAAAGATCGGCTGAAGGTCGGACGCGGCCTATGGATGAGCTGACATTGAACGTGTTGATCTGCAGCCACGCGTAATTGCTCCACGACCAGCTGCAAGCTAACTATGTAGGTGCTTTTTTAGGCAGTACTATAATGATTCTCAATGCCTCAGAATCTTACCACTTGAGTGGTATATCCCCTTTGGTAGCTGTTGTGCAGTCTTTATAAACCCTAACAGGTTCGTTGTTCAAGTCCCCCTTTTCTTGTCCATCAAACCATTTCTACCCTCCTTCATCATGGCATCCACCGACGTAAAGGCCCTTCTGTCGAAACTAACCCTTGAGGAGAAGGTAATACTATGTCGCTAATATAACCTTAACTTTTTTCACTAACTTTGAACAGATTTCCTTGCTCGCCGGCTCTAATTTCTGGGAGACCGTGGCCATTCCCGAAAAAGGTATTCCCGCTCTGAAGGTACGGACACATATCAATCAGAGCGTTCCACTCTGAACCAACTTCATTGAATGGCCTTGAGTACTGACCTGGGCATAGACATCTGACGGCCCCAATGGCGCACGAGGTGGCAAGTTCCAGGGCAGCGTGACCGCCGCTTGTTTTCCCGCCGCCTGCAATGTTGCATCGACATTTGATGTCGACATCGCCCGTCGCCTAGGCGTGGCCCTCGGTGAGGAAACTCTAACCAAGGGAGCTCGCTGCCTTTTGGGGCCAACCGTATGCGCCCACCGTCATCCTCTCGGAGGTCGAAACTTTGAGAGCTACTCCGAGGATCCCTTTTTGACGGGGAAACTCGCTTCTCAAAACATCCAGGGCATCCAGTCAACGGGCGTTTCGGCAACTATCAAGCACTTTGTCGCGAATGAGCAGGAGACCCAGCGTTTAAGCGTCGATACTATCGTCAGTGATCGGGCCCTGCGGGAGATTTACATGAAACCCTTTGAAATCGCCATCAAGGAGGCAAAGCCTCACGCTGTTATGACTTCCTATAACAAGATCAATGGCTGCCATGCTGACTCACATCTCTTCCTCCTTCAGACCGTCTTGCGAGGAGAATGGGGCTGGGACGGCCTCGTCATGAGTGACTGGGGCGGTGTCAACTCAACCGCCGAATCGCTTGTTGCTGGTGTTGACCTCGAGATGCCTGGCCCTACTCGATGGAGGAAGACTGAGAGCGTCCTCGAAGCTATCAAAGCTGGGAAGGTGTCAGAACAAGTCATAGACGACAGGGCGCTGCACATCTTGGAATTCCTCAAGCTCCACGGTTGCTTCGAAAACCCAGAGATCCCGGAGGAACAGGCTATCAATAGGCCTGACCATCAAAAGCTTATTCGTGAAGCTGGTGCCAAGGGTATGGTTTTGCTCAAGAACGATGGGGAACTGTTACCTTTGACTAAGGACAAGGTGAAGGGGAAGAAGATTGCAGTCTTGGGCCTTGCAAAGGAATGCCTGGCTCACGGCGGTGGCAGCGCTTCTGTCAGCATGCATTACAAGGTCACCCCATGGGATGCTCTTCAGAATGCCTTCAAGGACCAAGATGTTGAACTCACTTTTGCCCAAGGTATGTTTCCCTCTGATCCGTGAGAATACAGGCTGACAGTCACAGGTGCGCACACTATGCGTCAGTTGCCTCTCATCACCCAGCATGTGAAGGATGTCGAGGGCAACCCCGGCTTTACCTGGCGTCTGTTCGACGTTGGCAAATCCGAACCCTACAAAGTCATTCATGGCCACCCCAACTCCGAAGTTTCTATCCATGACATCATGCACATCGTGAACACCTCCGTTGAGCTCGAGGGAACCCTTACTGCCCCCGAAACAGCAACCTACTACTTTACCCTGACTGGTCTAGGCCCTTCCAAGGTCACCATCAATGGAAGCCTTCTATACGAGCAGAAAGAAATGAGCCCCGACCCGATGGGCTTCCTGCTCGGTGGAGTATCAGCCCCTCTCGTCAAGTTTGACCTAGAAGCTGGCAAGGAATACAACATCTTGATCTCGAGCTCGCCGCCTGAACATGTTGAAGGCGAAGACCTTGGAATCCTCGAAAGCAAGGTTGGCGTACGACTGGACTATATTTCGGCCACCGAATACGATAAGGACTTGCTCACCGAGGCTACTGATCTCGCCAAGGCAGCTGACTACGCCATCGTTTTTACGGGCCACACCCCTTCTTGGGAGACCGAAGGACAGGATCAAGTTGGATTCCACCTCCCCAAGGCTGGCAGTCAGGACCGTCTCGTGTCGGGAGTGGCTGCTGCGAATTCTAACACGATAGTCGTCAACTCAACTGGCGTGGCTGTTGGAATGCCCTGGCTAGACCAGGTTAAGGGCTTAATTCAAGCCTGGTTCCCTGGCCAGGAGGCTGGCAACTCTATCGTTGATGTCTTGACAGGCATCCAGAACCCCGAGGGCCACTTGACCTGCACGTTCCCAAAGAGACTGGAGGATTGCCCAGCTTACAGAAATTTCCCTGGAGAGTATCAGGGTCGCCAGCTGACTGTCAACTATGCTGAGGGTGTCTTCGTTGGCTACAGGCACTTCGATACTCTTCCGGCGGACAAGGTCAACTTCCCTTTCGGCTTTGGTCTGTCGTATACAACCTTTAGCTACTCGGACCTTGTAGTCTCACCAACTTCCGAAGACAGTTGGACTGTCAGCATCAAGGTTTCCAACACTGGTAACCTCGAGGGAGCGACAGCTGTGCAGGTTTACGTGGGCAACAGCATCCGGCAGCCCGAAACCCCCATCAAGACGTTGGCTGGCTTCAAGAAGCAAACCTTGGCGCCTGGTGCTTCCGCAGTGGTTGAAGTGTCCATTCAAGCCCGCGACTTTGTATCCTGGAACCAGAAGCGGCAAGAATGGGTAGTTGACGCTGGTGAATATATCTTTAGCGTGGGGAGAAATGCTGCAGACCTGGTTGAGAGCAAGAAGGTTTCAGTACAGGCTCAGTCATATAAGCCCTAGACTAGATATAAGTTAATCGCTTGTGCAGACTTCATCTCTACCTTTACCATCTTTTTAAAAATATCACAAAGTTAAACGGCTTTCAGTACCTCAGTCTCTTGCGCAACTCGAATATTGTGCTACATGCCGTAGGACTCGACTAAAGCTTAGACACATCTCCAATGTCCAAAACATGCTATGTGCAGAAGGGCGAAGCTCCCAGCCTACAGGAGGCAGAATTCCTTGGGATCTGCAGGCGGAGCGGAGAGTAGGTGTCCATGTGAGAGTGAAACAGGTGGTCCAGTAAGAACCAATCCTTTCCGTAAGGCCGAACGGATGAGGCGGATCAAGCACCTGCGGAGTAAGAAGAACTTAGTAGTCTGCCCTCCTACGGCTTGATGCTGACCACCACTGCAACCTGCATGTTGACTGCCAACAGAAGCAACATCAGTCAACCAATTACACCTATCTAGTCCCCTCACCGCCACGCCACAACAGCCATTAAGTTGCCAACCAAACTGCACATTGGCTTTGTCAAGCTGGGGCGGCTAAGAGAAGGCGTACATATTGGCGCGGGGAATTCGCATGAGGCAGATCTGAGGCAGACCTCAAGGCGGCTTTCTTGCACCCATCTTTGTCTCATTGCACCTGACTCGACATGAACATAAATGTTGGTTCTGGCCGCCAATGAGGGGCCCTCTCCCCCAGCAATCTTTCTCTTTCAACACCAGAGCATCCTACCCTTCTTGTGACGTTCCTCTCGTGCCACCACAATGGAATTTCTCGGCGCTGTCGCTGGAACACTGCAACTGATCCAGGCGTTGACGAAAGGCTTGGACGAAGTACGCAAAGCTTATCATGAGATCAAGCACCAAGATGAGACCCTGAAAGACTTTGGTGCCGATATTAAGCAAATGGAGATGACGCTGTGTGCATTCGAGGGTGTACTTCGCACAGCTTCGGATTCCAAAGTCCACATACCAGATGGGCTGGACCTCGATGAGATCGAAGATGCTTTGGAGAATGGAAAGAGAACATTCTTGAGTCTTGCAAAGATCTTCGACTACATCAAGAAGAAAAGTCGACATGATGGCGGCCAAATTCAAGGTCAAGTGCGCGTACACCGAGCATGGAGAAAGACCGCTCCTACAATCAGCCATCTCCGGGCACGAATGTCGACATTCACGCTGATGATGCAAACGCCGGTAATTCTATTGAAGATGTGAGTTGTTTCAATACATTCAAGTGATAGATCACAGTCATGTCACCTTTGAACCAGAAAAATGAGCGGTGCTAACAGGAGCAGCGAAATCAACCAGTGCAAGGCAAACTCATCGAGCCATCAGGTCAACACCCTCACGGATCATATCTTGGATCTGAAAGACTCAATTGACCGACTCCGACACCATGCTTCGGATAGACAGCAAAGACAAGACAACCCGGACACAGCAAATTTGAGTAGACAGTCAGTGAAGGACACGATCAATGATAGCAACGAACTAGTCAATTTGGCCACCAGCATTCTTGAAACTGCGACGACTGTCGGTGCTTCTATCCAGACCCGCATCGGTGTGAGCACTGGAAAACGAGCTCGAGCCCTTCGTCACTCGCGCACGAAACGAACCTCGAACCAGGCCTCCCTGTCGAATGTCTACAACCCGGCTCTGGCAGTGCAAGCAACCTTGTCTCTCGTGGGAGTACCATTGTCAACAGGAGAACGCGAAAGCATCTCTACTTGGCGAGACAATGTCATCACAAACCAGGGAGGAGACGCAGGCTCCTCTGATCTGGGACCTAGAACTACAGAAGCAAGAGCCCCAAACTTGTTTCCCCAACAACCACATGTCTATCAGGAGCCGGATCCTATTCTCGACGCAGCCATGCGTCTCATCTCTCCACACTTTGAAGACATCCGTTTCAGTGTCGCCGGCATCTTCAAAAGCCACTTAGGGAACAATAGAGCTCTCTCGTGGATGAACACAACCAGGCAAGATCTTCTGAAGGCTGGCAACTTCCAACTCCCCAGAACATCTAAGATTCAAGATGTCTGGCTGTTCCTCGACGCGATGTTTCGGACAGACCTATCTCAGAGCCTTGGCGACAGGACGAGACCGAATCCCTTCGTTTCATCACCATCATTGATGGAAGCCCGATTTCTCATGGGGAGAACCAGCTACCAACGTGGCAACCTAGTCACAGCTGCTCCGCTTCTAATCATCTTCGCCAGCAACGAGAAAACTAGGATTGAATCCTCTGGAGCTTTCGATGGGCCATTGCATGTCTGCCGGCCCGAGACTGAGCGCAGCCTTCTTTGTGGGAAATTGCTGTGCCAGCTCGATCCTTTCTCCTTTCATGGCCCCAAGAGTCTTTTTCTGCTCCAAATGCGAAGGCAAGTCTGCATGGCCTTACCTGCCCATGGTCTTTGCTCGTCTAGCATTATACAAATATTCTCGCGGCGCCATGGAGCTGCCGGACCAGTTCGACCGTTTTGCAAAACTTGTTGTTTTAGACTGCTTCTCGGTAATGGGTCATATGGTCGAGGATAGCTTTGGCACCCTCGCCGTCGCCTCGGCGGTCATACAAATGGTGCAACAAACGGACGTGCCCTTCGTGATCAATAAAGTCCCAATGGGAGTTAACATGACATTGGAAGGATCTCTCCCATATTTCCAATCGCAACAAATCACGATGCTTGTGTTGGCCGAGACGGATCCCGAGGCATCAGCGGAATTGGGGTTAAACTTGCTACGTAGGCATTATCGCAGGATCGATTATGCCCAAGAAATGGACGACAGGAGAGATCCACCGGCACTCTATCAACGCATCCGCAACATTCTTGTTGAGAGCGGCGGGAAACTTTGGGCGCAAGCACCCTCTCGACACAACGGCACACACACCCGATTCCCTGTGCTTGAGTTACTGGTGACTTCCACCCCAAGATTGCAATGGGGAGTCTTTGGTGCGGCAGAGGAGATCCAATATCTCCTGGGCCTGATGAAAACCGAAGACCCGTCGTTCGGCTGGTGTTTGGATGAACTGTCGTACTTGATCCGAGCTGCGATTGTCGCCGGGAATCCTATGGCTGTTGCAATCCTAATGCATAGCCAGATAAAGAGCGATCATTCAGTTGAATGGCCACTCCTCTTTCAGTACTCCATGCAGGGGCTTGGAACACTCTCCAAAGACACCTTGCGCGTTGAAGTCAACACTGCACACTGGACAGCTATTCAAACCCTGATCCAGTGTTTGCCTCTCCATTCCATTCCTGAAATGGTCGTCTTGGTATTGGAAAACGGTGATAAGCATCCTTTGATCGGGGTTCATCTGATCGAGAGACTTATAACTCTCCTGAGTCTACTCAGAGTTGAGTTGGTATTCTTTCGGCTACGTGCGATGTGCCGTGCCGCCCGGCTTCTCTGTCGGTTCCAAGTCGAGAGACGCCGAGGAGCGCTGGTTCGGAGGCGAAAGACGTCAGTAAGTTTCATCAACGGAGAATTTCTAAGAAGGGAGAGGATAGTTGTCATTGCCAGGGCTTGATAAGTCGGTTGGGATCCTAGTTAGACTTGTGAGTTTTTCTTACTAGGTGCGGCAAAGGTGTTATACATCTCCAGCTTGACGCTTGACGCTTAATGCTGATAGTTGGTGTGTCCGTCACTTGATGCATCCATGTCCGTTCTTTTCTCGGCTACTGTTTCATAGTGGTTCCTAGCCAAGCTCCCATGTATCCAGTCCTACTTCGCATTTGCTCGAATCCACCATCCAGGTACGGCCTTCACATATTGGGGTTGTTCGAGGCTCATGAGTCTCGGACAAGTCGTCCGGCATTGTCAAGTTTGAATCGTGACTAAGACTAACAATATGGAGACAGGGTAGGCTAGTATCAGGTTATAGTCATCACAGCGTGCCGGTTCTCGGTCACGACGTCGTAGGAAGTGGGGGGGGGGGGGGGGGGGGGTAGGTTTTGGAAGGTGATTTTGGGGTCTCAAGAACCTGGTCAGGGCAAGGGAAAGATCGTAGGATCCGCTCTACCCGTTATGCGACCTGCTGGAAACCCTCTTCTGCATGTGCTGTACTGTTACTCACACACCCGACCAAGCTAGACCAAGGCAAGGCCCTGAGCATCTTGATATGTGGGAACGTTTAGCCTAAATACCCCAGGATATCGCTGATCCTCCGCACTTTTACGACTTCCTCCGGACGCCGAGTTCCAACCCCGCAAAGTTAGAGTGCCGATCAGGAAGTCGGATGATAGAACCTTTAAAGAAACAATTTTCCACTAATCGGGTTCTCTCGAGCTAAGCTGCAACTCCCTGCCAGACTGCAACTATACAGTTTTGTAATAAGAAACTCTATAGACTCGGTTGGAATGTTATTTTTCCACCACTTGAGGCTTGCATGATTTCTTTAGATCATCCGACGGGAATAATCATGTCTGGTAAGTTCGGATATTTGCCTCATCCTAACCAGAGAGTGCCAAGACGGAAATGTTCTAGATTCAGACTATAAGTAAGCTTAATAGTATGCATACGAAACCATGTGGGAAGCCAACCATCTCGCGAGCATCTTTGATAAACATGTTTCTTCACGGGCTTGCTCTTTCAATAGTTGTTACAGCTGTCACCGCGGCTGCGGCACCCAAGCCAGCCTATGCGCAATGGCTGACAGACTCCATGATCCGCTTTGGTGTCCAGCCAGGTATTGGCTACGGCGAAGCAACACTCTATACTGGCTTCGAAAGTGTCATCGATGCCACCAAGAACGAAACGCTAAACGACATTTACCGCTCTCATATCGATGCAGTTCTCACTGATGAAGGTGTGATAAAAAAGTTCAACTACTCTCACTTCTCACTGGATAACTACCGTATCGGAAACAACATTTTGTACTGGTATGAAAAGACTGGAGAAGAAAAGTACAAGCTTGCGGCGGATTCGATCAAGGAAATGATTGATAAGCATCCACGAACTCCAACAGGAGGACTCTGGCACCGACACGTCGTTTATCCCAACCAAATGTGGCTGGATGGCATCTACATGGCCGACAGTTTCTACGCCAAGTGGGTTTCGCTCTTCCAGCCCAAGAATCAGACGGCATGGGACGATATTGCCCTTCAGTTCGACAAGATCGACTCAGTTACCCGCAAGAAGAACAACCTCCTTGTCCATGGCTTTGACGAAAGCAAAAAGACTGTTTGGGCTGACCCCGTCACCGGTGCTGCTCCCTTGATCTGGGCTCGGGCTATTGGATGGTACTATATGTCACTGCTGGAAGTGATCCCTCTCTTCCCCGACAACCACCCTGCAAAGAAGAGACTTCTTGGCTACTTTGTCGATCTATCAGATGGCTTAAAGAAGTCGATAGATGAGAAGGGAGCTTGGTGGAACATTATGGATAAGCAATATGAGGACGTCGAAGGCAACTACCTAGAAAGCAGCGCAAGTGCCATGTTTGTCTTTGGCTGGCTCAAGGGTCTGAACCTTGGATTCCTTAAGGAGAAGAGCTACGGCAAGATCGCCACGAAGGCCTACAACTCGCTCGTCAAGATGTTTGTCACCAGGAATGCCGACGGAACTATCAACTGGGAGGATACTGTCATTGTCGGAAGTCTGGGCAGCAACGCCACATTCCAAGTAAGCTCTACTCTCGGCATGTATTACTCGGTGACTAATGAGAATAGTATTATGCCAGCATTGGGTTGAGACAGAACGACCTTCGTGGAGCTGGGTCTTTCATTGTCGCAGCCGTAGAGTACGAGGAACGGTACCACTAATCTCGTCTCGAAGGCCATCCAGCGCGTTGAGGTCCTTGGTCACAGATGAGAATGTTGGGTCATTATATGAGAAAAGACTTAGATGTTCATACAGCCCAAGTTTTGACAGTGGCGTGACGTCTTACGTCGTAGAGATTACTCAATATGGTTTAGAGCGATGCCATCCTCATTTGACCCAAGCGTCTTGGTGAAAGAAGTTGATAATAAGGATCAGATCATTCTAGACTCATATAAAACGGTCTAAAACCACCATCACCGCTCCTCGCCAAGACCTCACTATCCAATCCACAACACTAGATCAAGCTATCTATTTTACGTATTCCGCCAAGTCGGAGCACTCCTCGGGATCTATAACCCCTTTGAGCTGCAAGATAAGCTAAACACGACTTTGTTTCAATGTCTGACTCGCTTTGGTCCTTTATCTTACCCACTAAAGAAGCGTTACTCAAGGATCGGATTGCGACATGGCGAACCAAAGAAGCACGTCATCCACCCCGCTCTTCGCAGCATCACATCCCCGGTAGATCGACTTAACATGACACGGCTCCAGAAGGGAAAATTTGCAGAGATTGGTCTGGGCTGTCGGGATGGTGCCGGTCGGGGTTGCAGCGAGGATACGCGAGTTGACAGAGCATGGTGTTCCAGGCAGAGGCTAGAACGGCAAGTCACTAGGAGGACCCTGTCGGCCATCTTTTCATGGCCCTCAAGTTCGTTGTTGTACAGAAATCGAGGATTTATTTATACGAGGAATCATGATTTAAGCTTGATTTGCATCGAAAATAGTACAAGCGTAGCCGACTGGGTACTACCAGGTACGTGGTATGGTGAATCCTAACACCACATCCTCGGAAACGCTACGTCCTCCTAGCGGCCGACAGCGTGTTACAAGGACATGCATCCAAAGATTCCAAACCACGCTTGTCACATCAAAACGACACCCGATTATGCAATCCGCCAAGCCATGACTTCTACATGGGTTCGCAGCACTCTCCCATGCTAGAGCAAACACTAACCGCCGATCACGGGCAAACTCTGTATCGTAGCAATCTCTGTTTGCATACAGGCCCGTGCTACATTGACTTGGCTAAAATGTCTTAAACTGCGCGTCGTTCCTTGATGCAACTTTCCTTGCATGATCCTTCGACTTCTGCAGTCTTTAACTCGATCGAAATGGCTGGCCCCGCAAGGAGAAAGTGGTATCATATTCAGTGGTATTCTGATACTGATACCAAGGAGGAGCGCAAGTTTATTATCAAGCTTGACACTCTTATTGTTCCTTATGCTGTGCTTGCGTACTGGGTCAAGTACATTGACCAGTCCAATTTGAGTAAGTTTTTGAGGTTTCCTACACTCTTCGCGCTTGCTGACACATAGTAGACAATGCCTATGTTGCTGGTCTCAAGGAAGACCTTGGGTTCAAGGGCAATGAGCTCGTTCAACTCCAGACCTTCTACATCATTGGCGCCGTCGTTGGCCAGATCCCCTTTTTCTTCCTTCTAACATACATCCCTATCCACTGGCTGCTACCCGTTTTTGGATGTTGCCTGGGGTATTTTTACTCTTTTGCAATATCGGGTGACGAGTTTTGCTGAACTGGCTGCCTATCGCTTCTTGGTCGGTTGGTTCGAGGCTGCGTTTTTCCCTTTGATGCACTATCTTTTCGGTATGTCCTTACAGCTGACCACCAATCGTAACAATATTCTAATTCTTCTAGGATCCTGGTATCGCGGAGATGAAATCGGTCGAAGAGGTGGCATTTTTCTATGTCGGCCTTTCTCTCGGCACTCTAACAGCTGGTCTCATCCAAGCCGGCGCCTCCTCCCGTCTCGATGGTGTGAGAGGCCTTGAAGGATGGCGATGGATGTACATCATTTGTGCAGTAATCACCATCCCAGTCGGAATCTTGGGCTTCTTTGTCCTCCCCGGCACACCCGACCAACCCAACCGTCGTGTCCTCAACCAACACGACATTGACGTCGGAGAACAGAGACTCAAACGCGCAGGACACCAATCTCACGGAAAGATGAAGTGGAGAGACCTGAAGAAAGTGATTCTAAGACCTCAATTTTGGGGAATCATCCTCGTGGATGTGTTATTCTGGAACTCTGGTATTCATGGAAGCTCTGGTTCATTCTTGCTCTGGATTAAGAGCTTGAACCGATTTTCTCCTGCTCGAGTCAACGAGTTGGGAACTATTGCTCCTGCTCTCGGCATCTTTTACACGCTTTTCGTATGTTTTGCGTCAGACTTGGTCCTTGGTCCGGCTTGGGCTATTACCATGGCTCACACGTGGAATATCATCGGCTTGATCATCCTTGTTGTATGGAGGGTTCCAGAGGCAGCTCTCTGGTTCGCTTTTTCTACGATTTATTCGGCATACTCCATGTCCAGCGTCTTCCACGGTTGGGTCAATACCCAACTGCGTGCTTCACCCGCTGAAAGGTCCTTCACATTGGTCTTGATCAACGCCATCTCTCAGTCTTCCACGGCTTGGACCCCCCTACTCGTCTTCAAGACCGTTGAGGCTCCTCGTTTCCCTAAGGGCTTCGCCTTTTTGCTTGGGGTGTGCAATCGGGTTGCTCATTGCCACTCACGCACTTCATCTATACCTGAAGAATAGAGAGTAAGTTTATGCCCTTTTCTTGAAATACCAGCAGAAACTAATTGTTTTCCAGTCCTCAGGCGGAGCAACCTGCTGCACTTCAGTCAGAAGAGAATGGCACATTCCCTGTCGACTCCAAAGAGGCGCCTGTGAGCCAGACGAGGAAAGGCGAGACAAGCGAGTGAAGACTTTTGAAGGTGCTGTTCTGGTTGAGAGTCATGTTGGACATAGATCCGAGTCACACAAGGTCTCGGTCAAAGATGGCCAAGCCATTTCGAATGGATCACGTTTATCCGTGGAAGGCTTAATGCTTGTTCTGTAGCTACATGGGAAGAATATAGCAGAAAAATCACTATAAATCCGATATGAGATGGACACGGCCTTTACCAATCAAGTCCAGTATTCTTTCTGAACTTGGCGACGCTTTCAAAACAAGCCATAAGTAACAATTCATAAATGCCAGGATTATTGACACACAAGTCTAGTGTAATGGCAAAGAACTCGTGATGTTATCACCTACTCACCGGGTTCGCCGATTGACGCAACTTAGCTATTACTTTCGACTGTTAAACACCATCAAGATAGTTCATCTTCCAAAGAGGTAGTTAAAACGCGGGATTTGATATTAACCCCGCAAATGTAGAGGGCGTCTAATCTTCGACACGATTATGACATTCATATCGGGATGACGCCAGCCTTCTATCAGCGAATAGCAAGGCGTATAGAATCCCACACCACCATAACGAAGAAACGTCATTGTGGAAGAGGTGCATCAGATGGGGAAACCGAAGACGTGCTCAAGACCTGCAGGTTTACCCCTCTGATCTCCCAGTTGACACGGGTATAAGTATCCAAGTGTAAACCCGGCTTCAAGTTCAGTCAACACGTACAACGAGAACGTAGTGTCGTTGAGACTAAACAAAAAGCAATTCAAAATGGCCTCAGCACCAGCCACAGAGACTTCTATTCCTATCCGTGGAAAGGATGAGAAGAAGAAGCAAATCTTGATCAATGCCTTTGACATGTCCACAGTTGGGCATCTGTCTCCAGGCCAATGGAAGGTGAGATAGCATAAGGTCTGTCAGCTACTTGAGCGAGTTGCTAAAAAAATCTAGAACCCTGTCGACAAGTCTGCAACAAAACGAGACCTGCAATATTGGATCGACCTAGCCAAGCTGCTAGACAAGGGCGGCATCAACGCCCTCTTCCTTGCAGACACATACGGTGGATATGACACATATGAAGGAAGTCTGGATAACTGTATCCGCCGCGCTGCCCAATGGCCGATGACGGATCCAACTATCGTGAGTCTACGAAAAGGGATGGAGAAACATCTGCTAAATTCCTCGCAGCCCATCACCGCCATGGCAGCCGTGACCAAGAACCTCTCCTTTGCCATCACTGCTTCTACATCTTTTGAGCCCCCATTCCTGTTGGCTAAGAGATTCTCTACCCTGGATCACTTCACCAAGGGCCGCATTGGCTGGAATATCGTGACTTCATGGAAGAAGGCTGCCTTCAAGGCCATCGGTTTGGAGAGCCCGATTCCACACGACGAGAGATACGCGCAAGCTGATGAGTATTTACGCGTCTTGTACAAGTGAGTCTGCCAATACGATGCCCTGACAATATACACAGATGCTAACAGTTATAGGCTGTGGGAAGGCTCTTGGGCGGATGATGCCATCTCCCCTAACCCAGAGCTCGACAGCTATGCTGATCCAGACAAGATCCGCACAATTCACCATCACGGAAAATTCTACGACATTGACACACGACACATTGTCGACCCATCGCCTCAAAGAACTCCATTCCTATTCCAAGCCGGAACATCGTCAGCTGGCTCTACCTTTGCCGCATCACACGCAGAGGGCATCTTTGTCTCTTCTCATTCACCCGCCATCTTGAGACCCAAGGTCCAGGCAATCCGCAAGCAGGCTGCCGAGTTGGGGAGGGACCCTCAATCACTCAAGTTCTTTGCGACGTTTACTCCAATCATTGGGCGCACCGATGAAGAGGCCCAGCAGAAATTTGAGGAGGTGAAGAAGTATGCGTCAACAATCGGTGGCCTAGTGCTAGTCAGTGGATGGACTGGTATCGATCTATCCAAGGTCCCCGTTGACAAGGAACTCACTGCCGCCGATTCAGAGGAACCTCACAGAGTGCAGAGTCTTCTTGACGCATTCACGGCGACGAGCGAAAAGGTTCCAAAGTGGACGCCGCGCGTGATTGCTGAAAGAGCTGCCATCGGCGGCCTGGGCCCTGTATCAGTCGGCAGCCCACAGACCGTTGCAGACGAGATGGAGCGATGGGTTCGTGAGGGAGACTTGGATGGGTTCAACGTGGGATATGTCACGACGCCTGGGACATTTGAAGAGGTTGTTGAACTGCTAATCCCTGAGCTTCGACGTCGAGGTCTTTATCCAGACGCACCTAGTAGTGATGAGGCTGGTCATACATTGCGTGAGAGCGTGTATGGTCAGGGTCAAGCTGGACTGCGGGATGACCATCCTGGAACAAAGTACAAGTATGATGTGTACAAGGAAGACTAAATAGTACTGAATATTTGTATGAAGGGTTAAACTTCCTGTAAGAGCTAGTTTCTAACCATGCACCAAAAGAACTCCTAGTATGCCGTCAACTGACTACTCTCCTCCCTCTCTCGCGGCTCGGGCATTGACTGTCGAACAGAACGTCTCATACTCAGCAAAATCCTTATCCCACGTCCCCTCCTCCGGTTCATAACCCTCTTCATCATAGATATTATTCCAGAAAGTCTCCATCCAAGGCGAACTACTAATATGCTCGTACTCGATATACTGCAGTTTGCACCCCCTACGCGAGTTGATGCCGGTCCCGTTCGCGTATCTGCCTGATTCCCACGCCTTGTTAGGATCCTCCACGTTGTATCCCTTGTCGATCGGCTCAGGGCAGTTGAAGCTTCTGTGCACGTTGTGGGAATGACGGTAACGTAGAACTTGTTCGTCAACGTGTCGAAAGTCTCTGAAGTTAGTCTGGAGTGTATCTTCTGGTGCCCCATTCCATTCTCCATGGCCCATGCGGAAAACCTTGAGCGCCTTCAGAGACGTGGCCCACCGGGGAAACACATGATACCATCTCATCGAGTACTTGAACATGTCTGCCTCGGCCTCGGCAAGTATGGTTCTGAGAGAAGGATATCCGGGGTCGTTTGCATCCAATGGACTCGCCTGAAGAGCCTGGAACAGAATAGGACAGTCATCCAGATACAGCTCTTCCAGACCGCCGCTTCCATTCTCCTGACCGATAGAGGCAATCCAGTCAATCTGCCAGTCGTGACTAAAAACGTATTGTCCGAGTGCGAGCACTTTAAGCTGCGGGAATTTCATGCCGCGAAAGTCCATCTTAGGGAGCCAACCCCAGTATTCCGCGTAAAACAGCGATAGAACCCGCAAGTTATCGCTGATGCTAGGAGCCAGCCAAGTTTCGGGGAGATGGTCGAAGAACTCGTACTTCTCCTCATAGTAGGCGATGTGATCATGCATACTCTCGTCAATCTCGGTGGCGATGAGTAGCTTGAGGTCGATTAGACTTGGGAGAGACATGATTTTCTTAAATGCTCCCGAGTCAGCCAAGTCAGGGTGGTGAAAATCGGCCAGATTCGTGACTGTAAATTCCTTGAGCTGTATGACCTGATCCAAAGGGACACCAAGATCATCCTCAGGATCAGGGTACTTGCGGGTGTAGTCACACCATTCATGCTCGCCCTTTTTGTCAATCTCGATCTGTTTATCGGGAGTCCACATTCCTGCAACGCAGTGGCACACCGTATCGAGGACACCGTATCGAAAGTCCCACGTCTCCTCGACGGTCACACCCCTCCGATCATCCTCGCCACAATACTGGTTGAATCGAAGGTGGAGGGCTGTGATGTGGCTGAAACAGCGTAGATAAGGCAGAGCGTCCATAAAAGAGGTAGGGAATGGATATCCCCAGTTGGATTTATATGAAAACTCGGGGCCAACCGAGGTGTCCACCGTGAGGTCTCGGACCAGGTTGCGAAGCTTGGAGGACTTGGCGATCTCGATGAAGCGCTCGGCAGAGTTTCCAAAACCCTCAAGACGCAGCTTTCGGTAGGCCCAGGGTAGAGCGATACGGTCAAGTCCAGAAGAAACGAGTCTCAGACGAGACAAGCTGGGTTTAGGCAGCAGTGCGCAAATGCTGTCCCATATTTCCGGCGGAAGCGGCAGACCGCCTGAGGAATTTTGATCCATGACTGGTATGACAATGGTCATATCGCGAATATCCGAGAATGGGGTCGGTGGAGGCGAAGAGGGTGATGACCAGATGGTTGTTGTTATCGTCGTCGTTGATGCCACGGTGAGATTTAACTTGCACGTGCTGATATGGCCCTGCCAAGCGTGAACATGCCCCCTGTCGGCTGTAGCCAATTAGTGCATTCACGGAGGTTTAGACGCTCGCTTAGACTCTGCTCTGGCTGATTAGGCCGGGTAAATCCATGCCCTCATCTCGTTGTCTTTGCTACAGACAGAGTCAGATTCAAATAAATACTCAAAGACTATCCAGAAATCACGTGGAATGCATGATAAAGGAAAGTTTCGTTAGGTCAGCTACGTTAGAGTCTGTTCTTACCGCCATGGGGTTATGCATCATGTGTCTACCCTGATAGAATTCTTTGACCTCACCTTGAGCCCACTGTCCAGGGTCACCATCAAAGCCGCCAAGTGAGTCACGCCTAAGCTGCGATAAGCCCGTGTCGAGAGCCGTGAAACAACTAAAAGGCAGTATTTTTTCGGTATTGAGGTTGAATGTGATTGTGTGCTCACAGCAGGCTTCTTTTCAGGTGATAGTATGTCTCTGGGACAGGAAAAGTCTTTGATTAAGGGTAAATTCAAAGGGAATTTCCATATAAATAGGGTAGTAAGAGGAGTCAAATTTGTCTCTCATTCGAACAAGTCAATTTAAACTCACAAAAGTTTACTAAGCCCTCAATTATGAGTTCCTCAAACAATAGAACCCCTTTACCCTCTGAGCCCAGCCAAAAGGCCATAGAGGCGCACCGAAGGGAACCAGACCTCGACCCGTCTGCGGACCGCGTTTCAGGTACGAGAAAGTGCTTCTACTGTGCGAATAGGGTCCCTCTCGACGTCAGACTATGCAACAACTGCAAGGAGAAATATCATGCGGGGACCAGAGAGAGATACCAAAAAGTTGAAGAGCGAGGGCAAGTGTCCCGTCTGCGGGGTAAACAAGCCTGACCCGGGGCTTACCAAATGCCGAGCCTGCCTTCTCAGACAGTCGGCGAGGAAGGCCGAAATCAGGGGCCAACAAGGCGTCCTTTGCAGTACATGCAAAAGGCAGCTTGCCTATGATGACACCGGTGTATGCCAATCGTGCAAAGACTCCAATAAGGAGCAGAGAACGAAAAAGAAGGAAGAGGAAGCGAAGAAGACATCCAATACTTGAAGAGATGTAGGCTCGGCCAGCCTCGCGAGCCTTGGCTAAAAGTAATGGTGGTTCTAATAGTCGTCAAACAAGGAAAAGATGTTTGTTTTTAGTATAGGGCACATAGTTACAATGAAGCTATTTTCTTGGAGTCTATGCAGTGCAATTGTTACCTACTCACACAGGCGAATTTAATAGCTCGTTGAGGGTCGGGAATACCTGTCGAGAAGACAACACTGAGGGCCTTTGATCCTATTTACTTTAAACCAATTTCCAGGAGAACGTAGAACAATAAGATGGTAGAGCTTATGCTTACTCCAATATAGGCTTGAGCATAGTAGATAAATATCATTCGTCTGCTCAATGTTGTCATACTAGCATGTATCAACAGCTGTATTCTTTGTTATTGTGGCTGATCGCTTCCCTCGGAAGTGTCGCCCAGTTCATAACAGTGTCTATTCAGTCGAACCATCCATCTTTCTCACCTAATTCCCATAGTCTAGAATCACGGCTCAGACTTGAGTGACTCACGGCTCCGTAGCGGCAGAGGGAGTATCCCACAAAGCGACGATATATCTACCTGGAGGTTTACATACCACTCCTCAATATAAATAGGGCAGCAGGAGGACCACAGGAGACATTCAAATAAGCCAACCCAGACTTTTGAAACGCCCCTAAATCCTCGATCATGAGTTACTCAAATAATAGAGGCAATTTGCCCTATGAGCCCAATGAGAAGGCCAAAGAGGCGCCCAAAGGAGGATATGACTTTGGGGAAGCTGGCCCAAGCTATGGAGGCAGACACGACTATGACGAACCCGACCCAGGCACCAAGAAGTGTGATAGCTGTCCAAAAAGGGTCCTCCTCGACGTCAAAATATGTGATTGCTGCAGGGAGGGGGAAAAATGGCAAGTCCAAAGAGAGGCACAAGAAAAAGAAGAAGCAGGGCATCTGCGTCGATTGCCCGAACAGGGCTGCCCCAGGATCTACCAGGTGTCTATCCTGCAAACTGAAGCACCTGGAGAGTAAAGTAAACCATCTAGTGGGTCTTTGCGGGAGATGTAGAAGGTTGCCGCCTGAGTATAGGAAGATTGATAAATGCCCGGATTGCAAAGACCGTCTGAAAGAATATGAAGAGTCCGATTCTTAAGTGCCTCAACTCCCGCCTTTCTAGCGAGCCATGATGAAGGGTGCTACCGTCAGCAATTCGAATAGTCTTTAAACAAAGAAGGAAATTGCTTGTTCCTGTCCAATAACCCCGAGAGATAAAACTTACTAAGTCCCCTAAAACATGCGTGGTTTGACGATTGCCTCTTTGCCAACACTCACTCTTGTGAACTTGATAGCGTCTCCAAATAAAGGACCTTCGCTTGTTATTGGATCTGATCTAAGTCCTGCGTCTACTCCGTGAGCCCATCTACCTTTTTCTCAAGTCCATTTGCCAAGTTCCTTTAGCTGAGAATCACCGGTCAGGCTTAGGTGAGCCACGCCCCAACAGCAACGAAGCTGGCATCTCCAAAAAGCAACGAGAGGCCTGCATTGAGATTCACGTAGCATTATGAGTAGTGCATCACGGTATTTAAACCGAAGGGACTTTCGTGGGAACCGCTGTGGCCTCATATTCAATGCCAGAATCTATCTCTATGAGATTAGGTCCCTGATTAAGACTGTCATCTGTCAGAAAAACCGATGTATAAATGCAGCGCCTGTAGCTAGGTAAAGCACGAACATTGCCTACCTACGAATAAAGTCAAATCGTGCGCCTACAACGCGACCAAGCCACCGATCATGAGCTCCTCAAGACAAGGGAACCCCTCGCCCCCCGAGCCTAGTGAAAAGGCAAATGAGGCGCCCAATACTAAAAAGTGTTCCGGTTGTCCCCGCATGATCCCCCTCGAAGGCCGCACAATGTGCGACAGGTGCAGGGAGTATCAGAAGCTTTATTATCAAAGGAAGAAGACGGAGGCCAAGTGTCGGAGGTGCGGCAAGGATGTTACCCCCCCAGATGTCCATTGTGAGCCCTGCAAGGCAGTATTGCGAGTGCAGTACAGGCACAAGGTCACAGAGTCCATAAAGGGGGCTAAATGCGTCACTTGTAAGCTGAATCCCGTGAAGGATGGTCTCAATATATGCCAAAGCTGCTTATTGAACGCCGCGGAGCGAAGCTACAGAGAGGGGAAGGAGAAGGAGGAGGAAGAGAAGGGTTCGGTTCACTAAGCCTGGCCAGCCTAACGGGATCCAGGGAATTGTACAATAGCCCTCTACGTAGCCGCTTAACGGGGAACCGAAGTTACCTCTATTCAACCATCTTGGAAGTCGAGAATCATTGACGATTGCAGCATGGTATTCACATGGCGAGTTACCAAGTATTAATGCGAGAATCAAGGCTGGACCCCTGTGTTCGGATTCATTGTGAACCATGTATAACGGGTTCTTTTCCTGCAAGCTACCTTTCCCACTTATCCTTCTGAGGGCAAGGAAAAGTATCATCTTGCACAGAGGACGCACTTTTCGGTCTGATTCTTTGTGGCTATTGCCATAGAAGTCAAAATAATTAGGTTACGATGTTATACAGTATTGGTATTTGATACCATCATCTATTGATAGCTGTGTTTTTTTATTATTATGGCCGATAGCTTTTGGTCTCATTGCAATCGAGGCTGGACTGCGAATTGATCTTACTTCCCGACCTCGTGATCTTTGATTCGACCACTCTGCCAGACTATTCAAGCTCATGCTCGACCTAGGATATGCCAGGCGGTAAAACTCGTCCAGCAACAGATAACATCCCACCCTACACTACTCACAGCCGGATGCTCATACAAAGCGACCTTGATATTCTCCCAGCCCCCGCCTTCTCTTGTGACACTCGTGATGGCCGTGGTGAGCAAAATCGCCATGGTTGCAGCCTGGGCAACCAAAGGTGGTTGCTTCGATAATAGTGAGGGCGCAGGTGTGGTGAAGACGCTGTTCATCAGCAGCGGCACAAAGGCGAATACATGAGGGGCGAGCAGTAGGAACATGAACTGAGGATGGTCGAGGTTGCTTGGAATAGCGACGGCACAGCCCAGGTTGATGGCAAGAATGACGAGCCACGAAAGGGGTAGCCAGGAACTTCGTGACGCAGACTTGAGTTTATCTGCACCCTTCTTTGACTCTGAAGGACTTCCTTCATCAAAGACGGTAAAGGCGAGAAAAGACAAGTTCGCAGCAAAGGATATGGCTACAATTTGGCCTAGAAGCATAAAGATCCAGAGATGCGGAATTCTCCCCTTCTTAGCTATAAACATCGTCATGTCAGCATCCATCACAATTGAGATTCTGGTTAACCTACACTGAGCCGCAAGCATAATGCTCCAAACGGCACAGAACCCAAAAATCTGCAGTGACCACCAAACCCTCGACGGCCTCTCAAGAGTCGACACCCAAGCCTGCTTGAAAAGAGTCGTATCACGAAGCCATTCCCCCAAGTAAAGCTTATCGGCATCAAGACCAACTGGCGCAGACAAAGCCCATTGTTCATAAGAGCATTGAAAGAAGCAAAACATGTGATACCACGTGGTGGCAAGGCTTACGGCCGCTAGGGCGCTGAAGACAAGTATCGCATTACGGCGGTGAGATGTCGAAACCTTTGAACGGTCCCAAAGAAGGTGTATACAGCGGGCAGTGAGGACGGCGCAGGTCAGTAGATATCCGACCAATATTCCAATTGGACGGGCATTTGAAACGTCAACCATGATAAGAATCCAACGTAAGCAATTAATGTTGTTGAGTGCGATTTCATGTGCAAAAAATACATTGTTGAGACCCTGACCCGCAACAAGCCTCGGCTCGGGGCCATTGTTGCACCGGTAATCGGCGCAGCATAATACCTAATTGCGCCGGTCTCACAATAGTACCATCCCAAAGAAAAACTGACCAATTAATCAGGTGGAAAAAATAACCATTGTGGGAAAAAAAAAGGAAAGAAGAAAAAAAAAAGGCTAAAAAGGACCAGGGGGGAAAAAGGTTAAACGTCCCAGACCCTTCAGGTCGTGGCTGGAAGACCATGGCGCAAACTCAATTGCTCAATGGAACACCAACAGAAGCTGTCGTCGAAAGGGGGGGATGAGCTTGTCGTACAGAAAAGGGTCGCCGTTATTGGAACGGGACTCGCTGGATTGACGACTGCGTATCTGTTACACAGTGATGAACGAGAACAGTATGCTGTGACGTTGTTTGAACAGGTGAGACGACATTTTCAACAAGTACCAGCGTCGCGATGAATGCTGACATCTTCTAGGCCGACCGCCTTTCTTTCGACTCCGCCTCCGTTACCGTCAAGAATGAAGAAACCGAATTAACAGAACGAATTGATTTGCCTATGCGCGCAAACGCTGGTGGCTATTACCATCACTTGCTACGCATGTATCATCACCTTCGAATCCCCCTCCACCCGACCCGCTTCCTATTTGTCTTTGCAAAGGCATTCCCGACGAACAACGATGGAACGAATCGACCCGACGAGAGTTATTTTGTGCACGCGTCGAACCTACATCAGATGCCACCGCCGTGGCCAGGCAATCGAAGTATACTAGCTCACATCATCGAGATCTTATACTTGATCGTCTGTCAATTCTGGTTCACGTTGGCGTGCTTCCTTGTTTCCCCGCTGGAAGGATGCGCGACATCTTCAGGGTACAGCGAGTCGCTAGCCGATTACGTCGAGAGAATAAGACTACCCCGACGATATACGTCGCATTATCTGCTCCCACTCTTGAGCGGCGTGTCGACATGCTCTCACGACGAGCTCCTTGCGTTCCCTGCAAGCGACATTGTCAATTATAAGAAGCGATCCCATGGACATCAGCACTACACGGTTTGCGGGGGCGTCTCGCAGGTGCAGACGAGATTGATCAAGGGCGTGGAGGATGTGAACCTCAACAGTCGAGTGATCGAAGCTGTGCCAAGTTCGGACGGGGAATCGGTGATTGTTCGCTGGCAATCGACGGCCGACGGGTCATCGCGCATCGAGGAACAGGTTTTCGATCGTGTGGTCCTTGCCGTATCACCGGATGTTGCTGGGGCAATCTACAAGCCCCTACGACCGACCCTCTCTCAACTCCCTACCCGTCACGTCGAGAGTACAGTTCTGAAGCCACAAACCGGAGCAAATATCTGCGTAGTCAAAGACGACGACGACAAGATTGTCAACTCCTGCATGCATCACCTCGCCGACACGTCTCCATCATCTCAAACCATGACGCTGAGGACGCTATTCCCCAAGACAGATAGCGCCCGGACCGAGGCCCTGCACACAATGCCAAGCCGAGTCGTCGTCAGCACATGCCCCTTGCAAGAAGACCAAGAATCGAAAGCCACAGCCACCCTCCGCAGAGCGAGATTCACAAGGACGCTGCGGAGCACCGAGGGCCAGGCCCTGGTGCAGCGGCTCTTAGGGGAAGATTATTCGAGGTCCGCCGCCAAGAAGGAGGATGACACGGCCGCTGCTTGGGTTAATGGGCAGGACAATGTCTGGTTGGCGGGGGCTTGGTGCTGGGACGGCATGGTTCTTCTTGAGGGATGTGTCGTGTCAGCAATGAGGGTCGCGTCAGATTTTGGGGTCGCGATTCCTTGGGAGGAATAATGAACGTTGTTGATTGAATCGTTGAGCCATGAGTTTATGAGAAGCATGCATTCGTTTGAGCACAGATAGTTATGATATGAGCATAATCCAAAGTGTGCATATGCATAATTCTTAGTCATCTAGCGATATGTGGATCCCTTCGACATCAGGCCAGTTAAACAAAGCCATCGCAACGCACAGCTTTCCCAACATTAAGAGACGTTGTAGCCGTTGACGAGAGATTTCAAGATGGACTCATCGTCAACGCAGAGTGGCTTTGCCACTGGATTCATCTGGGGCATTATCTTTACGATAGTTGTCGCAGGGCTCATTGGCACAACCATTCTACACAAGAGCGACATTTACGGTCTGGGGCATTGGAAGCTCAACATCAGATCTCCCCCACCATCCATGTGGATGAACGTTGGATACTGGTAAGTTTATGAAATCCGCAGTTGTGCTTCTATAGCACCACTGTCAGTTGTCCCGTGGTAAGCTCACATAGTCCAGGAAAACCCCCTCAGGCGAACCCATCAAGAACTTTCACGAGTCCTCCGCAGCTCTACTCAAGCAAGTCATCAGCGCAGCTGGACTCCTAGACGAGGAACTCCTCGCAACCGGATCACGTGGATCTCTCGCCATTCTAGATCTAGGCTTCGGCTGTGGCGATCAAACATGGGAACTCGCACGACTCGCCCAGTCACAGAACTGGGATGACTTTCGTTACGTGGGCCTCACCCTAAACGAGGCCCAGGTTCAAACATCACGACGAAAAATCTACCGCGAGATAGCTAATGCCGGCAACGATGATGGAGTCGTTACTGCTGAGTCTTTCAAGTTGTTTTGTGCAAACGCTGCAAAGCCTGAGACGTGGACTCCTCAAGTGGCAGATGCTGTCTACTCTTTGGCTGATGAGAGGTTTAACGAGAGATGGCTACTCGCTCTTGATTGTTTATACCACTTCTCCCCATCAAGGAAGCCCGTCTTTGAACACGCAGCCAGAGAACTCGACGCAAACTTCATGGCCTTCGATCTCCTCATCAACGAATCAGCTTCAGCAACGAACATCCTCAAAGCTCGACTCATCGGCAAGATGATGGGATGTCCTCTCAAGACGTTCCTGACAGAGAATGAATATCGAGATCAGCTGGTAGAATGCGGATATGACCGCAAACTTATAACCATCAAGGAGATTACCGATGATGTCTTTTCGGGACTGGTCAAGTATATGGATCGACAGGATGAGTTACTCGCAGAATATGGTGTGTCTCTAGGTGGTTACAAACTAGCCGGGCGGTTGTTCAACTGGTTTGATAGGACAAGAGTTGTAAGGGCCGTCGTCGTGGTAGCCCGCACAAAGGACAAGACACGTTAGCAACATGCAAACAAAATAGCTCACGAATTATCCCCCAGGCAAAAAAAGTTTGTTTGCATCACGTTGAAACTATCTCCCCTTCAACTGCCGCCAGAGTCTTCCTTGAAATGGATAAGGATGGGTCGACAACGGCCCCGCCGACCCCATGCAGGGAAAGATGACATGACCATGTCGTGCGCGTTTCACCGAGGACTCCATAATAGTTGGAATGCATGACATGATATGAATCTGCACGTTATTCTAGTCGGTATCCAGAATGTGAAGCGAAAACCCAGTGTGTTGGTTGTTGGATCTTTGTGCGGCAGCAAGGGGATTGTGAATAAACCATGGGGGGCTGTTTACTGCAAGATTAAGTGTTTCTTACCCGTTTTCCTGGAAGACGATCATATTTAGAAAAAGACTGATCATCGGGACATTTGTCTATTTCACTCAGGAGAAAGCATAAGCTCGGACACGGAGATTTGTCACATAGATAACATTGCAGACGGGCTAACCCGCCATCTCACCAGAAAAAACAGCCCGTGTTAATCAATCGGGACTGAAAGAATTCTTCACATGTGTAATCTACCTGCGGCCCCGGGGGGGCCTCGGACATCCACGAAAAAAAGAAAACCAACAAAAAGACGCGCTGCAGAATCGGACTTGGATCCCAAATCGAGACTCCGGAGCCGGCTTAGAGTCCGGGCACGAGAAATAAGAACTGAATGAAACCAACGACGGACGAGAGACCTTGTTTTCTATCAAGTCACCGAGAGGCCGCCACTGGTCACATTGTTCCATGGCTCCATGCCACTGTTCAAACTACTAAAAGTAACCACATGGCCGCACGGATACATTCTTCCAAAAAGATCGTTGTGCACAAGGTCAAAGCTCAAGGGGGGGAGGACCATCAATCCGGGGAGTGTTAAATGCCACGTATAGGAAGCGACAGGCTAGCTCCCGCGACAGGGGTTACTCCTGCAGGAACCGCCAGACTCTATCGTTTCACAAAACTCTAGCGAAGGGTGGGCGGACACCACCAGCGGGACAGGAATCCCTTCCTGGAAGCTGGATCGCCAGGGACTGGGGTGTATTGGAGTGGAGAGGCTTGAAACCACGCCTGCGTAGGGCTTCGTGTCAGGTTCATCGTTCTGCGGGAACACGGCCTCACCTAAACTCTAACTGTCTCGTCGGGTTTTTCAAAGGGAGTGTCTCTTTTTTTCGTTTCAGCTTGATACGGCAGTTGAGCCATGTTTCTTTTTTTTTTTTTCCTCGCTCGTCTATCGTATCAGCCCCCGTTACGTCAGTTTTCCACTCCCCCGAGGAGAATTACGAATACTCCTCAGGCCATGATGTGGATTCCCCAGGGCTTATTCTTGAAACTTTGATGGAGACTCTCACGCCCCCTCCATCGATTTGAACGCGACACCCGATGAACAAGGGGGGACCCCTTGCCATATCACATCCAAGTTATACCGTAAAAAGAAAAAGGATGTAAGAATGCAAGTTCACCCCATGTTTACCGCGGGGTTTTTTTCGTCTTTCTTTTCCCGCGTTCCCTTCTTCTTCTACCCTTCTTTGTCTCACATTTTTCTTTCTTTCTTTCTTCCCCTTCCCCTGCGCCGCTTTCCTACATTTTGAAGAGACCCACGGCCGGCGAGAATGTAGCGGGGGATACAAAAAAAGCCATGAACTTAACGCCTCGCGACGACGACGACGAGCCTGTCCATGGCTTCATCAATCCATATCCAGAGCTCAACGCTGGGCTTTGGTGTTTGTTCTTGGGTGCAACTGCCTTTCTGGCTTTGAGGTTATGGGTAAAGATAACTCGACGACATGGCATGTGGTATGATGACTACATACTCATTGTTTCATGGGTGAGTGTCTCATTTAAAGATCCATCCCCTGTACCAGACTAACAAATCATAAGGGCGTCCTCCTCGCAACCGACTCCCTCATCGTTTACCAATTCGGCAACGGTTACGTCCTCGAAAACTCCAAGCAGGAATGGGATGACCGGATGCACATCCTCATCAACATCTCATCATGTGGTAACTTGATCGGTCAAGCATGGACAAAGACGGCGTTCGGCGTGACGCTGCTTCGAATGAGCAACAGATGGCAGCAGGGAATACTATGGTTCTGCATCTTCAGCATGAACATTTGGATGATCTTGAAGGTCATCTTTCAATGGGCCAAGGTGTGCGACAAGGACAGTTATCAGAATTGGTATCGGCTCGACTTTTGTATTGGGTGGAAGTTTCGGGATGATTTCAAAGAGGGTGGAAATGGTGAGTTACTTATTGGAGCGTGTCCCCAAGGTGAGACATCGTTGCTAACATTTTACAGTTTACAACATCATTATGGACTTTGTCTTTGCTTCTTTTCCTTGGTTAATCACACGTTCATTAGAAATGCGGAGGGCAGAAAAGGTTGGACTCTGTCTCACAATGAGTCTTGGAATGATGTAAGTTGATGAATTTCGCGCATACATGGGAAGTTTTGGCTAATCAATGACAGTGTTGCAATCGTTGCTGCTATACGCGTTGGATGGAAGGATAAAGGGAACGACCGTGACTCGCATTACATGTGTAAGTCATATCGAACTACCTACTATCACCAACTCTCACTCACAATCTCATAGGGCGCAACGGCATGTCCCAAATCTGGTACTCATCCGAGGTTGCTGGAACAATCATCGTACAATGCATACCAATCCTCCGACCAATCCTCCGCGACATCCACACATCCCTCACATCAAGAAGACTAGACTCAACAGCAGACGGCGGAAAAAGCACAGGCTGGACCCAATCCCGCAGCACAAAGCACATCTCAGCTCCCTTACCCCTGGACCAAGAACGAGCAGCCGGAAACCCCGAAAGAGTAGAACTCAGAGACATACCCGAAGAGCAAGAAAGCAGCAGCAACAACAGCAACAACACAGGAGGCTTTCAATTCTGGGATAAAAACCCAGCACCTGAAATAACGCCAGTGGCCAACGTCATGTCACCTACATCACCACAATCCGATAACTGGCCTTTGGGGAGGGGAAGTGAGAGTGTAAGAAGTATGGAGTATGGACATGAGAGGAGGTCTCATTCTAGTATTGGGTTGGCTGTAGATCAGGAGCAACAGGGGTTATCACCACCACCACCGCGGAGACAATGAGCGGGTTTGCATTGCGATATCTTTTTGTTTTTGTTGCATTTTTTTTTTGTTTGTATAATTATGGCCACACACACACACATGTCCGGATAGAAATGACGTTATGTATAGTATTCATTTGTATTAGCCGGTATATATCAGATTTGACAGAAATTACATAGCATTACTTCACGTTGACAGTGAGTCGAATGGGGGGAAGTGAGATGTTTAACCTCGCACTACCTTGATGGTGATGTTATCCAGCCTTGAAGTGAGTTTGAACATGCATAAGTATAATTAGATATAAGTATTGTGCTATTCTATACGTATAATGCTCATAAAATATTCTTATTTTGTCTCGGGGCTTGGCGATATTCATAAACCTGCCATGGCTCTAGGTTAGGGCGTTCGTATGACTCGATGCTTCTTTTCGCACAGCATAGCTACCCAACTTAAAGAGACTCGCTATCAGAAGAAGTAGAAAGACAATGGTGATCTTTCTATCTATATCCCTAAGCCATTTCTTTTTGGTCCTCTAAGATAGGTTGAGCTAGTCCAAGTCACTCTATCAAATATCTCGATGTCAACGCATTCTACATCTTTCATGAAGACAAACTATGCACCCTTTTTTTAACCCTCCAATCATTCAAAAATCTTCCAACAGTCTTTACAGTTATGTTATGTCAACCTACAAAACGTAGACCATGCCCATCACAGCTTCGAACGAGGTTCCTTGGCTGATGCCGTAGCAACAGACCTCAAATCCGGCAACCCCTGTCCAACCCACCCATCCATAGCCTCTTCATACAACTCCTTCTGCCTCTTCAACGAAGCAGGAGGTCCCTCAACACCTCTAAACTCCCTACTCTCAACAGTCTCAACAAGCCAAGCTCCATCATCCTCAAAATCCTTGAAATTATAAGCCCTCGCCTCACAATTCCTCCATGCTGTACCGCAGCCCCGGGTGCTGTTCTCCCATTCGTTGGTTAGGTAGTGCATGAAGCTCCCGTGAGCTACGAGGGCGATGTGAATCTCTTGGTCCGTGTCTTTGCTTAGTTCTTTGGCCTTTTCTCGTAGTATCCTTCGAACTGTGCGGGCGCGGGCTGCACAAGCCGGACTGACAGGGCTGTTTGGCCCATCAAGATCTTTATCGTTCCAACCACGACCAACCAGACTAAGATCCACAGGCCACCCATGCTTATCAGTCGTCTCCTTCAAAAACTCAGGCTCCTTTCCAGTATCACTCCCATAGTCAAAAATCTCTTGAGCCTCTGGAATAGCGAGAAGAGTTTGTGTCTCGAGGGTAGGCTGAAATACCAGACATGCTGTGTGGATGGCTCGGACCAGAGGAGAAGATGCGACAAGCCTTATCTTGGATTGATCCCGAAACTGATCGTGTCGGAGCTTGGCGCACTGCTCTTCGCCAAGAGGCGTTAGAGCGGGGTCCTTCAAGTTGAAGAATTCTGCTCCGAGGTTGTGATAGCCTTGTGCGTGGCGGACGCAATGGAGGGTGACTTGACTTGACATGATGCAGAGAGTGTGCAATTAAGTTGGTAGAACCATGGAAAGTCAACCGTAGATTAAAGATATTTATCAATCCCCAGCAAAAAAATCCATCCGAACTTCGCCTTGAAAACCGCTCTTACCGCTTGGTTGCAGGATTTCGGGGTCCATTGCCCCATCGAGGCGCGTCAAAAGGCGAGCTTACCCACCAAGCCTCTTCTGGCAACTCAGCGCGGCTTTTCCTGCAACGTGCTGGATCTGCCCGTCGTCAGAGGTTCGAATCACGACCCATCGGAGCCCAAACGTGCATAAAAACTTGAGTAATGGTGGGGAAGAAAGAAGCAAGTTGAGATCGTAGATGGGTGAGATCGAGTGGAAGGCCCCCCGCCAAGAGATAAGCTCGTTTGGTAATGGGGGAGAGAATTGACGAGGAAACCAGGGTTTTTCTGCAGTTCGGCAGTTATAGCCGTGCTTACAGAAGCATGAAGCTGTCACTCATGGACCCGAGGAGTGTCTCGTGCCATTTGAGGTTGACCGACGAGCCCTTGCGCAGCGACCATAGATCCCTCACCAGATGTTTGATTTGTGCCCAGATGGCCAGGTCTGATCTATCGAGGAAGAAGTCGAGGCATTTTAGCATTCGGTGCTGCATCCCGACATCGAGGATCTCGAAAGCGATGATGGCTACGGGCCAGATCATGGGCGAGAAGCGCTCGGTGGTACTCGTCTGCATCGCCTCGAGATGGTTCAGCGACTGCTTGACCAGTGGCTGCACGTCAGCTACGGGAGTATCCTTCAGAGTACGTTTCATGTAGAGCAGGGCAGCATAGTAAAATGTGCAGCCGTGATGGTAGATCAAGTCGCCGTATTCCCTGCTGGTCGACGCATCCGGCTTGCCAGGCACCGAGAGGTACAACTCAAGCTCAAGCCGATCCAGAGCCTGAGGAGATGGCGCGATGCCCTGTCCGTTCAATGATTTCCTACGCATCTGGATGGTGTTCATCGTATGAATCCCTTGAAGTATCGGTTGAGGAAGACCGATAGCGAGGTTGAGCGCATACGGTTCAGGCTGCGATCTAGGATCATACGCAAAGTGCCAAAACGATGTCTGGTGGCCGTCAAACAGCAACTGAGCCTGGACAAGAGTTGCCATCCCTATAAACATCTGGTACACAGCCGAAGCTGCTTCGCTTTGCTGCCAGACCTGTGGTTCAATGTGATTCACCCATTCGACGGCTCCACGAAAGTGAAGGCGCCAGAACTGTGTGGGCAACGTGATGGCTTCGTTCATGATGCACATGACGACAGATGCCAGGAGAGGTACGCATTGGTTTCGATCGTCGGAGCGGATGTTCTGGGCTAGGTGAGTGATGCCGATATTGTGATGCTCCAGTGCTACATTCTCAAGAGCTCTTCTGGACTCGGGAGTTGGTCGTTTCGGTGCTAAATGGAACGCAGATGCTGAGCAGATGAGATGAAACAAGGCAGTTGCGCCGGTTGCCTTTTTCGAGTCCGTTCGAGATCCTTCAAGAGCAATGGGCATCATGGCGGTTCGCATGGGGTTATGTATCCCAGGAACAGGATTCAGAGAATCGCAGAGACGTAATGTCCAATGCTCCAAAAGCTCGCATTCAAGGCCGGGATTGTGTAGAGTGTCAAGGTGACGTGTTGTATGGGTGTCTGACCCCTCGTGCTGATACTGCTCGTGACTCCGGACCGGCGAAGGCGAGGTGGGTTGAGAAACACCTGTTATGACCAAGTTGCTAGTGCTAAGATCGGGGATACTGGCAGTCGTGAGTCCGTTTGAGGTGTTGACATTGCCTTGTGTACTGGAACTCTGCTCCCAGCTTCTAGGTTGGTCTGGAAGAGGCTGATGCTGCTCTTGTTCCTGCTGGAGGGAAACATATGATACTCTTGTGGCTAGCCCCTGGCCTAGCAGTTCGTATGAGTGAAAGATCCGGGAGTTCAAACCACCGTTGAAGGGTTCCTGTTGGACATGTGGACGTGGATATTGGGTAGATTCAGGAGTCGAGATAGTCTCTGGTTGTAGATCCTGGCCTGCGGATTCCCCGGACAATGGCTCGTTAGGTGGCGCGGTCTCTTCGGTCTCCGTAGCGGGCGACTCTTGAGGAGAATCTGTCTCTTCAACAACATCCAACGGCCTCGTCTGAAGCAATCTGTTGGTCGCCCTCTGCGCCGCTTTCCGCTTCGACGCGGTCCTGGGACGAAACGTAGAGGGATTCCTCACAGACGTCCACGAAAGCCTCACTTCATATCCCTCACACTCGATACCCGATCGCTGGCAACGATTACACGTCGGCCTTGCCTCGTCGCACTTGACGTGCTTGGCTCGACACGTCCAACATCCCGAGAAGCTCTTTGTGCGGCTCTTCCGTCCTTGACTCAAGTTGGAATCTGGACGCGACTCGGCCGGCATCGCTTAGGGGTTGACGTGTGGTGGGAATAAGGGATTCAAATAGTGACGAACGATGGAGGTTGAACGTTGTGGAATGCCTTGTCTGGCTTCTCAACCCGAGCCATCGTGATATCATCTCGCTGTGACAAGCCATTTTGGGGAACGCGCGAGGAGCGTGCGCCGCTAGACCTATTGTGGAAAGTCACCACGACTGCTCCACGCCCTTCAAATGTCAATCGATTGAGAAAGCGACCGCCATCTTGAAGAGTTGGTAATAGAACCTCGTTTTGTCATCATCGAGAGAATGTGTATTGGTAATCCACTGCAATTGTCAGCTTCTCTGAATGCGGCGAGAGAAAAGACAACCTGACAAAGCCCGAAAACCATCGGTGGCGGGCCTCAACAGATTTGACAGGTAAATCTGAGGGTTGCAATGACGTACCAAACTTGCTTCACCTATTGTTACATGTGAATTCTGACAGTCAATATCACGCCATACGTGAGCGGACATTCGCCTACTCACCCTTCACGCGTTGGGTATCGTGACTCTGCCTCATGACAATGCATAACAGCATTTAACCATAACATTAAACATGTCTTAACACTTGCGCATCTTAAAAGTGCGGAGACCCCAATATATCATCTCCTGACCCAGGTGAAAGCACCGGTTATTTTGTCCCCAAGGGGTTAGACCGCTACTTCTCGGCCGGGATCTCCATCAGCTCACCACCATCCGTTGTGTGATCCTCGGCTAGCCAAGAATAAATCTTGCGTGGAGACTTGAGATCCAATGGGGTATCTGTTTGAGGTGCCTTTCCTGGCAAGTTGACCCGATCGTGTCGAGTTTTGACTTGATCGCAATGGAGGAGTTGTTTTTATACGGAGCTGTGTCGTCGCCTTTTTCTTGTCCTTCGTGCTTCCACTCCCTGTGTTTACCGATTCAATCCATTCAAACATCCATACTTGCATGATATACCCATTCGTCAATACCTTGAGAACATGTCTGTTGTACTTGTCTCTCACCCCAGCACCCCCCAATCAACCGACCCATCAAGATCTCCCACAGGCCTCTTTCAAATGAGTGGCCTGTCGGCATTGATCAAATCTCCCCTGTCTAAAAAACATCAAGATCCGAAAACCTCTCTCGTCTCACTCAGCTGCCAGATCGACACGCCTCCCACAGTCATTCTCAACGACCCTGAGAACCGCAATAGTTCCCTGATCAAAGGCCGGTTGGTCCTCGATGCGCATTATGCCGTTGAGGTAGAGAGGCTCCAAGCGACCCTGCGCCTCTGTATAATTCAGAAGAAACCATTCAAGCGAGGATGCAGGGGCTGCAAACACCAAGTAACCGAATTGAAACACTGCGACTTCATCGCGTCAGCCGCTACTCTGCAGCGCGGAAAGTTCGAGTATCCCTTCTCTTACCGAGTTCCTGACGACCTTCCGCCATCTCTGGACACTTCTATTGTATCCGTATCCTACGAGTTTGAAGCAGAGGCCTGTGTTCGACGAAAGGACCAATTGAGCAGGACCCCAAGGGTTGTGACACTCAAACGCACTCTTGACGTCGCACGTTCCCTATCTGTCCCCAATTCAACCCTTTACTCGAGACGCATCTTCCAGGCAGCTGGAATAGAAGTTGGTTGCCACTTCGGCTCCATAATCGACCCCAATGGCACTCACAATGTGCGGCTGACAATGGACGGTCTCGTGAGTTATCCTGGAAATGGAGAAAACGTTCAGATCTGGAGACTTTGGAAGGGTTCTTGGAGGTTGGAAGAGACCGTCAAAACGATTGCATCCGCCTGTGATTGCCACGCAAATGGGATCGAGGGATCTACGGATGACAAGGTTCAGAAGCGCAGCAAGGTGACCGTCTTGGGAGAGGATGGTATCTATAGCGGATGGAACTCGGACGACACGCTCGGAACTCTCGACATGGAGTTTGCATTCTCGTTGAAAAAGACAAAAGGCCGGGCGATCAACTACGCGCACGATACTGGTTACGGAGATGAGGTGGAAGTCATTCACGCGCTGGTTGTCGAGCTGATGCTCGTCAAGGAGTATTTTCCCAAGGGAAGACCTGACCTATCCATACGAACGGGGGTGGCGAGGATACTACGCTCACAGCACCGGGTGGTGTTAAGCGACTATGCGAGGGTATCGAATGTTCCAGTGGATGAGTGTTTGCCGTTCTACCAGGAACTATTCCCGAGTCCCCCGATATACGAAGACGATGGGTCTGTGGAAGAGACCACGATGCATCCCTAGGAGGACTTGACTTTTCCGAGATCTCCCTCAAAGTTCCCCGCGGGATTAGATAGTCTGGGGCTCCTTTTTATGTAGTTCTTGTTGGAGTTGAACCCAAAATAATGATACCCCGAATCGAGTAATATGTACACCCATCTAACATCCCAACGAATGTGAAGAGACAACAACGTTCGTCAGTGCACATCTTTCTATCACTAGATCCCGCTTCTCATTTCTTATAGAGAGCCAAATGCCTGGGTGAAGACGTTGGCATTTCCTTGTGTCGATCTTTGTGTTTGGTCATGTGATGTCAGCGCCATCACCATCAACCTCACCTTCGTCAGCACAACCCAGAAACTTGGATTCGTCATCACCAATCTATTCAAAAAGGAACGACATGCCTTCTACTCCTACCTACGACTTTATTCGTCTCGAAACAAAGCCGACTGCTCGTCTTTGCTACAGTTTTAGCCAAGCTACAACGTCGACAGCCACCAAGCCGGCTCTTGCCGTTTTTGTTAACGGCCTCGGATTACCACAGGCAGGATGGGCATTGGCGATCGACAAGTTGCGGGAATACTCCCCGCGTAATCTTCTTGCACTTCTCACATATGATCGATTTGGACAAGGCCAGTCGGTTGACCGTGATCCTGCTGATGAGGGCACGCCAGACCCGAGTCATGCCCACGATTGCATGAGTGCGGTTCGTGATATGCGACAGCTCATCACCCAAATCGCAAAGGACAAGATGAAGGTCGAAGAACCTGATACCTTGCGAATTGTTTTCGTCGGAAACTCTGTTGGGTGCTCCCTCATTCGCCTCTATGCTCATGAGTATCCGAGCACCGTGGCCGGCATCCTCTTTCTCGACAGCACCTTGACCGACACGGACTTTATCTCTATTTTCCCCGATCCCGACGCCGAGTCTTTTGATCCAAACCTGCCTCCGGGCGTGACCGCCGAGAATCTTCGAGATGCCAGAGAAAAGATACGACAGAGGTTCCATCCCGACGTTGGAAGCCAAGAGGGTTTGAGCCGACGAAACCTGTTTCAACTTTTGCCACGCGCTGACTCACCCCCTCTCTACAATATTGGAGAAAATGCTCCCTACATCACAGTGCTGGGCCACGACTTTGAATTCTTCGCGGAGCGCACAGAGATGGACCTGGGGATTCCTGTGGCTGTTATTCAGACGTACATGAACACATACTGGCATCGCTACAATCGGGGTCTTGCTAAGCTCACGATCCCTGAGAGGAGCAAAGGACCTTTTCAAGTGCCTGGGGCGGGTCATTTTTATTCAGGCGGATAACCCTGCGTATGTGGCGGAGAGGTTGCACGAGATGTTGCAGGTCCTGGGGGTTGACTGATTCAACACGGGTAGCACTTTAAAAATCTAGGTGGTAGAAATGACTCTCCTTTGAACATCGCTGGCGAAGCAGGCGAACGGGACATCTCGGTGAGGCTGTGCCAGACAAGGTGAGGCACGGTGTGTCAATGCCGCTCACCGTGCCTTCCGGGTTCCTCTCCCTCAACGCCTCAACTCACGTGCGGCGGATTTGATACCAGAGCATATCTCATCTCGTACTCTTGAGGATGAGAACCACGGTGATAATCTTATTCTCAAAGGTCCCGCACTTGTGATTGTTGTATTCGATAGTACGTACACTTAAAAGACAGGAGGCCCGAATGCGCCCTGGCGACAAACAACAAACCACAGCTCCATTCAATAGGGGAAGTCCGTGGATGAAACTGCATAACAATCCAAGTAGGAAAAAAAACATCTTTAAAAATGAATGAGAGTGTTCAAATGTAGGCAAACACCAAGAAAAAAAAGAAAACCAACAACAACAACACGGGATTGAACCGCGGCCTCGGGCGGGCTGAATCAAGACTCAGGATCGTGCATCCTCGCCAGGAGGTATCTGGGGACATTCGCCACTGAGCCGCGCGCCTCACCTTCACGTTGTTGGTGAAAAGAGCTCAGGTATTGTGGTATATAAGGGGTAGTCACAGGTTCTTTAGGTAAACCTCATAGGGGGGTCACGTGAGCGCACCACGCTTCCACCGGGAGCAAGGCGAGGTGCCTCTAGAGGAGGGAGCTCTACTGGGGATAGAGAAACGAAATATCGATCGGAAATAGATGAATTTTACTGGGGCAGAATGGAGCGTTTCGCAAAACCAGGACGTATGCCTTCGATATCTGAGTCGGGTAGTCCGCCCCAGGCATGCAGCATGTCTCCGAGTCTCTCCTCCATTGCGCCCAGTCTTCTCTCATCTGACAACGGATAATCGCCATTCAGGTTTCCCAAAGCTCATCATAATTGCGGCAACAGCCAATGATGACTAGACAGCTTTAGAAGACCGTGTAAGGCTAGCCGAAAGGAAAATCAATGTGATTATCTGGTTATCTCTCGTACTTCCCATGTATCTACGTGGACCACCCTCCCCGGGCAAACTGACAAACAATACATGCCCACTTTCACGCCCTACTCGATCGGAAATGATACCGAGGCCTTGATGATACATGCCAAAATCGCTGCTTGCGTGGGCTGCGCAGTAGTAATAGAGTCCATCGCGCCCCTAGAGAAGCACGAGGATACCGTACTTGATCCACACACCCGATTTCTTCCACGACCGGTCTCAAACGGGTGTACCAGAGGTGGAATCAGGCAACAGATGGGCCAAAAGCTCATGGTGAGTGAGCATGCAGGTGTAGATGATCATCTAGGCTGGACCGGCAGGGAAGCTCGAATAAGATTGGACTGTTGATGTTAGGTTGGGTTCCTGGAAAATGGAAGATGGGCTGAGGAAACATACCAAGATGCGAGCTGGAATCCCATGGCCCGGTTGCTAGCATACCCCCCGCTCTGCCGAATTCATTTGGGTAAACCGCGTTGGTTGTTTGCGCATCCCGGCTCGTCTCGACAGTCTTCGCGAAAGATTCGATCTCGGTGGCCTTGCCAGTACTTGGTGAAGCCTCACAATCGGCCGTGCCCGTCAGTCGTTCCTCCGTCGGGCCCCACTGAGTATTCGTCGCAGCCTGGCTACCCTGGGTGTTCTGCATCGGCAGGCTTGGCTTGGTCATATCCATGGGGGGGTTCGACGTTTTTGACCTTCTCGATTAGGTTCTTGATCGTTTTTAAAGTCGACCTCAGCTTAGCGATTCCCGCGGATCGGTTTGGTTGGCTTGGGGGCGAGAGCTGATTCTCGGCACGGCTGGGAACCCGTCCAGTCCCACGTCGCCTCTGTCGGCGTTGGCGGTTCTAACATGGAATTAGCCTATCGAGACACAACTGCCCGAGCTTGAACTTACCCCCTGTCCTCGGTTGCGACCACCAGAGCCTCGTCGTCCACCTCCCATTGGTGTGATGTGAATGTCTTCTCCCGTGATGTTCATGTGGGCAATACTCCCCGCTCTGAAGTTGTAGGTTGTTCGCCCTCTCGAGTAGTGTACTGTCATCCCCTCAGGAAGTGGGCCGTGAAAATGGATGGACATTGTTACGGCGCTGATAGAAGAGGAGCGGAGATTGATGGGCTGGCCTACATTGAGCACTGTTAGTCCGGTTCCTAGAGATGTGGAGAGGTAAGATGATGGCGACTGGGAGATGAATCGTGGAGGAGCTCGGTTTCAAGGCCATGGGACAGCCATTCACGCGACGATGGCAGCCTTGGTAAAACGGACGAGGGTGCATGTGCGCGGAAGGCACTAGGGGGGGCAGAGAAAGGACGACATTTCGGTAAAGGCCAAGAGGTGGAGTAATGAGAGCAGCAATGTCGCGACGCAAGGAGAAGCAGCACGTACCTCCGTTGGCTGTGATCGTGTTGAAGAGAAAAAGATGAGGAAGAGAGAAAGAGAAAGTTGAATGGCAAAAGAGAGCCTCTGGTCTCGTGATTGTGTGGCTAGAGAATAGAAGCACTCGCCACTTTAGGTAAGGGTCCTCATCTTTGCGGGCATCCTAATGTGAAGAAGTGGCTCAGTTCAATTACCCAGCCGTCATGCTGAAGAGGGCGGAAAATCATGGGGCTTTCTGGAAAACGCAATGTTGTCTAGTTTAGTGGTTTGATGGGGGATATGGAAGGGAGAAATGCTCTTGTAACGCACTGAGGAGTTTCCTGGAGATCTTGGGTATTCAGCCCGCGCTACTATCTGTAAGGTACCATGAATTGTCGGGTCACGCCCTAGGAGGGATTTCTCTGCCTTGGTGGATTAAAGCTGGCCACAAGCAGAAGGCCTCTGCCTATGCCGCGAGGCTTTTATTGATCATTGTGCCTTTTGCGACTATGGATTATGGCCTCTTATGGAGACGTCATTCATGGATCAAGGAATAGATGGTCAATTCTAAATATGAGGAATTTACTAAACTCATTATGGCATATCCCCTTGGAGTCGGTAACAACGCAATCTTTCACCTCAAGTCCTAAAATGCATGAACGGCCTCAAAGACGACTCAAGCAGCTCCTCCAAACCCAGCAAGAGCCCCAGCTCGACTCGACATTTTCGAGTCCGGATACGAAGAGGGGTCTATCGGACCCGTCAAGCTCTCAAGTTCTAGCAGGGTAGTTAGCCTCTCATTCAATCATCCGCAATTGCACATTTCAACTTGCCTTCCCTCTTGGCCGCTCTGGTCTCCAAGGTATCATGCCAGATCTTCAAAGCCCACAACGCAACAATCGCATCTTTTTGTTGCTGTGGGATTGGAACTGAAATGACCAACTTGTGCTCTCCTTTTTCCTTCCTCGTGGGCAATCTTCTTTCCTGCAGAGTCGATCCACTGATACTGGCCACCCTTCCACTTGGGCTTGGCCTCGAAAAGTGTCTCTTGGTTGTCCTGGTCGAACAATTTGTCCGATGATGAAGACTTTCCGGTGCTCAACAAGGCTTTGAACTCGACCTTTTGCAGAAGACTCTTGGAGGCTTGGAGTTGGACGTTTCCAACCATGTCGGGCGATGCAGATGTGATGTAGTAGGCAGGCAGGTCTGTTCTGTACTGAGCATTTGCTGGGTGCACAAGATAAAACAGATGTTGGTTTCGCTGCTTAACGGACACCATGCTTTCAGCTTCTCCAGGCCCATCATACTCGACACGTTCAAACGTGATAGTCGTGCCTTTCTGGGAGGTGGAGGTTACCTCCCTGTTCAACTGATAGACGGGGATAGATGCCGCATTCTCGGTATAAATTGATTGGCCTGATAATACAAAAGTATTCGGCCCCGAGTTGTCGTCAATAGAGGGTCGTAGGACGCCTATCGTCGAATCTGTATCCATGGTCTTCGACTGGGAGAGATGACTAGTATTCGATTCGTCAACGTGAAATATATGAAGAAGGAGAGTTCAAACAAGGCATTTGAGTTCAATTTCGTCATTCTGGGTCTGTTTTCCACGTGATGATCATCACGACCAACAATCACCCATGTTGTCGAGGCCAAGCGTGGCTGTGCGCTGATCCGTTTCAAGTTTGGATGCCGCTATACTGAGCGATGAAACCTGAGCACATTAGGCATACGCACAGATATCACTTGATCACTATGGCATAAATGTTTAAATATAGGCCTATCCTTTAATCCATATAAATTACCTACCTTTATTATCCTAAGGTTGTTTCCTTTAACGCCGATCCACATCCACAGTCTCGTTTACCCTTGCCGCATAAATGTCCCCCGCAACATCCCATCCATCCCCTGTTCCACGAAAAATGGCCCCAGTCCACCATCTCGCTACCTGGCACCTCAGCGGAGTTTTCTCCTTCCTCCATTATATCTTGGGCGTCAGCATCTGAATTTAGCGACAATTGGTCCATGCTATCACTGACACGCGAGTCTTGGGCGCTATTTGATGATACCCAGTCTAGTTCGTACCTTTCCTCGACAGCGTGCGCATCCAGAGATGTGAAAGCTATGGACAGCAAATGACTCCCAATATGTCTCGACATTTCTTGTCGCGATACATCTGACCGTGGTGTCGGCTCTGGTCCAAATCGAACTCTCTTCGCAGCTTCTGAGCCGACCGAGTCAACATCTTCTTGGACCGTGTCCTCTTGGACCGTGTCCGGACCGTGGACCAGGAACCCGCAAAGAGGGCACAAGTCTTGCTGAGGAGGGACAGCAACTTTTTGGTCTTCTAGCCATTTTTCGCAATCGCCAGGGACGTGGGAGGGAGACATCGAGTGGAAGTCCTTTAGGTGAAGCAATAACTTGTCCGGCGCATTGAACAGCCGCGAATCTTGTTCGAAGGGGCATTGCCAGGCGAACGGCTCGGAGATATTCTTGATCCAGTCCAAGCCGTGGGCACCCTCCATATGCACAACCCAGTGCTGGTAGCTGGAAAAGAACGAGGTTGAGCAGGTATAGTAAAGGCACACATAAGGCTGAATGTCACGGTTGACATGACGCCTGTCAACATTAGCCTCGATTCTCCCAACTTCCTTGCAGTCAAGTTTGCATACCTCCAGATAGACCTATCTGTCATGTAGGAAGCAGGCAAAACCGCTTGACAAAACGGACAAAAACAATAGGCAGCGCCGTCGTCGATTGCAGATGGCTTGGGATACTTCATATCGATAGACTCTTCCACTTGGTAAGCGGGGCGTCGGCTTGCGACCGTGGCTTGGCTCCTTGATAGCTCGACAACTCGAAGCTTGACCTTTGACTCGCCTCCCCAAGAGCGGGGAAGAGTGATTCGATGTGTAGCCTCTGTAACATTTTCGCCCTCCTCTTTAGATGAATTCTCTTGCTTGGTAGGCGGGGATTCTGGGATCGACGGCAAGGAATTTTCGCCCCGACCATCTCGACGCCGGGTGGACAGGTTGGCGGCGTGACTCTGGATATCCAGCAACCTCTTTCTGCGGAATGTAATTGAGCGTGCCAGATGTCGCTGGAGATTCACTGTGGCTTCAGGGTAACGATACTCAATAATAGTCAGATCGGTCTGTTCGCGCTGAGAAAGGGTCGTCGCCTGCGTGTCCGCTTCCTCCTGCTTAATAACCTCGCGTATGTAGCCCCAGCCATCCATGCCTTCCACTTCACCCCGGCCATGATCAGTGTCGCCGAGAGCCGAAGGCAATACAAAGGGATGCTCTTCATCTGGAGAAACATCGGAATCAACAGATTCTGAACTGTCCGGTTTTGTCGTTTCCTCGCCCTCGATATCTGATATCGTCTCGAAATCGTTGCGCCAAGAGGAGTCACTACCACCATCCACATCAACAGAGTCGCCCGGAAGGTCTGAAAATGCCTCCTCCGTATTCAACTGCAATGTTATCATCCGGATAGTAAGAAACATCAACACCTGCAGATGAGACGCGACGTGACGGGCAACAGTCTCGATAGAAAGTGGTGTCCGGGGCATGTCCGAGGAGCTGCTGTGTTCACTCTCTATGTCCGAGTTGTCAACGGTACTATCCAGTGACTGGTGTGGCTCAGGGTTGCTGGACTCAACCGCCCTTCGCGCGGTTTTGCCGCCTTTCTCTTGAAGCGGCCCTTTCTGACGCTTCCCGAACGTAGATTGCCTCCGAGCCACAAGGCCTTGAGGCTGGTTCTTGCCATCTTCGGCCGGAATCTTGTAATAGCACAGAGGGCACTCGTCAGGTGGCCGAGGAATGTAAGCTCGGCTCTGCCGCATCATCATATGTAGCTGTTCGGGGGTGAAATTGTGGGAGTGGGTGTCTTGCATATGACTGAGCAGAGCTTGTGGGTCCGTGTACTCTTCCGGATTGCCTTCACAGACCGGGCATATCCACGATGACGACTTGTATATCTCCCGGTGCCAGCGGCGTCCGTGTTGGGTTTGCATATGCACAAGCCAGTCTTCAAACTTCTTAAACCGAGGGCACGGTTCGAGGCATTTCTCGGCAATGCACAGGTAGGGTTCGAAATCTTTGTCGAGATGTCGTCTGCAGCCCGATCAACTTCGTTAGATTACAAGATACCTTGACAATAAGGGTTAGGTTTATAAACAACTAACTTCCAGTTGCTACCTTCCATGTCTTTCTTTGGGTGTGTCTCGAAACACCAGTCACACGTGACCACGTTTGTCGGACCGGTGGCCTGCGGTGCCGGTGGGTAGTCAAACTGTTTAATCTGAATGGATGAGGTCTTGTGCCTCCGGGAGCCTGTTGTCTGAGAGCCTCTCAATTCTGCACGTAGAACTCGAGTGTTCATGGAAGATAGTTCTGATCCGGGGTTTGGCACTATTTGTGGAAGTGACGCAGACTGTTGTGTGCCGGCAAGTGCAAAACTCTGTAGTCGAGGTTTGGCAGTAATAGTATTGGGCAGATCCTCGACAAGAATATCCTGCTCTTTGGCGATTGGAACCAGCTGCGCTTGCAACTTCGGGCGATCTGCCTGGAGAGCTTTATGTCGAGATCTGATGTAAAGGATTCTCTCATAGCTGTTCGTCATAAACCTGCTTAAGTGACTCTGAAGGGATTGATCGGCACTAGGATAGAGAGCTCGAACTGAGGAATGCGACAAGGCTTCAAATCGGGTCAGATCGAGACCTCCGGCAAACCTCTTGACCCTTGATGTAAGTCCCCCCGATGATGCCTGACGTATAGCATTACCGAGGCGATGGAGCCGACCAAGGACTTCTTCAATCATTTCCAGAGCATCCATGATTGGCGTGGATGGCTCATGTCGTGGCTCTCCTTCGCTAACGTTTGCGAACGTCTGATTAGGACCATTTCTTCTCTCTGCGGCAACTGCAGGCCCCAATCAGCTAACAGAACACTCCGTAGATGGCGTCTGGTTACTCACGATGGACTAGCGTTCTCCTCAAAGTGTCCAGAAGCCGGATCACTAAGTCCTGGAGATCGGGCAGACTGCTGAGTCTCCGGTCAAGGCATAGACTCTTCTTAGCAAACACGCCTGAGTGAGCTGCCCATGCTGCAAACTGAAGCTGGTATTCGGCTAACAGACGTCCAGGTCTAGCGGAGTCTTGAAAATACTCTTGCGACTCCTGCCCATTGATACATTGATCCAAGAGCCGTTCGCATTCGCAAGCCAGCCGGTAGATGGACTCGTCCTCTTTGGTATCCATGGTTGAGCGCCAGATGGACTAGCCCTAACTCTAGGGAATTGTATACGAAGCTATGCCTTGAGCCCCAAAGGTCATGTCAGTCGGGAGGGGATAAAAAATCCCGCAGGATGAATAAATGATTTGATAGGTCGACCAAACGTGACGTGGCTCGCATTGCAGATGATTTCAGCCGCAACTGGCTCCTCCTATTCCGTCTTCACCAAAAAAACCCCGCTCACGAAACATCGGTCATCGCCCAGAGAGATCTACAGCGCCCTTACCAGGCGACAGCAGCAGTGCTCCAAAATGGAAAACTTGAATAAATGCGATGAATGGTGTCTCATCCAAGCCTTGAGAGGACGCTTGTCTGGCAGGTTGGCGCGTTATGATCTCCAGCACCGTCCTGAGAGCGAAGCATGGTCCATTGTCATTTCTCAAGGCAAACGGGAACTCTTTGAAACAGAACTAAGGCAGATCTTTACTCGAGAAGACATCACCCTCAATCTATCCGAGTCACAATTCCATGATTTTCGGGACAAGTTGCGCGACCTTTGCGCTTTGCTGGACCGGCTAGTCAGTCCTCAGATCACGAAAGATGCTCAAGCACTCGGCATCGGCAATTTTCGCTCCCCGAGCATTGTGTGGAATCTTTGGGACCGTGTCCGCGAAGCTTACCCGAATTTGATGGCGTTGTACCGTTTCTTGGCAAATATACCTGAAGACCCGGTCACTGTCTTTGATGTGGTCACTGGCCCTCATCAAATCATCTTCAAACTCCCAGACGACATCAGCTCTATGGAAAGTGGCCTGAAAGTGGTGACTGAATGCAACAATCTCTTCACCCAATCCTCCACTAGCCGACACAGTCAGTACGCCAGCCCAAAGCCAAAGCCCAAGAAGGCGGAATGGGAAGATACTCGGTTGCGTGACCGCGCAGCAACTATATTTGCCAGCCTGTTCCAACGGTTCACCTGTGAACAACGCCACGGGGTCATGTTACAGCTTTCAAAGGACTCTGCCTTCTGTGCTGCTCCGCCAATCCTGCATCTCCTACTATCGTGCTACCCAGAGTTGAAACGCTGGCAAGAAGTATTGTGTGAACCGTGCGAGTTAGTCTTCTCCGTCTCTTTATATCTACGTCCTCGACAGGCAGCAGCTAAATCTCAGCTTCAGTGCCAACCTCTCTGCCGACAGAATCCAGGACATCTGCGCTTGGCTCCAGGGTTACACCGGTCAAGGCAAAAGACCACGCCTCTTAGTCGAAACGTTTGGAGTCGTCGGCTGTGTGTCAGGAAGCACCTCGCCGGCTTCCATTCCTATTTTCGCAGCAAGAGAATCTCTAGATGAACTTCTCGCAAAAGGCGCTTTTGAGGACTTCACGTACAAGAACTTTCGCACGAAATCACCCGAGAAAACGTTCAATCCCGTAGACAAGAGAACTCTAGCAGTACAACTAGGCCGCTGCCTCATGGACTTCTTCGACTTTGACTTGGATACGAAAGACATCCATCTGTCCAACGATCCTAGCAGCTGGTCAAAGAACAGCATTCCGTGTCTTTCTTTTTCGTCTGGCACTCTACACTCTTCCGAACTACACCTCTTTCGAAGGGGGGATCCAGTCCTGCTGTTCTTTGCGAAACTTCTACTCGAGATCGACCAAGGACAGAAGATTCCAATCGACATCAATCCGGAAGTCGAACAGAATGAAAAGGCATGGATGGAACTGTTCGAATTTGTGGACAAAGTCGGTAGTTCTAAAGTCAGTTACTATGTCGACGCTGTGAGAGAGTGCCTGCTCCTCCATACCCGGCTCCCTAGATCAGTACGTTCTGGCCAGAATCGTGGGAGAAAAGCGCATTTGGCCATAAGGAGGACTATCTACGACCACGTCGTCCAAAATCTCGAAACGGAGCTTGACTCTCTCACTCAAACGTCCAAGAAACGAGATCGACCCGGTTCGCCGCCGCGCGTCTCTACCAATTATTCCGGCAAAGCCGGGTTTCCAGAGTTCCAGGAGAATTTCTTATCTGAATCACCCCAAAGAAACTCTTTTGACACGTTCTACTACGAAACGCCGTCTCAGGTTACCCATCACCCGCCAAAAAGACAACGCACACCAAATATTCAAACCAGTGCGCCACGTCAACCTATTTACATTGACAAGGGCAAGTTTACGTCTGAAGATGGCTCTCGTGATGACAACGTGTCGCTCTTCGCGTCTGATCTGGCGGCTGGTATGCGGGAGGCAAATGGGTACCGGACACCCCTCTGGGCCGCGAGCAAGGCTCAGAAAATGGACTATTCTGCAGACACGACTATGTCGTTCGCGGCAAGGACGCCGGAGCTGCAATCTTTGTGAGTTTTTTTTCTTTTTCTTTGTCCTTTCTTTCTTTTTCCCTTACCTAGTCGCGGTTTGTTTCCTGACCCCAACAGGGTTCGTTCGGCTCAAGGATGGATGAAGAAGGCGGATTCGTATTTAGCACAAATCGCCAAGAGCAAACGGCGGATCAAGGTCGCCGTCCTCGATACCGGCGTCGATTTGGAAAACTCGATACTATCGCAGCATGCACACAGGATCTGGTTTCTCAGGGGGGATGCGAGAAGCAACATGGACACTGACGGCCATGGGACTCTGGTCGTGCAGCTTCTACTACTTCTTACTCGAAATATCGAGATCTACGTCCACAAGATTGCCGAGAGCAGGGGCAACCTAAGCTTGTCAGCTAGAGAGATCGAGGAGCTTGCCAAGGTTAGCTAAACTACCTGCTGATTTGCATCCAAGCCGAAAACCCAGAACGACCAAAGTCTAACAGTTTACAAACAGATCATCCGCGAAGCTTCCTGGAGACAGCCTCTAGGAAGTAATGAAGAAACAGCCGGAGCTGGGATGTTGAAGCCAAAGGCTGTGATCGGTATAGACATTATAAATATGTCGTTCGGTTTTTCTGACGCCGATGAACCCATTCTCAATCCTCTTCGAGAAGCGTTGAACTTCGTACATACCATGTACAACGTTCTAATCCTTGCGGCAGCACGAAATGATGGGGGGAATACCGCCTCCGTCATGTGGCCGGCGAGCGAGCAGAGTTCCGTCATCTGCGTCAATTCCTCCGACGGCAACGGAACGCCTTCGGACTTCAACCCTACGCAGAGAGGGCCACGCATTTGCACTCTTGGCGTAGGCCACGAGATCGTACTCACGAAAGGTCAGATCGCACACGCTTCTCGTAAAGGAACTAAAGAGCCGCCACCTGCCGTGCGCATAGAGAGCGGGACATCGTTCGCGACACCGGTTGCGGCAGCACTGGTGGCAACGATACTAGATGTTGTCGGCTCCTATGAAAGCAAGATGGAGGAGCTGAGTGAGATGCAGAAGAATCGTCTTCGCAAGCTCCGGACGCAACGAGGCATGACACGAGTTCTGATCGAGAGATGTGTGGGGACGTCCCAGGCTATGAGAGACGCCTATTATTACATTACTCCATGGTTTTTCAAATTGGATCAGGGAGAGGTATACATGATTTTAGATATTTTTGACTAGAGTTTAAAATTATAAACGATGTCCACGCTTAGAACTCTGGACATGTCTACGTACCGGTGCCTAGGTATGTTATCGGGGCCAGAATTTATTAAATTTCTCGCACTGCGCGGAGCATACTTAGACGCCTCCCCGCGTTCCATATACTGTACCTGCCCTAAGTAGGGTAGTAGGGTTCTTTTTCGTAAGCGGTCCATAGCTGTCCTGGATTTGGCTGTTCATGTTGCCTATCTCTTGTTCTTGGCCTTAGAACGAGGGGAGAGACAGCGCCCTTTGTCCATCTTAGAAGGAGCTTTGTTGAGGCTATTACGGCGTCATTTGTTACGGTTATAAACCTTCTGGAGAGTCGTTGTGTCACTGAAGCCTAGGTATAAGCTTTAGTTATGTTACAGCTATGTTATTTCTATTGGGTTGCTCAGAGGCCTCCCCCCACCGCCCCTTCGAGCCCTTGACCACGCGGTCCGTAGCTGTCCTGCCTCGATGGCCACACACACAACACACGCACACACACAACACACACACGCACACACGCACACACACACACACACACAATGTGGTGGTGCGGGGCTGACGCTTTCCTGCCTGAGGGATGTACAGACGACGCCATAGGTGCTTCAGCTAAGTGCCCAAATCAGCTGACATTGGGCATTGACACACATCGTGGGCAACCCGCAGCGTATTTTTCATCTTTTATCCTCCTTGCTAGCGTGACAAACCCACTCACCTTAACCAAGATAACTAGCCCAATCTCATAGCTTCCAACATGGGCGAATCGGCATGCAAGCGATACTTTATCGTCTCGTCAATGGATATCCAAAGCCCGGCGGTCAAGGTCGGCAGTATCATCAACAACCTCAACTTTCCGGACAGACCTCTGAGCACTTTCAACCCCGTCATCAAGGAGGAAAACGCGGCGGCTCCCGACAACACTGCAGAGCCGCCGCAAGCCAACAATGCCAACGGGGACCTCTGTGCGGACACCCCCCTCTCTGTCACGAAGGCGGGCACGAGCGTGGGCGACTTCAGCACATCTAGCGGCTGGGGCCTGGGCATCTTCGCAACCTTTTTGAAGCAGCTCATCCAGGCCGCCAAGTTTTCCGCATCCGGGTCCAGCACCCAGCGCGTCTGGTTCTCGGCCGGAGAGATGACGACGGCGCGCTTCGCCCCTTCGGCCGCCTACGTGGGCTCTGCGGTCCGGGACCCGGCCGTGGCCGACTTCCTGCAGCGCGGGGGCCACAGCGCGCGCGTCTACCTGATCGTCGCGGTGAAGGTAGCGCGGAGGCTGACGCTGGTGCGCACCTCGGCTGAAGGCCTCGACGGCGCCGCGCTCCTAGGCCTTGACCTACCGGCGGCGGCGGAGTCGACCGTCGGCATAAAAGGCAGCGCCGGCTTGGCGTCCAAGTCGTACCATAAGGAGGAGCACCCTGGGCCCATCGTGTTCGCTTTCGAGGTCGAGCAGATCCGCCTGAGCCGGAAGGGCGAGGTGGAGAGGACATACTCGGATAGGATTAAGGGGACGATGCTTGGGCAGCCGGGCGAAGACGATGAGGGCCAGGACGAAGAATTAGATATAACGGTTGAGAAGGCTGTTGATAACGACTTGCTAGTCGATTTTGATCTCGAGGTGTTCCACGGCGTGGACGAAGACGACGAGAGAGCTTGTAAGGTTTATATTCGTGAGTAGGTAAATTTTTATTTATTTTTAAAAATTAGTTATTTGTTTAGAGTTAGTATTAGGATAGGTATACAAGTCTTAATAAAGATTTTACCTTTTTATAAAGAAAAATTAATTATAAATATTTAAGAAATTCATTATTATAATATATTAAAAATTAAAAATTATAGATATAATATGTAATAAACCTAGTATACCTCGTTTATTCCCTTAGAAAATACTAGATATTATATCTTCTTATATATAAATTCTTATTTTTATTTACCTAAAAATTAACTTAAAAAGGTTCTATGCAATAGTTCACTAATAAAATCTACTACTATTTATTAACTAAGTAGGTAAGCTAATATCTTATCTTTACTATAAGTACTAACACTTAATAAAAAGCATCTGCAATTATAACATTATCAATCCGACCTAGTAAATTCAGGTTCGTAGCTAGAAAGAAGCTAAAGAGTTTTATTAAAATCGTTAATCTCTCTAGTCCAAGTCGTTGAACCTGGTACTGTCATAGTCGTATTTCTCTTCTCGCATATGCTCAAATTTGCAATAATCACCTCAGTAAAAACATGAAATGCTAATAATAGTGAAGAGGGACATTAAAAAAGCTGAACACACCCTTGGATAATACCTTACCCAGGTTGGTGTAACAACACAAGTGGAATCATCAATAGGAACAGTTTCGCAAGGAAGAGGGTTAAGACAAATGACTCTTAAAGATAAATATCCGGCCGTTATACCATACTATTAAATACTGCTTTTTATGTTCATGCATTACAAACCCAACCTCACATTAAACACGTCTCATCGTAAGCTATTGCTGGCACTCGAATTATGCACCTCGAAAGCAACCGTCTTGCTGATGCCGATCTGCTTGGGATCCATATCGTCCAGATCAATCTCGGATGAAGGTTTTCGATTCTCCCTGCGACTAATGATGCGCTCTTGTGAACTCGTTCGGTCATGATTCGTGTCTCCGCCTTGCACCTCGACAATGTGTTCGCCTTGGTTTGTCGTTAAGATTAGGTCATTGCCGCCTGTGAATTGTCGACGTGGGTAACCTGGGATTTGTCGGCTGTGGGTTGAGGAGCCGTAGACTTGGTTGTGGAAGACGACTTTGGATGCGAGGATGTCGATACTGGAGCTTGTTAGTATGCGTATCTTCTTGAAGGACAGCTGACTTACAGCATCATCACTGGGAACATGCATTCCATGGCGTACGCGAATCGATCAAGCTGCGACGCAACATCCGTCGCGCTCTGAGAAGCCGTTTGGAAAGAATACGTGATCGCCCTCATAATACCCAGCACTGCCAGCAGCGCAAGCCGAACCTCGGTGCTTCTCATCAAATAGCGGAACAGACCAGCCTTGATAGCCGCCTTGAGCGATGTTGACTTGGCCGATCCGAAAACTCGAAGAAGGAAGAAGGCGCTGACACATTCGAGGAGGGCGATGAGGACAAAGTATCCCATGTGGAGGTTGTTGATGATGGTTTGTTCTCCTGTCGACTCGTTCAAGATGCGTCGTGCCCTGACTGCGGCGATGACCACGCGGATTGCCATGATGGCGACAATCATGATCCAGAATAGACACGCAAAGATTACCCATTGTCGATTTCGAAGGACTCGGCTTAGGATGATGTAACTGTAGAATGAAAGTCCAGCTTCTTGAACCTACAAGAGCAAAACCGGTCAGCTTTCACGTCTTAGATCCGTCGCGGGATATCTCACCATCCACAGAACATCCGCAATCGCAGAGGCTATTGCCTGTCCCTTGACAGGGTTCGATAGATCGTAGTAGGCATAGTAGCAGAGGCCGTTGGCGATGGCACCAGCGGCCGAAGTGACAATGGGAACGATCGAAACGGGTGAGAAGCTCGTTATACCACCGACCATAAGTCCAAAGAGGACATTGGCGATGCCGATCGTGCTGAGGATGGACCAGCTCAGCTCATAGTAGACCTGACTGACGTTCTCGCCTTGTTGTACCATGGTTAGTTAATTAGCGATCGGCCGGATCCAAATGTTGGTTTGCGGCCAAGAAGATGGTTCACATGGTCGGGAAACCCTGGCAGCAGGAAAAAAAGAAAAAGCAACAGTAAGAGGGGCACACCCCCAAGCTTATACTAAACTAGACCACCCCCCGTGGAGTTGCTTCATTCTCCGGGGTACCCCGAACGTAAGAAGGCGATTGTCGAGGGGATCACGTTAGCGAGTCATCAGTTCGAATGGGTGGGCACGGGTGCTGCATCGGCAAGGGGGTCCACGCCAGTTGGTGACACATAACAAAGCGCATCCATCCTTCAGCGAGTGTCGGGATCGATCCGCGACTGGCGCGCTAGAGTTGGGGGGAAATTGCCACAAGTTCAAAGATGGATGGCCTTTGACATCTGAGTGGCTTGACCCCGTTGAGCGGCCCTCGTGCCCCCGGTTCCCCCGCCAAGCCCCCAACTCTGAAGCATCCGATGCTTTATTCCCGGTGAAAAGAGGCTTGCGGAGTGATTAATCCGACGTCTGGTCTTGCACACGGCACAGTTGATGACCCCCCTGGTAGCGGATAGAGCTGTGCCGCACATTGCCACGCACTTCCCCCTGGGGCAACACGTTTATTAAGATGGCAGATGGCTACAAATGACCAATTCTAGACCCATCGGCGGTGTTTCCGAGTTTGTTCCCCAGGGGTTCCCCCTATGTGTCTTGTTCTCATATTGTGGGAATGCATCCCTTTTGTAGGCACCATTATGCATCACGAGACTTCGTGGGTCTGAAACCAGCACCCTTGTCCTCAATGCACCAAATTTTTCATCAGCCCTGCTGTTGTAGGGCAGTAGAAAACCACATGGCCCAGTTTTGCCATGTGCGTATAGACGACTTTGCTTGATCCAAGCTTCTGTCCGTTCACTGCTGACGAGGCCCGCTTGACTAATATGGTAATTACACTTGTCTCCTCAGTAATATGAATCCTTCCAAAAAGGATGTTCATGACGAATCAAGAATTTTTTAACCTTGTCATGTTGGACACTGGGGGCAGAGAAGAGGGATGGGTCGTATTGTCAGACATCCTGGAACCAACATTTGTTGGTTGGTTGGTGAGGAACGAACGAACGGTAGGACATGACACTAGACGAGGGAGAACACGGACTCGGACACTGGCCGAGCCTCAAAGTTAAAAGACGAAGGAATTTCAGCTCCCTGGGTACCCTGGATAGTATGAAAGTTAAGTAGAACTGGGCTGTCAAGGTCTAGACTTCAAGCTGAAGCGACCGACCTCAAAAGACAATACTCCCTCCACACTTCATGTTCCAACCCAGAGATGCAAGATGCCAAAAAGGTATGATTTCCTGTCACATTCGACAAGACGTAAAATAATGACACCCCGCTAAAGGAAGTGTCATCCGAACCCCCGATCCGACATTGTTTCCGCTAGTGCCTTCGCTTGGAGCGCTAGCAAGGTTTTGACATTCGCTTCTTGATAATCAGGACTGATGAAACACGCAAGTCGCGTAAGTTGAAGGATGCCATGCCATGTCCTCGGCCGAGAAACAAGTTGCGTGTTGCATAGTCCACATGAAGCACGGCAGATAGTGTTTTTATCAGTTTCGTAGTCAATACATGCAACGCGACACCAGATCTTGCATCGCGAAATGCCAGATAACGGTCTTCTTTCCGATCTCAGATTGCTGCATCTGAAGGCCCGACTTTGCCATGCACTCGGGTCAAGGGAAAATAAGATACAACTTAGTATAATTATCCTAGAGTATCCTCCTCTAAAGATAGTTAATAGGATTTAAGAAGATATAAATAAAAAGAGCTCTAAAGTATTAAGAATTTTATCAAATTATTTATTATATTTATGATAAGTTAGTTAGTCCTTTCTAGCATCTCATTTGTGTCTTGACCGGCGTGCCATCTCTGGCCGATACGCGGAACGCTTTCCGAACTCCAAAGCCGTCTCAACCCCATTTTCCCACATTATTCGGAAAACTCTATTCGTCTATTCCCGACAGAGAAGGATATTCGGGTTTACTGCGAAAAAAAATGTTGACATCTTGACTCCTCAAAAAATGTTGACGTCTCTTTGACTCCGTAATAAATGTTGACATCGACGGATGATAAATGCAGTTCTCGGCCCCAGCTTGTCCATAGTCCAATTTTGCCAAGTCGTTCTTCTACGAGATGCAGTCTTTACTTCAGTATCGTCGGGCGGCAGCTGCTGCTCAGGCTCAAATTGATCGAGATGTCGAAATGGCTAGAGGAAACATCTTACCCGATGCCAGGCGTGAAGAACCCGGCCAAGGTCCTTTGGATGAGGAGAAAGAGGAGGAGTCTGGGCCAGACTTTTCCATCTTGAACGAGGGTACTACCGACATCGAAGAAGACCCGGTGCCAATGCAACGGAACACGACAAACGAGGCAATTCAGCAATGTCACTCTGCTGGAGTCGCTCTCAGCCAAGTTCTAACTGGCATCCATGTTCGAGATCACGACGCTCAGGGACATGGCGAAAAGATCTTTGTCGTTGATTGGCAAGGCCCGGACGATCCATTGAGCCCGCAGAACTGGTCTCTTGGCAGGCGTATCGGTGTAACGCTGCAGATCTCTGTCATTGCAGTCTTTGTCGGAGCCGCATCAGGCATTGATGCGGCGGTGCTCCCACAAGCTGCAGCTTCACTCGGTGTCAGTGAAGTTGCCGAATCACTCGCCACAGGTACGTTGCTATGGTGTATTATCCGTACTACGGATATTAACAAACCTGTAGGCTTATATCTTGTTGGCATGGGCCTTGGATCCTTAGTGGCAGGTCCATTCTCCGAAACCTTTGGCAGAAACGCAGTCTATACATTTTCCATGGCCGTATTCATGATATGGATCATGGCCGCAGGACTCGCCCCCAACTTTGGAGCCCAAATCACCTTTCGATTCCTCGCTGGATGTTCCGCCTCAACGCCCCTCGTTTGTTCCGGCGGATCCATCGCCGACATGTACAACAGTCTTGAGAAAACCTGGAGTTTCCCTCTCTATGCTGTCACTTCCTTTGGCGGCCCGATGATCGGCGCTGTCATGGGCGCCTACATAGGTCCCTCGACGGCAGTGAGCTGGCGTTGGACTGAGTGGAGTATCCTCATCTCTTCCGGACTCGTGCTGCTCTTGGTCCTGTTTTTCATGCCAGAAACCTACGGGCCTTTACTTCTGCAGTGGAAGGCGGCACATTATCGAAAAATCACGGGCGATGACCGATTTCGCTGCGAACACGAGATTACGGATGCCAGTCTCTTCAGTCGACTCAAGGTTAGCATGACACGCCCATTTCTCATGCTAACTGAACCGATTATCATCGCCATGACCTTATATATCAGCGTCCTCTACATCGTCCTTTTCACCTTTCTCGTCGGATGGCCATACATCTTTGAGTATACATACGACCTGGGCCAGGGCCTTACCAACATCATCTTCATCGCCATGTTCATTGGCACGTACATCAACTTTTTCTCCGTCCCGTTCGTCTACCGAAAGACAACCAAAGCCATACGATCGGAAGGAAAAACCAAGTTTCAGCCAGAAATACGGCTGTGGTACGCCATGCTCGGCGCTGCTGTTGCTATTCCCATCTCTCTCTTCTGGCTGGGCTGGACCAACTACTCCCACATCAGCATCTGGTCCGCCATATTCGCCGTTGTCATCTTCGGCTACGGCGTGACAGGCGTTTTCATCTGCGTATATATGTACATCATCGATTCTTACGAGATTTACGCCGCCTCAGCGCTTACCTTTGTCGCCTTGACTCGATACGTGATCGCAGGCGGAATGACAGTCGTCGGCATCCCTTTTTACGAGAATATGGGTACGCATTACACGCTCACCATAATGGCTTGTATATCGGTCGTTCTTGCGGCTATTCCTTACATCTTGTATTTCTACGGGCATTCGATACGGGCGAAGAGCAGATTTGCTGTTGTGAGGTGAGCTCGGAGGAGAGTTGGTCGTCCAACGAACGGCAAACAGAGGTAGTCTAAGTCTACTCAAATATTGTAAATAAATTGATAAAAGCTAAGGCAAATAATAAGACAAGAATATCCATATTAATCATAAATATTATGGAGAGTTTTTGCCATTCTTTTGGGGAGAATTGTCAATGTAATTGTGCAGGCGTCTCGTTCTTCGCCTGCACGCTTGTCAGCCACTGTGGCTGAAGCCTCTTGTGGCGCGCACAGGCCAACAAGGTCGATGGAAGCTTCGGATAGGGTCACGTGTGATAAGCACAAACGATAAGAGACGCGCGCAAATCGTGAATCGCATCACTCATTCTAGGCCCTCCAGCCAGGCAGCCACGGAGAATACTACAAATCGAAACAAGAACAATTCACATTCACTATAACAATTCACCCAGAAGAAACGCGACGGAAGGCTCTGCTTCAACTCTTTCGTTCTTTTTCTTGGCCATCCTGCCTGGCCTGACCGCCTTGCAGCCTCAGGATTCAGGAACGAATGAGGTCATGTGACCCGGCCCCACATCAGCTTCCTCTCCCCGCCAAGCCCAGCAATCAACCTCCTCCTTTCATCATCACAGCGCACGCGCCCTTACCCTTGCGCATCCTCCGCCTCGAGCTCTCAAATGGGTTGACTTCTTCCTCTCTCTTTGAAATACCCAGAGTCGAGAGAAGCGACCTGACTGGCCTTGCAGAGTTCTGGGGGTCACGTCGGTTACTTTTCCGTGAGACTCGCTCCTCATTCGCTCTTTCTCGTCACTCCACCACCTCCGCGCTCCATCGCATCGCGCGTCGCATTTTCACGTCGCCGCATTCACGCACATTCGAAGAGCCGGTGACTCGCGCCACAGGTCATCAAATTCCGGCTTCTACCCATCGAACGAGCGCTTGTCGCCTCCTTCGCTGGAAGAACCGGGGCCTGCGGAAGGGGCTTGCTTGGTCTTGCAGAGTTCTGGAGACTAAGCAGGCTGCCTGTCAGCGAAACTGGTCCTCTTTGCTTGTGCGTGTGATGTTGGCTCTTCGAGGTAAGCCCCCTAGCTGCCCTCTTGCTTATGGATCTTAGGAAGCCTGCTTCATCATGCCTGGATGTTGACCTGAGCGCGCCCGCCGTCGTCGAGTGGGAATGCAATGATGAGACACATCACTTGGTCAAGCCCGACCCCAAGATCGACGATGTCAGACTAAGGATTCGCTTCTGCGACAATACCTCGTGCGCTCTCTTCGAATTACGATTTCCCATGAACCTCAAAGGCATCAAAGGCGTTTCAGACGTTTTCATCCCGATCCATCCTCCCTCGATCATCTCGCTCGACTTTACCTTCGCTGCGACCGCTCCAAATGTCGTACAACAGAAGTTCGATTGCACCACCCTCCGCCTTGACTTCCAAGTCAGCCGAAACCTCGAGGTCCTCGTTCCCCTCGCTGCCAAGGAGCCACTGTCGCCAACCCGGGCACAGTCGGGCAGAGTCCTCGACGCCGTGCGCATGCTCTCCGAGATCACTTCCTTTCGCATCTACATCGAGGCCACCAAGCTGCCCAAAGCCAAGCTGCAGTCTATCAGCGATGCGATTCTCCAGGCCCGCCTAAAGCCTCTTCGCCATCAAGATGACCTCTCCAGCATGTACCACGGCACAGGGGCCAAGGTTGTTCACCTCTCTGCTCAAGTCCAAGACGCTCCGCCATCTTACGATGAAACTGAGCCTCCTCCTCCCATGGCTCCGATCAACGAGAAGAAGCGACACCGAGCCGGAAGTGAAGACGATGCCACAAGCCAGATCGCCTTAATCTGGGCCGAACTCAGAGCGACGCAAGAGCAGAATCAGCAACTCCAGCAACGAGTCGCGGCTTTGGAGAAGGACAACCAAGAGCTCAAACGAGAAGTCGAACAGCTACAAGCTGATGACCACAATACTGCCAACGTGCTGGAAGAACTTGACAGCAGGCTCCTTGAGTTGCGGGATGACCACATAGAGTTGGGAGACAAGGTCGACTTTCTCAGGGAGCATGGGGTAGACAGCGATGCGATAGATTCCTTTATAGAGAAGGTCAAGAATAACATTCTTGACGACATCTCAACACGTCTGTCCAGGAGCTGAGCCTGTGTCTCGTTTACAGCCGATGGGCTGAGGTGCGCTTTTCATCAACATGAGCCCAAACACGTCACTGACCAACATAGCTAGATATACGAGGCGCCTGCGACGACGCCGGATCGCAGGCTGAGAGACGTCAAGGTGATCGACGCCCGTGCTACGCTCATGTCGTTCCAAGGTGTGGACATGGACCAAGCTCGCCGCCAAGGTGTCTAGATTTGGGACGGTTTTGGACCTTGTGAGTTAAGCCCACATTTTACCCAACCTTAAACTAACATCACTCAGGGATTGTCTTGTCGCTTGATAGTCAAAGGTTGGACGATGAATGATTCATAGAAATGCAGCTACCTAATTGAACCAACTTCCTCATTACACTCCTTCCTGTCCATCGTCTCTAACGAGGCGGCGACACCACGTCAATAGGCAACCCCTGCACATTGTTTGCATGGTAGGTGTAGGGGGCGTTTGTGAGCACCATGTCCGGTTCGTGCACCGCCATATCGAGCGGGTAGTTGTAGTGATTCATGGCAGACTCGGGGTTGGGAATGCCCCAGTGCACCACTGGGTTGTCCCACTCCGTCTGGGCAGGAAATTCGTGATGTAAGCTTTGTTCATGGTAAAGGGTGTTAGTCGCGGCCTCCCGGTACCCAAATAGCGGAGGGTAGACCTTGACCACGGGCGACTCGGATGTACAATTCGGAAAGGCTGTGGCTAGGGCCATGTCGTTGGGAGCGCCACCATAACGCCCGAGGGAAAAGAAGGCATCCTCGAAAACAAGCACGCACTGCAGTCGCACAGGACCAAGACTCCATGCCTGCCGAGTCACCCCGACGTCGGCTACAGCGTACTGACCAGCGGTTTCGGTTTGGAGTGCATCCAGGCAGACGAGATAACAGAGGGTGGCGTTTGCAGGGTAGCGAGAGAGGTGGCCATTGGATCCCAGTTGGGCCGCCGAAGCGCTGGCCGGTACATGGCGCTGCGTGATGCAGGGGTACGTCACGTTATGGTTGCTCTGAGAGGGGTATGGCGAGGGCACTCCTTCGTTGCAAGGAGGGTGAGAGTTTTGGGCTAATGAGTATTGGGAATTGGTTAGCGGTTGCGGGAAGCGCAGTGAACGGGCAGCTTTGTTGGGACGTGACGGCAAAAAAGCAGCAAACAAGAGAGGAGCCGTCCGCCTCACTCACCTTGCATGACCAGGGATCAGAGTGTATTAGTTCTAGGCAGAATGTAGCGAAGACAATTATCAGTAGACAGGTTAGTTGACTAGAGGATGAAATGTTCACGATGGTGGATGACTGGTCACTCTTATACGAACAAGACAAAGGCGACGAGCTGGAAATTGTGTGAATTTGGTGTTCATATGGAACGACCGTTAAGTTGAGAAACCAGAGGCTCCATTTACCGCCATCGCCTCTTGCCAAGAAAAAAAACATGGAGGGACAAGGCAGACAAAACGCAGGTTCCGAGTCTGGGTTCACATGACCCTTTAGCCGCTGCGCAGAGCCTCATGCCACCCTCCACGAGTCGAGGGGAAAATCACGCCATGACAAAGGGAGGGGGGCTCTAAAAATTATCATAAAGATCATAAAAACGATATTCATAATCTCCAAATTTTCATCTTGGCCTTGATAACTCTAATACGTATTCATGAAGATTATGATATTATAATGCCATAACATCATCAACAGTCGGCCTTGAGGGGAGGTTGAATCCCCCGTCACCCGTCACCCCGTCTCATCGGCTTCTCAGATGTCCTTGGCAAGTCAGGACATGTTTTGGGACCGGGATGGTGAGAGTCATCAGGAGGACAAATTCCTGGAGGTAGGTGAGATCGTGACGGAATGTCGGTGAAAGTGGCAAAGAAGCAAACATGCTGCGCCAACAAGAGGGGGCTGGGAAGTGGGGGAAAGTGGAAACATGCAATCTGGTTGGCGACGAGAGGCATGGGAATTCCAGGCCAGCTGAGACAAGATTGCCCGGTCTGTGCCCGTGAAGCCCACGAAGTTGGAGGTTCCCCAGCAACAGTGGCAGGTTGTTGAGGCTCAAAGTTCCGTGCAGGTGTGCCCACTGCCGAGATCTAGGTCATGGGCACTAAGAAAAGATGGAGGAGGTTTTCGAAAGATCGAGACCAGGTACCAGCTGACCAGCCATGAGGCCGTCAACGTGGCTGACTGCCCTTTAGCTATAAGTGACCTTGTCCCCCGACATGAGATGAAAGGCCACTACCGCCTTGGATATTATATCCTCTCTTCAAATGCAAGAGCCTGGTTTTTTGTTATTATCATTCTGCCTGATTTCTGACGTTGAAAGCCTCGTCGCCAATCTTGTCTCCACATGACTGCTGTTAGGCGTAATGCCCCACCAAACCCCGCCAGAGACGGGCTTGACAAGGTCCACCTCTTCCCGCCCCCATGGAGAGCCACTTGGAAATTGACTACCTAACCATTGAGCTCTGTAGTGCCGATGAAAGTATCGATGAAGACATGCAGGATGTCGCCAACGGCTACTGTCAAGCTCCTTGCATATTCGAACAGGGCTGTCTCTATTACCCTGGCTCCGTTCGTGGGATGCCCATGTTTCGCATTGCCGAGTCCGCCGACTTGAATTGTGACTCTTTCGGCGAGGGAGTTTACATCGACAATCGTTTGGATGGGCTTTGTTCGACCGACTGCCATTGTCGCCAATTCGGCCCTCTCGACTTCGCCTTCATCGTCTCCAAGAGCCCTGCTGGCATCGAGATCGAAATTCGGAACAAGGCACTCGAAAACGTCCTTATCGATGTCATGGGTCCAGATAAGTGGTGCCCAAAGCATGACTGGTCCGTCTGGAACGGCGCTGATCTGTTGGCACGATACCACGATCTCGAGACGCGCCTGAAAGCTGTCGTCCACTCCCCGGTGAGAAGCGTTGAGGCACAGTCCTTCCTCCCTCTTAGGCTGCTGATGGACGGCTTTCTCGCCCAGGAGTATAAGCTGAGTTTGACAACGCCTCGCCATATGGACCTCGGCGATGTTCTTGAAGATGTACTACCGGAGGAGCATCATAACGATATGCTGGAGAGAAAACTATTCGCAGCGACGAGTGAGGACAACATTGAAGTCGTCCAGGATCTTCTTAGTAAGGGAGTGAATGTCCACGCTTTTGATCCGTGTGGAAATACATCCTTGATCTACGCCGCGATTTTCGGCCACCTCAGCATCGCCGAGGCCTTGGTCGCTAACGGTGCAGACATCGCATGGGTCAACAACGAAGGCGAGACGGCCCTGCACAAGGCGGCGAAGGAAAAACACATGAGTCTTGTCTCATTCCTGATTGAAAAGGGCGCAGACATCCACGCCGGGGACATCTCGGGTTCAACACCCCTACACACGTGGAGTGTTGACGACTTCCAGCAGCTGGTCCGGAAATTACACTCAAGGCGCGTCCGTGAAGGTGTACCTGTACCCAGTGAGCCGGCCACGAGCGACATTGACGACATGTGGTTTAAGGGAGCTGGAAATGGAGATATATCCATCGACGACTACAGGGACCTGTCGTACAAACCGAACTCGCAGGCCCAAATGAAAAACACCCATGAAGCAAAGATGGCGATGCGGGGCTTCTTCATCCGACAGTACTGTAAAGTGAGGCAGCACAAGATCTTTGACCGAGTGCAAGGACGCTTTCCAAACTCGACACGGGCATGGGGCTATGGCATGGAGGCTCTGCACAAAATCTCCTACGGCTACCTGCCGCAGGAGCTGGGGATGGTAATGGCCGTTCTCTGCGTCTGCAAAGCAGTGGTAGCAACGCTCCAAACCCACGACACATCCCATTCCCAGTCCTACGAGTCCGAGTTTGAGCGAGACCTGCCCCGATGGACCCCTTTATTTCATGGCAGTGACCGTGTGCTGTTTGAAGCTGCAGCATGGAGCATCTGGGAGTTGAAGTGGTACATGTGGGAGACGCCATCCTTCTTGGACTATCACGCTTTGTTTCAGCAGGCTGAGCGCTTAACCTCTCACCTCGTTGAGGAAGTCGGACGCCTTTTCAGCCTACCTACGTTCGCCAAGCAGGGGACACTCGGACAGGTCCGGCAGAGGCCATCTCGGAAGGAGCATCCCCCGCCAAAGGATCACGACCCGGGAGGCCCAGGTATCGGGGCTGAGTCGGCCCAACACGAAAGGACGACAACAGGTCGACGGACCCAGCCACGAAAGTCATGCCTGTGGGCGGAGTTGATGACTGGTGCCATATTCAGTATGCTGCTGATATTTCTCCGATGTAAGTCCCACTACTTATCCGCCTCATCAAAGATATCCCCCCGAATTTGAAGCGTTGGCTAAACAAACCTGGTAGGTCTCTACGACCTAGAGATGGTGACACCCGTCGCCCTCAACGCTGAGAAACCACACACCAGTGCGGATGCTCAGAGCGTGGCCCCTGGCTCCGTTGACAAGAGTCGCCTGGGCCTGCCCCCCTTTAAATGCCTCAAAGAGGGCTGCGATCAGCGGTTCACAAGGAAGGATAACAGGAATCGACACTATAAGGATTGCCATAGCCCCCCCAAGGCTTGCGTGAAGTGTAAGAAGGAATACCGGCCCCGCTGCTTTCAACTCCACAAGTGCAAACCGAAAAAGAAATCATCCAAGCACAGCAAGAAGACAGGATTCGAGACAGGGGTAGCGGTAGAATTCGGTCCAGATGAACATCCCCGCGGTTTCGGCTCACTCCAACCTTGGCCATGACTGACCATGTATCTCCTCGACAGGGACACGGCGGGTTCAGAACATCCTGGATCCAGACTACGAGGCTGGGAGTCATGTTCACATGGATGTCAAGAAGATTCGATCTGTAACATCATTTTTTTCTGTGCCCCTGTACTATAGCTTAAAAAAAGACCCCCATCCCCCTCTCCATTTCCTACTCTCATCTCTCATATAGTTCTCGAACACTTCCCTCGACGTGATTCAGAGTGTAGCAAGGAGCATGCAATCTTGCTTTGCCAACAATTTAACAGATGAACAGTCTTGAGTCACCCATACCTGGGCAGGATGTGGTTATGTTTGAACAGGACTCTAACCATGACCGCCATGTACAGCCGTTGAACACTTCTTAAGTGGCAATTGGCACTTTCTCTTAATTAGCAGGAATTGAACAGACCCATGTATGATCTAGTTAGGTATGCTAAAACATGAGAACGAACGCGCATCAGAGAGTATAAATTGTTTATTGATGACCCCTGGGAAGTGCTGAGATTTCCCCACCAGGGAAAGGAACTGTTCTTATGCCAGGTAACTACAACGATCTAACAAGACTCGTCAAATAATAAATAAAATCAGCTGAAAAATCTTCATAAAAATTAAGATATTGCTCTAATATATTTACTCAAGCTTTCTTAGAATTCTCTCTTGTTTCTCGTACGGAGGCTAGCAGTTAAATACCTATGTAGATGGGCAGTCTATGAGTCTTCGACTCCTGCAGGCTGCAGGTGGCCGAAAGGCTTAAAAAAGGCCACTGTATTAACATTGGGATATGATGCTATGATGTGTTGGAAATGTGTTCTTTATTATAGTTGAAGTCGGGATAACCGATGATGAAGATCGCTTTCTTAGAAGTTTTGAGAAGACGTAGACCTTCCTTGCCCTTATCGTCTCTCATTTATTGACTTTAATTACCTAGATTATATAGCCATCGCCACACCAAGAGCATCTCTCCTGCCAACCTCGCTCATGCCGCCCTATGCAGGATTCAGCCACCAAACATAAGTCTTGGCCTCGCAGCCTAATTCTTCCTTCTTGCTGCCTGAATGTCAGCTTTCAATCTTCCCCGCACCCTCTATATTTCCCTCATCCATCAATTGCTTTCCAGTCTGTGTTCGAGGAGTGACCATGGCACCTGGCTTCTCAGACAAGTGGAAGAACAAGCTCAAGAAGGCGTTGTGCTGCTCGGACTCTGACGATGAGTCGAAGCAACCTTCCACCGCACAGTTAACGACTCCCGCACATACGACAAGCTTTTCAGCAGCTACTCCGACAACATCGACAACGACAACGGCTGCGATTCGGCAATCAGAAGCTGCTTCAACTGCTCAACCTATAGCCTCTTCAACAGGTCAGCCACCAGCGTCGCCACCAGCGCCCACTGCCAGACCGCAATCAACCCAGTCAACAGCATCATCAACACCTCGTCACATCTTCAACGACCCAGCCGGTGGCCCCTTCAGCAGTTCAGCCGACATCATCTACTGCGGCCTCACTACCAGCCTCTTCAACAGTTCAATCTACAAACTCTCAATCGATCCAACCGCCGGCACCAGCACCTTCAACAACTCAGTCGCTAGTACCACAACCGGTATCCTCTTCATCAACCCAGTCCACAACCTCGCCCCCACCGCCAACGACCGCTACGACTGATACTTCAAATACACCGCAAAGTCTTCCTGAGAAATTATGGAAGAAAGCATACAAAGGACTGAAAGAAAAAGGAACCTGCCAGAGTCCAGGCATACGAGAAAAATTCTCTCCAAATTCCAGAAAGAATGGGTCGGCACTGCGACGTCCCCTATCGTCCCGGACTTGGAACACTGCAAAAGCGTCGAGGCAGCTGAGATGTGGAAACTGGTCTACGCCGGCTTGGACAAGTCCAAAAACCCGGCAGAAACCAAGGAGGGTGTTGCGGATGTGCTCGAAACTGTGGACAAGATCAAGGGGATTGTGGACAAGGCTATCAAGTACTCGCCCGAGGCGTCTACGATTTGGGGCGGCGCGTCGCTTGGTCTGGAGGTATGATTACGGGTCCGCGTCTTACCATAGCATCATTGCTAACGAGCTGTTAGATCCTCGCCAATCCGGTCACGGAACCCGGTATCAACCGCAAAGGTATCGCCTACGTCTTGTCGAGGATAGAATGGTACTGGAACTTGGCCGACGTTGTCCTCAGCAAAGACATGACCAGCACATCGTCTGACAACCTCCGAAAGAACCTTGAAAGCCACGTGGTCGACCTCTACAAGAAACTTCTCTTATTCCAGATGCGGAGCGTTTGCCTCTATGACCGCAAAGGGATATCTGTCGTCCTTAGGGATGCAATCAAGTTGGATGACTGGACCGACCAGATCAAGGAAGTCAAGGACGCAGAGACACTCGCTCAAAAGGACCTGGACCAGTTCACAGGCCAGGACATGAGGGCTAAGCTCAAAGAGATCAGAGATACCGCATGGACCCAAGAACAACTCTTCAGGCAGGAAGTCAGACGGGTGCAGAAGAGGGACCAGGACAAGGACGATCAAAAGTGTCTGGTGGATTTGCTGCTCACTGACCCCCAGGAAGACAAGAAAAAGGATCCAGATAATGAGGGGGAACCCGCTCTGGGACTCATACCACTGGATTCTGGAACATCCTAGATATGGAGAGTTCGCCAATGGTCCGTTAAGTAAGGTTCTCTGGATTAAAGGTGACCCCGGGAAAGGAAAGACGATGCTCCTCTGTGGCATCATCGATCAGTTGGACAGGTCGACCAACCCGCTCTCCTACTTCTTCTGCCAGGCCACAGAGAAAGACCAATCCAGCGACACAGCTGCGATGCGCGGTCTCATCTACACGATACTTGATCATTACCCGTTACTCATGCCAAAGCTCCGCGTCGAGTATGACAAGAAAGGGAAGAAGCTATTCGACAGCCCAAATACCAGCTTGCTTCTCGACGGTGTTCTGACCGACATGCTCCAGGATCCCATTCTGGAGGACGCAGTATTCATCATTGACGCCTTGGATGAATGCAAGACAGGCCGATCAAACCTCGTCAAACTCATTGTGAAGCTATCGAGCTCCTGCCGTGTCAGATGGATCGTATCAAGCCGAGACTGGCCTGAGATCAAACAAGAGTTTAGAGGCATCCAGGGGCTAGTTTCTATCACTCTTGAAGAGAACAAGGATGAAGTTGCGCAAGCCGTTCAGTCATACATTCGGACAAAGGTAGACGATTTGGCCAAGAGATGGGACGAGGACGACGAGGATGACGACAGCGACGATGACAACATAGATGACAACGATGACAAAGACAGCACCGAGGATTTGAAGAAGACAGTATATGACTACATGGTTTCTCACGCAGAAGACACGTTTCTCTGGGTGGCCTTGGTGTGCAAGCGACTGGCCGAGTCTGATGTGCCCAAGCGTCGGGTCACGGAAGAGCTCGAAATGTTCCCAAAGGGTCTGCCTGATCTTTACGAGCTCATGATGGATCGAATATTGAAATATTCCCGTCCCGAGTCGGACCGACTGAAGGCGGTTCTGGCCGCCGCCTGCCTCGCCCACGGCCATCTCAAGTCAAAGGACATGATTGATTTTATCCCGTCGATGGCAAAATACAACAACAAGGACGTCAAGGGGACCATTGGCGCTTGTGGCTCCTTTCTGACGTACCAAAACGGCGTCATCTACTTTGTGCATCAGTCAGCCAAGGAGTATCTCCTCAACGAAGGCGTCGGTCATGTTTTTCCCCACGGGGTCGAACAGCCGCACTTACAAATGGCCCTGCGATGCCTCGAAATTCTTCAAAGTGGACTGAAGGGGGAAAACATCTATGGCCTGAGCTCATATGGCACACTCATTGGTGAATTCACCCGCCCAAGCCCTGATCCATTGTCTCCTCTCGAATACTCGTGTCTTCACTGGGCCGACCACCTTGTTCAATCCGGTGCATGCAGCAAAGACCATGTTGTCGACAAGGCGCTTTGTTTCTTACGAGATAAGTTTACCTACTGGCTAGAGGCACTCAGTCTCCTTGGACAGTTGTCAGTGGCAGCCAAGGCCATTGAGGGTATCGAACCGACGCTGGTGGTAACATTATTCCGTCCTATCACTTGCTCGGAGATAACTAATAATTTGGAAGGGAGTGGTTAAGGCCAAAGATCTCCTTGAGTTCCTCCGGGATGCTCGCCGTTTCGTCCGCTATCACAAAGCAGCCATCGAGATCTCCCCTCGCCAAGTCTACGCCTCGGCACTTGTCTTTAGTCCAAGGTGTAGCATAGTTCGACGAAAGTTCGAAAAGCAGATACCCGAGTGAATCGTGTCCAGGCCCGGGATGCAGGACAGTTGGGACAATCGCATCGAGACCATCTCTACCGGCTCTCATGGAGTCTGGAGTGTCGCCTGCTCTCTAGACGGACGGCTATTCGCTGCTGCTTGTGGCAAAGAGGCGAAAGTTTACGATGCAGCCTCAGGCGTATGCATCTATACACTGCGGTTCCAAGGGGGGCCTTTGGCTTCTGTCGCCTTCTCGCCCTGCGGTAGCATGTTGGCCGTGGGGGGGGGGTCCAAAAAGTTGAGATACTCCAGATCGCCACGTTTGCTTGCATCAAAAGCATTGAGACCGATAGAGTATACTGTGTTCTATTCTCTCCGGACGGGGAACGGTTGGCGATAGTAGGACACACAAGGGCCGCCCACATTTGGAACTGGAAGACGGGCGACCAAGTCCATGAACTCCTTGGCCATAGTGACTCCATCCTGTCCGCGGCTTTCCTGGGGAAGAACCGACTGGTCACTGGGTCCACTGACGGAACAGCCAAAATCTGGGACTTGGCTACCGACGCTTGCGAGCAAACCTTGAAGGATCACGACTTTGATATCCAGTTCGCCACCTCGCCCGATGGAGAACGGTTCGCCACGGGGTCAATAGACGGGACGGTCAAGATCTGGCAACAGGCAGCAGACACCGGCGAATGGACCTGCAGTCAAACTCTACATCATGGATATATCGTATGGGCGGTTTCCTTCTCGGTAGATGGCCGCATCCTCATCACCAGCTCAGATGACGGCATCCGATTCTGGGATGAAGCAGGCGTCTGCATTAGGACCATGAGTTCCCACGGTATACGTGTAAACTCTTTGTCTGTTTATCCAACAGGTCAACAACTCCTTACATCCAGCTTGCTGGACGGCAACATCAGGCTGTGGGATATCTCGACTCTCGACAGCTCTGCAGAGTCACCTCAAGAAGCACAACTTTCTTCAGAGCTAGACGACAACTATATCAATCAGATCATCAACTTCGTCTTCTCTCCAGACGGCAAAACACTGGTTTCGCATTCATGTGATGGCGAAACAAAGATTTGGAACGTGGAAACAGGCTCTTGCGTCCTAGCACAGGAACCTTCTAATTCTCACAAACCGTTTCTTTACGCTCCCACTATCGCATCAGCATGGCTTGCCTGCCCCACTGGTGATGAACGAGCCGTCATGCGAGACCAGGAGGGCGACACAGCGGTCTGGGACCTGGTTGAGAGCAAGCGACTCGGTCCCCCTGGCGAGTCGACAAGAATGTCCCCCTTCTCGCCGTCGTTTGGTGACGGGGTTCTCATTTACTCACCAGATACTAAATTCTATGCCGTTTCTACCAGTGGTGATCCTGTTAGCGTCTATTATGCGCCAACTGGAGAACGTGTCTATACATCCTCCCCGGATGACACGCCGCTGGCCTTCTCTCCGGACTCTCGGGAGCTTTTTTTATACAAACTCGGCTACGGAGCTATCCTGCCCTACAGATGCAGGCTAGACGACGAGATCTTTCACAAGTTGGGGTTAGGCCAGGCCGAGACTTCAACAGATGGGTTTCTCCTTGATACCCAATTTGGCACCATGGAGGCTGATGGGCACAGCAATGACGTCAAGCTTGTTGGATGGGGTCTGAGTCTTGAAAGAGATTGGATCTTGAGAGGATCTGAGCGCATGCTTTATATTCCTGTTGAGCACCGAAAGTTGATCATGGATGCTAAACGGAAACGGTTCGCAATCGCCTGTCCGACCGGTCGTATTGTGACGTTGGAGGTTGCATAGGTCTGACAGTTGAGCTTTTTAGGGCTGATGACTCGGTCAGTGGGTTTTATTTGGTGAGGCTTATTGTCCTTTTTACTAAGTTGGCAGAAATTGCGTGTTTGGGACGTGAAGTGTGATGTCGGTAGTAGCAAATAGTTGGTAACTTCGCTCTCCTTGCATTCCGTAAAATGGCACCTCTTGTCACATTCCTCTACCAACTATATTCTAAGAGCATGTCTATTATATAAGATTGTAAATAACGATGCGAGAAACCATTGAAAAATATGACAGTGGTATAAACAATTGCGCCTTTTTACTGAAGGCGTCACACGGTCGTAAAAAAAACTTAAGATATTAAAGTTAAGTATCTCTAGTTTCTAACGCAAAAGTCTTATTAAATAAAATATAATAAAAATATTAGAGATAATTATCTAAACTATCTAAAGATTTATATTATTATTTCTTATTTTTATCTCTTATTTAGCTTATAGTTAGGCTATAAACTGAGTATTCTTTATTGAGCGTAACCGTCCTATTGTCTTGAGTTTTTTTTCTTACCACCGCGTGGGCGTAACTCGACGTCGATAGCGCCACGGCTTGGTAGACACGTGCCAAAGATTAGTTAAGGTTAATTTTAACCCTATTGCAGGGTGCGGGGAATTGGCCAGTCTACCTGATTTCTCTAGTCAGGACTTTGCTGGATATGTCAAGGCGGTCTCTCATTCGTGAGACAAGTCGTTCGAAATTATCTAAATTTACAGTTGGCTCACTGATCCGGTACACTTTGGTCGCATAGCCTCCCGACGAGCTTGGAAACCAGACCAAGACCACAACAATAAACGCCGCCATATCACGACTTTGGTGATGATGCTTGTTCGTATGTGCCCATATTACCCTTGTACGAGCATTAAGCCCAATGGAGCAGCTCTATCACTCAAGATAACAATGCTTGCAAGCCAAGACCCGGTGCTTCCGCCTCCACGTCCGTAATAGTTGACATTCTACGTAGTAGGTACTATAGAAACCACTCAATATGAACTCAATTAAGCGAGAACTATAATTTTGACAGGTCCGAGATCTATAGAGACCGATACACCCTACACCTGCAATGTTGCTCAACACGCTTATCGCGTTGCAATTTCGATTCTCAACTGCCGATCCATCACGCATTCGAGAAGCGGGGAACTTGCACAGCATCCGTCGTGCTTACACACACAATACAATTTGTATCTCGGATGGCGCGAGAAGCAACATGCTTGTCTTTAACCCCGCCAGGCCAAGGCAGCTCTATCGCCGATCAGGAAGGTGACTTATGCGCCGATCCCCTCCCCCGCCTCGTGGCCAAGGCGTGCTCAAGCAAAGAGCTTTTGCTGAGCTTCCTGAAGTGGTTACCACCGACTGGCTGTGTATGTCTTGGTAGAGGTATGACGACATGGTGGGGACCTATCCCGAGCTCAAGAGCTCGTAAGCTTACTACGTAGTACGGCTCTAGGAAAGGAAGCTGGCCCGACGCAACACAAAGTCACGATAGTGCTGGCAAATCAAATTGAGCTTGGCCAAGCTCATCCCTGGTATTGGATAGACTTGGCTCCCTGATGCCTGGTCAATGGCACAATGATAGAGTTGCATGGTAACATTGGCACCTGCAAGCCGTACGCATTTATAGTCTCTTTGCTTCCCGGTGATGTCAATCATTTCTACTACCCCTCCACCCTGCGCCTTTTTACAAGCTCAATTGGTATCGCGAATTCATCATGCGTGTCCAACAGCTTTCTATTCTTGCTGCCTTTGCTTCTGGAGCGTCTGCTTGTCAGCGCGACTTTAATCTAGAGACGAGGCATACTCATCGCAAGCCTCTTGTCAAGCGCAATGATCAATGGCCTCCCATATTGAATGACCATGAGACTCTTTTGGTCAATTCGTTTGACAACGTCTCCATTGATGAGTGGTCAGACTACTATGGTCATCAGAACAAGCTTGCTGGCTACGGTAAAGACGCAGCGCAATGGACGGCGGACCGATGGAACGAGAATGGCGTGGATGCTCATCTGAATGAGTACCACGTTTTCTTGCGGTATCCCGTCAGCGCTTCTTTGCAGTATACCAGTGCCAGCGGCGAGGTTTCAGAGGTCAACCTGAAGGAGGAGGTGCTAGAGGAAGACGACGTTACAGGATTGGATGTGATTTCCCAACAGACGTGGTTGGGCTACTCTCCTACTGGTAATGTGTCAGCTGAATACGTCTACGTCGGGTAAGACATATATCAACAAGTGCTGAAAGAGTGGTCGCTAACAGATACTAGCCGCGGCTCCATTGATGACTTTGAGAGAGTCGTCGAACTCGGCGTTGAGATCAAGGGCAAGATTGCTCTAATCAAGTACGGTGGCTTGTTCCGTGGACTCAAGGTCAAGAATGCTCAGGACCACGGTGCCATTGGAGTCGTCATATTTACCGACCCTGGTGACGATGGTAACATCACAGCTGCCAACGGCTACGAGGCCTATCCTAGTATGTTCCAACGGCCTAGAAGAATGCGTGAGCACGAACTGATTGTTATTAGATGGTCCTGCTAGAAACCCCAGCGCTGTGCAAAAGGGTTCTACTCTCTTCCTCTCGACGCATCCCGGCGACCCTACAACTCCTGGATATCCTTCTCATAAGGATGCTCCCCGGGCCGATTACTCCGATGTGATTGCCAAGATCCCCTCTCTGCCTATCTCATACTCAGCCGCCGAGCCTCTGCTGAAGGCTCTCAACGGCCACGGCATTTCTGCCGAAACCGTTAACCGAACAAGGTGGACTGGAGCACTTGATGCTGAATATAGCACTGGTCCTGCCCCTGGCGTGAAGCTGTCTCTTGATGTGGTGTCTCGTGATAGCATTGCCCCGATCCACAATGTGATTGGTGTCATTAACGGTACCAACGCCGATGAGACAATCGTCATTGGAAACCACAGAGATACCTGGATGGTCGTGAGTAGCTCCTAACCCCTCTTAGTATCAGCGACTGACCAATTAGGGCGGCAACGGAGATCCCAACTCTGGATCTGCTATCCTCGTCGAGTTCACTCGAGCCCTCAAGAAACTCCAGGATGCAGGCTGGAAGCCCAAGCGAAACATTGTCTTTGCTTCTTGGGATGCCGAAGAGTGGGGTCTTATCGGCTCTACCGAGTGGGTTGAGGAGCACGTCAACTGGCTCACAGAGACAGCTGTCTCTTATCTCAACATTGATGTTGCCGTCTCTGGTCCCAGGCCTAACCTAGCCACTACTCCCGAGCTTCACACTCTTGCCACAGAGACTATGAAGAAGGTCATCCATCCTAACTTTGGTGGCTTTAACATCTCGCTCTACGATGCTTGGCACGAGGCATCCGGCGGTATCGTTGAGGTTCTCGGCTCTGGATCTGACTACACGCCCTTCCTCCATCGGGGTATCAGCTCCTTTGATGTGGGCAGCTCAGGAGGCGTCAATGACCCCATCTGGCACTACCACTCCAACTACGACACTTATCACTGGATGGCCACTTTCGGCGATCCCGGCTTCCACGTGCATGCCTCTCAGGGTCAGTACCTAGCTCTGATTGCCTACCACTTGGCCAGTGATGAGATCCTCCCCATCGATGCCCAGAACTACGCTGTCGAACTTCGAGCCTACTACGACGACCTCGTCGAGTACGCTGAAGGAGCAGGTGCCGACCTCGACCTTTCTGAGCTTGACGAAGCCATCAAGCACTTCAAGAAGAGTGCCGATGAAGTCAAGGCCCTCGAGAAGATCGCAGTGGAGCGCAACGACGAGATCCTCAAGAAGGTCGTCAACCACAAGTACCGTGACTTCCAGCGTGGTTTCATCTCACAAGGTGGTCTTCCCAATCGTGAATTTTACAAGCACGTCGTCACTGCTCCTGGTCTCGATACAGGATACGCTGCTGTGACGTTCCCTGGCATCACCGAGGGTGTTCAATATGCCAAAGATGGTGACTATTCTGTGGCCCAGGATTGGGTTAGCAAGACTGCTCGGGGTATTATCGTTGCTGCCAATATTCTCAAGACTTGAGCATCCTTTTGTATGTAGCATTGTTTTAGTAGGTTAAAAAAACAACCTTAATTCTGGCGTGTCTATGCCGCTCCTCCATCGGGAACAGGCACGATTGACCTTCAGCTACGCCCTCGGAAAAAAGGCGCAATTGTTCATACTACTCTTTCGTATTTTTCCAATTTTTCTTCTGTCTTTGTATACGATCTTCGTCATCGGTTATCCCGACTTTAACTATAACAAAGAACACATTTCTGTCTTTGTATACTCTCTTGAGTTCTTAGTGACCCGGCTGAGATGTGGAAGCCAGTCTACGCCGGCTTGGATAGATCTAAGAAGCAAGTAGAATTTCAGGAGGTTATTGCCGATGTACTCGAGACCGTGGACAAGTTCAAGGGCCGTAAGCGACACAGGCTGCAGCCAGGACCGTCTTCAGACTTCAGTCAAGCCGGCTCGGTCTATGTCAACATCCGCCCCAACATGATCTCTGCCGGAGCTCGGTAGGACAATTTAGTTGCGGCACTTACGTATAACCGTAACTCTAGGACCCATACTCTTGCTTATAAGCCGGCTACTAATGACGATAAATAGTTATTAAGTAAACCAAAATACATCTCATCGTTTGGCAGACTTGAAAGAAGTTAAAGACGTGGTCATACACTCTCTTCTTCAAATCCTTGTTGCCGTCATTGCCGTCATTGCCATCCTTGTTATTGTTCTTGTCGTTGTCGTCAGTTATCGCCCTCGTCTTCTTCGTTACCCTCCTTATGCTTCTCTTCCTTCTCTTCCTTGTCCTCCTCATGTCACTTCTTGCCCAACTCGTCTACCTTTGTCCGAATGGATGACTGAACAGCTTGCGCAACTTCATTTGTGTAGCTCTATTCATTGGGCAAAACGCGACTTGGTGTCTTGGGTCGTGAAGACGCGCAATAAGGGGATAAGAGAGACTGGCAACAAGAACTTGAACGTTCAGCGCCAGGTCAAGAAGAGACATCGGAGTATTAGGCATCAGCATGGCTTTTACAGAGGGTGAGCAGGTCCATACCATTCGAGGTCGCCATGTCCACCCAGTCTTTCGTTGGGAACCTTGCGCGAGATGGATGCTTAAATATACTTTAGCACAGAACTCGAACTTTGGAAGAATGAAAAGGGTTTCCACGCATGCAACGCGCAACTATGATTAATGAAACTCTATTGTAAGTACCAACAAGCCCCGTTCCTTGCGAATATAAGAACAACCGCAACCCTTCCGTGCCTTTTTCTTACTTCGCAGCACACATCCAAAAAGCCGAAGATCCATCCGCCCTTGTTTCATCAATCTACCTATTCTACAACACCGCCATCACTATGTCATACATCGAAATCAGAGATCACTGCTGTCAGTACCACCGTCTTGCGACTTGGCCTGGAATCACAATGAGAAGTGTGGCATCGTATGTAAAGAGGATTGTCCATCGGCTACGACCATCACCAAGGCAAAGCTTGGACTGCCATCTTGTCCAGTTGCCATTTGAACTACTCGTCACCGTGACGGATCACCTGTCGGAAGTTGATAGGCATGTGCTGGCCATAACGTGCCGACCTTTTTGGAACGTTCTACGTCGACACTATGGGCCAATTTCTTCGCTCTCCAAGACCCAATACCTGAGTTATTTGATCAGCATTTCGCGGAGCAACCCAGATCTTTGGGTTTGCGAGTTTTGTTCCAAACTCCACCCGGCAAGGCACCGGACCTGCCCCCGACACGGTCAAAAAAGGCGCCACCTGGCCGGTACCAGCGTCAAGCTATCGCTTCAGCACCGGCATATCCAGCTTGCCCTGAAGTTAGAGCGTCTTGGAAACCTCGATAAAAGGCATCGGAAGTTGCTTGATCAGCTCACCATGTCTCATCGAGATACCCTTTCAACATGGTCGACAGAAAGGGGAGCTGTGAGATGCGGATACGCTGCATATCCCAAGATCACACAGGGAAGGTACATGCTGTTATCAGTCTGGACGTATAAGCAGTGGAGCGAGCCGATATCTCAGCAGGCCATTGGGTTGTTGTCAATATGTGATCATCAAAAACTCAATTTCAGAATGGCATTTGTTGAAAGTTTTTTCTGGGACAACGAAAGGCAAAATCTCAAAATGGGTGGCAGCAGGCCTTCAAATCCTAGGAACGCGCTGCGCTTCGCTTTCGAACTTGCTCGACAGCGTCCGGGAACCGAAGTGGGTGGCTCTTGTGCCATCTGCCCTGTCGACTTCTCGGTCAATTTCTCACCCAAGAGAATGACGGTCCGAGCCTGGCACGACTTTGGGCCTGAGGGCACGCCGCTGGACCCTGCTTGGATGGTCCACCTTATGGGTCCGTTAGGTTCCCGTGACAACATGTTGACAGTTGATCACGTCGAGGGAAGTGTTCGAGAGCTGTATGGGACACGACTGTATGAGACATGAGAGTAGGAAATGGAGCGGGGGGGTGGGGGCTTTGAATGATATTGTTGATTGAACTTTGTGCAACGTTGAGTGATGGGACCCGGGCGAAAGCAGGATTCTGACGAGAGATGAGAAATAAGAAATGGATGAAGTGATCAAATAATTCTTCAACTACTTGTTCTTGTTTTTACGAATTTTTTTTTATCTCCCCTTTCCTACCATTAGGTAATCTCCTTGTCGAGAGAATTCTATCTAACTGGCGAAACGAATCTGAGCAGCATCTCATTTTCACCCATCGCCACATTCGCGGGGCGTACTGGGGCAATAAGCGGAACTGAGATTCGCGTGATCCTTCCCCAGATCTACCCTACCCCAGATGATGTGGATATCCTTGCATGGACGCATTGTCCAGGCTCTGTTTTGATGTCAGCAGCGCGATGTGCGTCTACCACCGGCAACCAAGGTGACCCAGTATAAAGGCAATTCTCCAGATCCTTTCAAGTCGCTGGCATTGCACTGCCTCCATGGCCATGACTCGTGCAGGGTATTCCACGCGACAATGTGACATCCAGAGACGCGTAATACACATCGGGGCCAAGAAAACGTGAATCCGGACGCCTGGACACCAGATTAAAGGCCCGAACCTATCAATGTTTGACAGCTGTCACGCGATGATCTCCGTTTGTCCAGAAAAAGATAAAAATGCAACCAATATCTCATATCTCGTGGTAGCATTGATCGGGGCTCCTCTCCTTGTCTGGTTAGGTCTCGCAGTATAGGCACCGACCGTCCCGTAATCCATGGATTTGTTCCATTTTTTCCAAAAAGCCAAGACGGAACCATCCACGCCAAGAGGACGGTTTCCCCCTCATTGGAGACGGAACTGCCGGACGTTGTATTGCCAAGAGAGAATGAGATCTTGGCGGATGCAAGGGTTAATTGAACGTCAGTTGTATTTGGTGGTGGTGACACAGAACTGAGAATAAACTCTTTAAAAATTTTGAGCACATGTATCTTCCCGAACCAAGCTCCCGGGGTTATTTCTTACTTGCCGCCCGCCGTAACCGCCTTGTGCTGATCTGGAAAGTTTCGGCGGTGAAAATATGGTGGTACAAAAGTTCCTGTAAGGGAGAATGGGATTTTCGAGAGCTGAAAAAAAAAATGCCCAACAGGATCGTACAAAAAAGGATGGCTGCGGATTATTATCTGACGGGCATATCTCGAGGATCAACTTTGTCCGACAGTCACTCACAATAGCGTCACATTAGTTGAGCAACAGCGCGGCGACAATTGTTGGAGAAAACACAGCCACCTCCATCATACCCAAGAGGGCCACACACCATAATCAAGCTTTTGCCACGTGGAGCTTGCATCCAGTCTTGGTAAGCCAAGACTCAGCAGAAGTGACTACTTCTTAAGCTTAACATGATGCTTGGATGGAGTACAAACAGAAGGTAAGAAGGTAAAAACTGGAATATCGCTGCGCCAAGCCCGTCTTCGGGGGCTATCAGACGCCCCAGTAAGCAACCAACATGACCCTCCTTCGGACTTGTAGGGTCTCCCGCGCGCTGCAACATTGTGATCAGCGTAAATATGCGCCCCGTAAGCCCGAGACAAAATGTCCCTCTAATGTTTTTTGTTTCGGAAGTGACGGCACGACACGCAGAGAGGGATGAAGCTTACGCCTCGATGTGACACACGGGAAGAAGAAAAATGGTCTCCCCCCAACCAACCAACAAAACATAAGCCACGTCCCGGAATAATAAAGGAATACATGGCGTTTGAGGCTGGCGTTTTTAATCTCTTTTCCGTATTTAGAAACACACGAGAATCTAACAAGAAGCCACGTAGCACGGGAAAGAGATCAGATCCTTCGGTGGCTGGCTTTTTCTGCAGCCCTCCTCCCTCTTTGCATAACATTTACCGGGGGGTAGGCAATTCAGGCTGATAAGCCTTTTTTGTTGGTGGGTTACAATCTTTCTTGTTGCTCGCAATCCTTGCTCACTTGGTGCATCATCACAGCCCTCCTCCGAAAACCATCCACGATCGACATTCCTCACCCCCTCGTTCGGTCCAATTAGACTCTATCGCGGGGAAAGGCCTCTCTTCTCCACGTTGATCCTTATTACCTTCCTTTAATCGCCTAGAGCGAAATCGCAGATCTACGGAGCAAAAACAGCTTTGACCTCTTTCTTGTCCCCCGCATGTGAGGGCTTGCAGGGAAGAGGGGAGGACAAAACGCGCCGAGGTACACGTAGAGACAAAAAACGGTATTCGGGCCGCCTTTGAGATCTTCATATATGGCGATGTTTGTCCCCCCAGAGAATTTGGGATTAGCTGTCAATCATTCTTCTTCTTTTTCAGCTTTTCGATATGACGACTGATAGCACTAGGACGCCGCCGTCGGAGCCGGAAAAGCCCACGGCTCTGGATGTTGAGAATGTCTCCAAGGTTCCTCCCACGTCTGCTATTGAGGCGGAGCGTGCTCAGCTTCTGGCAAACCTGCCCGATCCTGACGCGGGGAAGAGTGATGAAGAACGTCGAGAAATTGTTAGTTTTCTCTATACATCTATATCTCGATACATGTTACTGACTATCACCAGGACAAGAAGCTGATGTGGAAGGTTGACCTGTGGCTCATCCCTTGGCTCTCTCTTCTCTACCTCCTGTCCTTCCTCGACCGAACCAACATTGGAAATGCCCGTCTCGAAAACATGGAAGCAGAGCTCGGCATGGTGCAGGGCGACTACAACATGGCCCTCACAATCTTCTTCATCAGCTACGCCCTCTTTGAGCCCATCACCAACGGTCTCCTCAAGCGTCTGACCCCGCGCATCTTCTTCACAGGCATCATCATCGCCTGGGGTATCGTCATGACCCTCATGGGTCTATGCCATAACTATCCCGGTCTCTTGGCCGCGCGATTCTTCCTTGGTGTCGCCGAAGCTGGCTTGTACCCTGGTGTCAACTATTATCTCGGCTGTTGGTATAAGAGCTCTGAGATTGGTGCCCGATCGGCCATCTTTTTCTCAGCTGCTGCCCTCGCTGGATCATTTGGTGGTTTGCTAGCTGCTGCCATTGCTCAGATGGACGGCACCGGTGGAAAGTCTGGTTGGGCATGGATCTTTATCCTCGAGGGTCTGGCGACTGTCTTTATTGGCATTTTCTGCTGGTGGATGGTCTTTGATTGGCCTGATACTGCCCGTTTCTTGTCGCCTGAAGATCGCATCCGTGTTCAACGCCGTCTTATCATGGACCGTCAGGGTCGAACTGCTGAAGACTTTGACAAGCGGTATATCTGGGCTGCTGCCAAAGATTGGAAGACGTATGGGTACATGGTCATTTACATGGGCTGTCTGATGCCTCTGTATGCCTTCTCCCTCTTCCTTCCCACCATCCTGCGCGGCATGGGCTACGTTGGTACGCGTGCGCAGCTCCTTTCTGTGCCTCCGTATGCGTGTGCGGCTTTGGCCACCATCGTCGTTGGATTCACGGCGGATCGGACCCGATGGCGAGGCTTCTGCAACATTGCCACTGTGTGTGTTGGTATCATTGGCTTCATCATGTTGCTAGCTAGTCACAAACCCAAGGTTCAATACGGCGCTGTGTTCCTCGGAGCAATGGGTAAGTTTGACACCTTCCGATATCACAATTTCGCTAATATCTTGTAGGAATCTATCCGACCGTCTCCAACACCGTGTCTTGGGTCAACAACAACATCGAAGGTTCCCTGAAGCGCGCCATCGTTCTCGGAATGGTTGTCGGCTGGGGCAATCTCAACGGTGTCGTCTCTTCCAACATCTACCTCGAAGCTCAGAAGCCTCGCTACTGGACTGGCCACGGCATGGTGCTTGCCTACCAGGTCATCTTCCTGCTTGGTGGCTCCATCTTTATGCACTTTGCACTGCGATGGGAGAACAGCGCACGCAGGAGCGGTAAGCGCAATGCTAGATGGGATGCCCTAGATGATGAGCAGAAGGCTATTAGTGGTGATGTACGTCCTGATTTCATCTACACACTGTGATGACTTTATTGCTTGCGGTGTTGGGGCAACCGGGGGGTGGAGAGATCTGGTGCAAGGTTTACACAAGAGAAGACTCGGATATTTAAGTGTATATCGTGATTCCACGAGTATCTAGATGCCCACGAATATATATACAATCACTCATCGCCTCTAACCGGAGTCGGGTTATAACCCGCATATCTCCACCTCGTCCCCATCGAATCCTCTCACTACAGTGGTTGATCACAACCACCAATCTTCCGTAGTATAGTGGTCAGTATGCAAGCTTGTCAAACACAATAAACGCTTGAGACCCGGGTTCAATTCCCGGCGGGAGAGATGCCACGCGAGCAATAACTCGCGATCTTGACTTTTTGGTGTTGTTGTTGACGTTTGTCGTGATGGTGTTGAGAGGTCATGGCGCACCACCAATAAGATGTGCCACACTTGGTGGTCAGCCGCCAAGATTGGGGTCAATTTTTTGACCCAATCTCATCGTTGGGCAGAAATGAATCCCCAATCTTCCATCTTCACATCCAAGTATCAGCCGTTGGGTCATCATGTCGCCGTGCAAGTCCTGCCGCGACTTTGCTGCCGACGACGCACGAGGTACCCTCGAGCGAGTCTACAAAGCTGCTGAAAATGGATGCATCTGTTGCGATGCGGTTCAGCAGGCTGTTCGGAAACTACTGCCTGAGGCTTCATCTCCAGAGCATAAGTACATACTTTGGACTATGGAGAGACGGGAACGGACTGATATGCTTCATCCGGCCGATTCTACGCAGTGGGAAATGAGTTTGAGAATCGAGAAGCAGCCCTTTATCATCGAGCATGATATTCTGATTCATGCGGTACCTGGTACTGATCCCATACCCTTGGTCTCTACATCGTGGTTGTCGTCTAACCCGCAACAGAACAGCCTAGCCCTTGGAAAAAAGTTCCTCTCTTGGACGACATCCCAACATCTACAGACTCGGAAGAGTCATGTGCCTTTGCTTTGGATGCCCTCAAGGAGTGTCTGGACAACCATTCACTCTGCGAAAATGCAACTGACGGATTTCTCCCGACCAGGCTAGTGGAGGTTCAAGAAGCATCTGTCCGAGTTGTCCAAACTCATGATTTGGACCCAGCACAGACCAAATACCTCGCCTTAAGTCACTGCTGGGGGCCTCCGGAGACTATCACGGCACAACTCAATGATGAGACCTATGAAGAGTACACAAAAGAGATCCCTGCTGCAGTCCTCCCCAAGACCTTCAAGGATGCCGTTGCCATCACCCGCAAACTTGGGTACAAGTACATCTGGATCGATTCGCTCTGCATCATTCAGCATAATGTTGAATGTTGGATAAAGGAGGGTTCTCAGATGTGTCAGATCTATGAGAACTCGCTACTCACACTCGCTGCCGCTTCTTCGTCGAGCGGTCAGGGCGGTCTATTCTACAACTCACCAAAGATCGAAATGACTGGCACCATCCCCGAGTCTGGACAAGAATATCGCCTCTTTGCTCGGTTCAACTTTAACCATCGATTCTTTAACTATCCACTCATGAACCGTGCATGGGTCATGCAAGAACGTCTCCTCTCGCCTCGAACTCTCTACTTTACAAGTCAAGAGCTTGTGTGGGAGTGCCGCACTCGCAACATTTGTCAGTGTTCGCCTATTCTAGGTGGCTTCCAAGCCCAGGTTTCCGGATTCCCAAACAACTCCAAACTGCAGCCCGTCGAAGCGCACTTGGACACTTCGGCACTCGTCTCGAAATGGTACGAGGTGGTTGAGATTTATACCCACCTAAAGTTGACACATCCGGGTGACAAACTGATGGCTATCGACGGTATTGCACAGTACATGGCACCGATGCGCGAGAGTCAGCATTTTGCTGGTCTCTGGGTAGATTCTTTCGCCACCGATCTCTCCTGGGCAACTGACCCATTTAACAACAAAAAAGCGCGAGTACCCGAGTGGCGCGCCCCAACATGGTCTTGGGCCTGTCTGGAAACCAAGATCATGTGGTATTCTAAAGAAACACCAAGAGCTCCCGAAGCTCACTTCAAAGTCGAGAAGTGGCCCCAACACGGGGAAGGGATACAACCTTGGACTGAATCTTGCCAAGACTCTCAGATCGTTCTTCGTGGTATCCTTGTTAAAAACTACAGTGGCCGAGGCAGACATAGTGGTCAACACGTCCCCATGTTTATACCAAGATTGCGCAGAATGGGTTCCTTCAGATGGCCACACCCAAGATGACGAGCCATTGTACTGTCTACGGTTACTGGAGGCCAAAGATCTTCTCTGCTCCCTCGTGCTGAGGAAATCAGAGTCTCAAGGACAGACGGTGTATCAGAGACATGGGTTGCTACTGTTTCAGGCGGATCCAAAGACGGAGAATGAAGTCTGGAATACTAGAGATAGGCCAAGGAGCAGATGGGATAGGGTTAAACCCAAGGTTGGTTTTCCTTCATGGTGGGAGGGGGGTGATTTGACGAGTGTTACTATCATTTAAAGAGCCTTTCCTTTGTAAATTCAGGGCAAATCGGGGGCTTAGCTTTTTATTCACTCTTTATTGGAAAGGTTGTGCGAGACGAGGTGGCCCATTTCTTAACACTTAAAGTTTCTTGAGTAGCTGCATTACAAATTGGACACACATCTACTTTAGGCCATCCTTTCTCTATCAAGTTACATCATTTTCGGCCCCCAAAAAGGATCTTGGTCAATAAACCCTGCCATCATAATTCCCGGATGTGCCAAGACTGTCATGGCGAATCTCCCGGCTTGGCCACGCACGACCCTCTTGGTAAAACAGCTTGCATGGTTGATCACTTCTTGGCTCTACGATGGGATGGTGTTCTAGAAGACTTGGCACATATGCGCATACAGTGTAGGAAATGTTGATCAAAATGGAGAGGGAGTGTCTTTTTGCGTGGTTTCTTACCTGGGTGGAATGAAGTTGGATGGTATCGTGTTCACATGCCAGCACCACCAAATGAGCCCTAGGTGTACAGCAAGTCGCTGTTCTGTCTAGCCCGGCGTCAGAATATGACTTGATGCATTATCTCAAATACCTAACTCTCGCAGACCTGGAGTTTCTCAAAAAGCTAGCGACAGTTAGAACGCCTCTTTGCGATTAGCTAGGCTTATCCATTCAGAGGGGTGGAGAGAAGGTGTACGTCATGGATTTAAACTTTAGATTATAAAGGGGGGGGGTCAGAGTAATAAATGAGAGAATCAAAACATAACTTATGGTTCTTTGGTAGAATTCAAGACAATGTGAAGCAAACACACATGAAACCAGCTCGTGATGTTGTGGATGCACCCAACACTGCGAGCTACCTACCCTACACAATCTCAACTGAAAACAAGTGCAGATGTAAAAACAACGAAAGTGTAGCATCGCGCAACAGCATGCACTCGCCAGAATAATTGCCATTGATATCGCGGCGAGATTCGCAATTGAACAATCATGCAAACATAACTGCCATGTCATCCATCAGTGCCAGCAGTCACATCATGATCGAGCAAGATCACCAGCCACATCATCGAGCCACACACCAACCGCACCTCGTCAGCAACCAGAAATCAAGGTTATTTTGAGGTTAAAAACTCTGGTTTAAGCCTGTTTTGAAAAAGTAAATCGATGAATCGACTTTTTCACTCGTCGTTTTCCACCTTCTTTTTCGTATTTATGATTTACGTAACCAAAAGCTCTCGACGTCAGCGTGGACCGTGACTACAACACTCTTGCATCACCACAAAGAACCACGACCTCACTCATCTCCACGACAGTAGCCTAACATTTCTCCTCCAAATATTGCAGTGTACCTGATATCTGTTTGTCAAAAAAACAAGCCACACAGATCAAGGCCAAGCCGCGATCCCCGTGCCGCTAAGATATCAAATTATGGGATGTGATTGGTCAACTCGGCACCAAACTGCCGCGCGGAAAGCCCCCTCGGCATGAATCTGCCGTCCAAGGCGAGCGTTTCCTGGAAATGAGCTTGATCAATGACGTCGCCGCGTAAGGGGGATGCTACCGAAATAAGCACAGCAAGTGTGGATGGCATGGGAGTAGCGTGTTGTAGAAGGGACGGTTTCGACGTTGTGAAGGAGAGATTATGACGATGGTGACGTCAGGTTATCAGTCGAGAAGTGAAATCATCATCTACGAATGTGAATTTATACAAGAGCAGCTTCCATTCTCAAGCCTGGCCTGGATAAGCTCGACAGACAACTTCTAATCTCAAGTTGATTGCATAGTCAGCCTATTCGCGGTTGGCATCATACCAGCCTCCATCCAACCAACATCACCAGCTTCGCCAAAATGGGCTTCTTCAACAGGTCCAAATCGCCGCACCCGGCCGGCCCCTCGACCAGACACCAGAAGCGCGTCCACGATCCGTTGCCGATGTCCAGACGACCAACATTCGGCCAGTGGCTAAAGTGCACCTGGCTGGATATTGTTACCATGATCTGTATGGGTGCTATTGGCCTTGGTGTAAGTTGTCTTCCATCCATCAACCATCTCCTCTAACATAATTGCCCAGGTCTACGAAGCCAAGCCCGCTCCATCAAGATCCTTCCCCGTTACCTTTTCCGATGGCGAGATTGTCTTTCCCGAATTCGGATACCCTCTTCGCGATGAAATCATCCCCATTTGGCTCGCCGCCTTCCTCGCCAGCATCATCCCCATCTTCATCATTCTCGTAATGCAGATCCGCATTCGATCATTCTGGGACGTCAACAACGCCGTTATCGGTCTTCTCTACTCTCTCATCTGCGCCGCCGTCTTCCAGGTCTTTGTCAAGTGGCTCATCGGTGGCCTGCGACCTCACTTTCTCGACGTGTGCAAGCCGGATCTGTCACGCGCAAACAACCAGGGTTACAATGAGAAGGGTTTCCTCAAGATTTACTACACTCGCGAGATTTGCACTGGTGATCCTGATCAGATCGATGATAGTCTCGAGTCGATGCCCAGTGGTCATACCACTGCCGCCTTTGCTGGCTTCGTCTATCTGTACCTGTACCTCAACGCAAAGCTCAAGGTCTTTTCCAACTACCACCCCTCCATGTGGAAGCTCATCGCCATCTACGCTCCCATTCTCGGCGCCTGTCTCATCGGTGGAGCTCTCACCATTGACGAATTCCACAACTGGTACGATGTCTTCGCAGGTGCCGTCATTGGTACAGTCATGGCCTTTTCAGCGTACCGCATGACTTATGCTGCAGTCTGGGACTGGAGATACAACCACATTCCTCTCAACCGTGGTGCTCCATTCATGTACACTGATGGCAGGGCTGAATTGATTGATGCCGTCTTTACTCACAGAGCTGGCTGGGGAGCCCATGGTGGAAGTGCTCATGGATACAAGGGCGATGGAGGAGAGGGGATGCATGGAAACGGTTATCATCACTCGTCTCATATTCCTCGACGACCTGTTGGAAACGGTGCGAGGGCTGAGGATATGGTTTAAGAGATGGAACAACAATTGCATACTTGTTACGGCCTACAGAACACGACTTTGAATGAACATTCATGTACTTTTAATCACGTGGCATTAGAAACGTCCGAATTTCAATAACCCATATTATTTATAACTTCGCAAGAAAGATCCTTGTGCATTTCATTCTGAAGCTCAGGAATGTTATTTCAGTGGCACAGGTGTTACGCCCCTCTTAATCTTCACAGCAAATAACTTGCATTATGACTGACAAGACTTTGAACAGTTCTGTCTGACCCCTATAGGATTTTGATATCACATTCAGGAATATTCGAGGTGTTCCCGATAGCTATTGAATTAATTCCTACACTCTGGGCATATCTCGGCTTGTTTGTGCCAAAGATCGAGACATTTGACGGAGTGATCCCTTTCCATTGCCATTCAGTACAGCCAACAAAGTGTTGAGGGCAAATCCCAAGTACTGACAGGAGTAGACAACCTTGAGCTTCCTAAACAGTCTACATTATTTTCATCTTGTCGTAGTTTTCCACTTCGTGCTTCCCAAAGCCCATGTCTCCCCTGTCTCGGCCAAGGCAGGCTCCTATTCACTCATCGATCCTGAGCTGGAAATGCTGCCCATGCTACCCTTCTTGCTCTTTCTCTTCGCGGCGAGCATCTCAGCTTCTTCCTTCGCAATCTCGGCGTCAACCATAGCGCCTCTAGAGGGTTTATTCCCGTTTCGCATTGCCTGTTGTTGGGGGCGTATCATCAGCAACTGGACAGAGTCTTATAAGATGGTAATTGGGTTGCAATATCACTTACCGCGAACCCAGGTTCATTCTTCATTCGCTCTTTGACGTGCTCTTGGATCTAAAGTAGAACTTGTCAGTAATTTGAGGAGCGTTACAACGTAACGTTGTGTGAAATACGGACATCTCTCTCAGCCAGTTCATTCATGATCTTGTTCTTGTCCACTGGTTCCAAGTCAGTATAACACTTCCACGGCCCACCAGAAGCTCCTCAAGACATACAATATCCATCTGTGTTGATTTGATGCAGGTTCCCCTCCTTGTGAACCGCAGCCGAGCTGTAGTGCTGCTGGTCACCGGAGTCGTAGCTCTGGGGGTATCCGACGTTCGAGCCGTGTGGCATGTTGATGTTCAATATGTATGTGTGATTGAGTGTTTCAATGGTATCAGTTTCTTCGGTCAAAGAGTAGACAGAGATGAAGAAGAGGGGAGCAATCAGAGCCTCCCCGATCTATATAAGTACTCCTCATCAGCTGTCAGATCTTGACTCCTTCATCATGTCAACGTCATAAAACTCAAAACGTCAGCTCGGCGTCTACGGGACAAACGTCATCCCATAGGGTTACGGATAGTGACAGTTTGCGGGGTAAGCCATTTTCTTGGCATTTGATAATACTGTACTGTAACCGAGCCTACAGAGGTGAGAATTACGGTGCATTACAAAGGAATGCGTTCCCCTTGAGCATTCCCGACCTGGGGAGTGGTCACTGCTCTGACTTGACTTGACTGTGCGGCATTCCATCAGCTTTGTTCCTGGACCGTAGCCTATCGCAGCCAAATTCTAGACAACCAAATTGATGGTCTCAATTATGAAGCGTTTTCAGGGCTGATAACCTCATTGCTGATATAAAATCGGAACATTGAAGGGCCGTGTAATCCATGTTGAGTTGTCTCACCGCGTAGACCAGGTGAAAAATGACGCGTTCTCCATCACCAGCCAAGACGAGTTCCAAGCATAGTGCACGATGCGTGCTACTCTAAACCCCGTACTGGGCTCTCTATTCTATCTTCTTTACCTTTGGCTTTGCCTCTGCAGTGTAAGCGCTATGAACGACCATGACGGGTCCAACCTAGACAGCAGGCAAAAGCCGCTCGCCAACGACGACGAATCGCTTTCTCCCGAACCTCTTGCACAAAATCAAGCTTCTATGGATTCTTTAGCTGAACAAGAGCTTCTCGAAAATGACTATGCTCAATCACTACAGAAGCTAATGCACGACCCTAACCGGTGGCATATCCATTCAACAGACACAGGACCAAAAGTCAAATTCGAGTTCCTTCGAATACCCAATGACAATCCTGATTCCTTAATCAATGCAATTCGATTTAGTCCTGATGGAAAGTATATTGCTATCGGCGCCATGAATGCCGCCTACGTTTACGACGTTGAGACTGGAGATAAAACGTGTACCTTGAGGCACAATTCGACAGAGGATACAGCAAAGATGCTGTTAGTGAGAGGAGTTGCTTTCACGTCTGATAGCAAGAGGTTAATCACTGCCTGCGAAGACTCGCTTATAAGGGTAACTATGTGGTTCCAAGATAAAAAATGCGGTGGCGTGCATTAGCTGATTGAAGGCGTTCTGCAGGTCTGGGACATTGCATCAGCCACTGTGAGCCGCACATACTCAGGACACCAGAGCGAAATATATGCCCTAGACATCTCCAAAGATGGCCATATGATCGCGTCGGGAAGTGCTGATCGCACGGTCCGACTGTGGGATACTAAGTCGGGTTCGGAAATCGCTCAGTTTACGTTTCCGGATACACCTGTTAGCGTGGCCATTTCATCTAACCCTGCTATGCTCGTTGCTGGTTCATTAGATGGCACTTTGAGTTTTTGGCCTATAGAGGGTGTTAAATCGGGCGATGAGCCGAAAAATAGGTTTCAAGCTCACAAAGGCAGTGTTCATTCTGTTGCCATCTCGAAGAATAACCTCTTGGTATCTGGTAGCGAGGATAACACTGTACGATTATGGCACCATAATCCGGCAAATGGTGTCAAGCAGATCAAGCACAAGGCAAGATCCCAAGACAGGCATGAAGATCTTAACTCACAGGAACCATAGGGCATAGTAACGGGTGTAGACGTGACAAGCGATGGACGATGGGTTCTATCAGTTTCACCAGCACAAGAGTTATATATATCAGATGCAGAGACTAGCGAGGTCCGCACCGTCATCCATGATCATAGCCATCTGTGGCTTTCGTTTGCGGTTGCTGCGAGTCCGTCTGGTCGGCATTTTGCAACTGGTGGAGGAGGTGACTTTCAGGTTTGGTCGTACAGTGACAACTGAGAGGGTCTCGTCAGCTACTCCATAGTTTCTTCCTCAATTGCTACCCTTCTGTCTTGGCAGCTTATGCTATACATGGAAGTGCAATACAGACGAGGGTCTAAGCCCCAATGCCCGCAGGCATCGCCACATTCTATCCGTAATATCAACCTCGAATAGCACCTCTAAACGTCCCCCTTCATTCGTTGTGAATCCAAAGACACTCAGTGAAATTACAACTTCATTCTCGCAATGGACTCCGAGTCTTTTACCTACACCGAAGTCCCCGAAGGCGGCTTCTTCCGCCTGCTCAAAATCTACCCAGGCTCCGCCAACGACCCGCTTGTGTGCGACCTCTTCATAGCCGAGATAGACACGGCCCCTCCATACACAGCTCTCTCATACGTCTGGGGCGATCCAACAAAGAGTGCAGAAATAATTTGTTCCGACTTTGTCTGTCACATCGGTCAGAGTCTTTCAGATGGATTATGTCGTCTGCGTAATGCTGACGAGGTCCGGATCGCTTGGGCTGATGCGATTTGCATCAATCAGAATGACTATATTGAGAAAGGTCATCAGGTTGATTTGATGGGTGTTATCTACGATACAGCTCGAGATGTTCTCGTTTGGTTAGGTCCAGATACTACGGGTTCTGCTGAAGAGGCTTTCCGGTGTATACAAACCATCAACAAGAAGATCTATACAAAGACAGACAAGGAGGAGTTCGTTCCCACCAAAGAAGAGATGCCCTGGACCTACATTGCCATGAAACCCGAAGGCGCCTCAGAATATACAGACATGTCAGGAAACCGATACGGAAGACGATCAACCCTCCCCTCCGTCCTTGGCACAACCGGCAAAGACTGCATCGGAAGACTATTCAATCTCACCTGGTTCTCTCGAGTGTGGATTCTCCAAGAAGTCGGTCTCGCCACTATGGCAACAGCCTTTTGGGGCGATTCAAGCATCGACTTTGCAGAGATTACAGAATTCATCTACAACACCAATTTCAAGGACGAGATTAAATATCTTCTCGGACCTGAGAATGCGACGAGGCTGGAGGGTGCCCCTCTATATGCCCTTTGGAACGTTTGGGCCACGTATGAAAAGGAGGGGAATTGGATGTATCGGAATCCGACGCTGAGGGGTTTTCATGATGAATTGGCTAGTCATTGTGATTTTGACTTTATGCTCGTCATGGAAGCTTCGCGGTATTTCAACGCTACGAACAAGTTGGATCATGTCTATGCTTTTTTGGGTCATCCCAAAGCGAAGCGGCCGGGGACGGATAGAGCTTGGTTGCAGGCGAATTACTCGTTGAGTGTCGAGGAGCAGCATCGGTTGTTGGCGGTCAACATTGCTCAGCACTCGCTCAACTTTCTTGTTCAAGCTCATCAAACTGAGGAGAGCTTGAAACCTGGGTATGAACATCCTTCTTGGATACCTCAGTGGGACAGAAAGCTGCCCTCTCATGCAGATGCGTTCTGGGAAGCTTGGGATGCAACTCTTCGAAAGGCAGAGCAGAAGCCTTTCAAAGCACATGCAGATGGAAACAAGCTGACAGTCTCGGGATATGTCATCGACCACGTCGATCAGTTCACCAGAGTCATGGAGACTGCCGATTTCGACTCGTCAAATGGGAGTGGTCACCTCATCGACGTATGCTGGGAAATCGCCCAGCAGAAACCTTCTCCGTATCCAAAAGAGAAGACCAATGAGGCTTTTGCTTCAACACTCGTCTGCTACTATGACAGCAAAGGCGACCTAGCCGGAGATGGACGGAACCGTGTGGTAGAGCAACTAGCCGGCTACTGCATGCGCCAAAACGAGATCTTTTACACAAAGCACCTCAAACCAGGGTATGGCTTCTGGTCTCTGGATACGGTTATAAGGGTAGGCCACATGTTTGATCCAGCCTTTAAATCATACTGTACCAACAGACGGTTCTTCAATACTATTTCTCACGGGTTCTGGGGACTAGGGCCGAAGGCGATGCAGAAGGGGGATATCTGTGTCTTGTTGCTCGGTGCCGATGTTCCGTTTGTGGTGAGGCCGATGGAGGTAGCTGGGGAGTTCAAGGTTGTTGGGCAGTGCTATATGTATAAGTTTATGGATGGTGCGGCTGTGAGGCAATGGCGGGATCATCCTCCGGAGGATTTTGTGCTGGTGTAGATAATGCAGCCTAGACGTTACAAGTATAACAAAAGCACTGCTTCAGACTTCATTTATTCATTACTTCAGATATTCCACACTCATTCCATTGCAGCTCTCAATAGAGTCCAAGTCAACATCTCCAGATCAAAAACACCAAGAAACAGCCACTGTCTCAACCAGTGGTTTCGGAACTGGAAGCACGGCTCAATCCGAATATCCAGTCGTATAATTACGGCGGACCTAGACACCCGCGCCGCACAAATCCTCCTCGCTTGCATGTGGATGGATTAATTAAGATCCCTGTTCCTCAACCATGTCAGCCTTGATTAGAGGGGCATCCTCGGTTCGAGGGTCAGGGTCCGGGGTTGTGCAGGATGAGCTGATGTGAGATGGTCACTCTAAACGAGGTCAGTGGCCACGGTGGTTTGATGTCTTGTCATTATGAATAAGAAATCTACATCTCGTGTCATCGAGGTTTGGGTTATGAGCCCAGAAGAATGTGATGGGCATGCCAGCCCTGAAATAGCCACCCAGTATATCCGTTGTCTTTGTAACAATAACCCCCTTTGTAATCCCCTGAAAGCCGGTCCTACGTCTTTTGACGGTCCCCTGCCAATGTTCCCGCAGTCGATCGGTCGGTCGATGCGCTATACTCCGAACGCCGTGAATGGTACATTTAATAAAACTTAATGGCATGTTAGCATTGGTTCAATGTAACGACGAACATGTCAACTTACCAGGTTCAACGCCCAAAGGAGGACAAGAAGGCCAACCATGCGGACCTTGAGGTTGTTGGCCCAAGAAGACGTAGAAGGCATGTGCCGAGTAAACGGCGTCAAGCTAGAGAGAAGCGAGTTGCTCATGAAAGGCTCGGCATCAGCCTTGTGCTCCAGGTCAAACTGCTCATCGTCTTGTGTCTCGGTGGTCCATTGAGCAGTCAGGAGCTTGACCATACCACCCGTGGCATCCGCAACGCGGGAGCTGATCCACAGGAAGATGGGAACAATGACAACAAGAGCCCTCCATCGGTCGCTAAGAAGACCACCATCGCCCTGGAAAATGTCGAGAAGGAGAACGCCCTTGGTGTCGGCCGCCAGGAGGATATGGAACTGAAGGGTGAAAGTCTCAAGAGAGCACTTGCCGAGCCAGCCAAAGGATCGAGAGTACCATGTTCGGGCAACGGGAGAAATGTTGCGGGCGGCAATGAAGCCCATGATGGGGATGAAAGAGAAGATGGGGTGCAGCTTGGTGTAGTCCTGCTTCTTCTCGGCGTGGCTAACAGCAACCCACCAATACACGGGCATGGAGAGGATACCGACAATTCCAGCGATGCCATACGACTTGGTGAGAATCTGGTTGTAGGCCTTGGTTCGGACCGAGGCAATACCCATCAGGATACCGACGTAGACAATGATGCCATCTAGACCCAGGCGGAACTGCCATTCGTGGAGGTCCCAGTTGATCCGGAAGACAAGGCTCAGAGCGGAAAAGACCCATTCGAGAACAGGCGTCCAGAGCATCACTCCAGGGCAGATGGCAGCGGAAATGATGATCTTGACGACAAGGGCGTATGTGTTGTCGTTGTACTTCTTGCCAATAGCGAACAGGGCATAGATGATGACGAACCAGAAGCTGACGAGGGGCGCAAAGTAGTAGAACATGTAGTCGGTGTTCATGATGAAGGGAAGGGCGCAGCTAAGGAGGTTGAGTCGCAGAAGAACAGCGGCAACTCGCTTGAAAGAGAAGTCCTTCTTGGTGCTGAAGAAGACGGCATGTCCATAACCAGTCTGGAAGAGATAAGCAGCAACGAGAAGACGCACTCCAACGTAGATGTTGAGGTCGCGAGAAGCACCAGTCCAGTGATAAACCAGGATGATGGCCTGCATCCAACCCTTCCATTCGTCGGTCTGGTCACGGGACAGAGGCTTCATGTCATCAAGAGTCGCCGGAGCAGGAGTCTGGGATCCGGGCCTGGCGGGAGGAGGCTTGGACTTGGCGAGGAATGCAAAGCCGGCGATGAAGCACAGGGCGGTAAGGAGGTTGAAGTCGAAGGTGACATACTCCTTGGAACCCTTGGCGAAGGACTGGGTGCGATCGGCCCAGTAGCAAGCAAGAAGACCAGTGACAAAGGTAGCAATGTCAGCATTGAAGATGGACAGCTTGGGGACCTGCTTGGACATGAGGGCGAGGATCTCGATCAGAGCAGCAGCGCCGACGTAGAGGATACCGAAGCCGACAATGGCGATCTGGATCCAAGACTTGGGGCCGTAATCGGTGCAGCAAGTGCGGTCATAGGGGTATCCCTTCTTAGCATCAATCTTGGCGTTGCATCGCAGGTTCAGAAGAATCTGGGCCTTCATCTCGGCGACGGAGTCGATAACATGGAAGCCGTTCTCGAGGTCCTGCATGACGCCCATCTGGTCTTGCGAGAGGGCAGGGTACGACCAAAGCATGGGGATGCCGGATGTTTCTTCCATCGTCTCGAGGTACTCGTCGATGGCTTCGATCTCGCCAGGGTTGGAGGCAATGCCAGTCTTGCGGTAATCAGGCATCTCATCGTAAAAGGGCGGCGCAACGGGCGCCAGGAATATCTCAGAGCCAATACCATCGTGGGGATACATGGGTCGGGAGCCGAAGGTACCAAAGTCCTTGTTCTGAACAATGGCTGAGACGTTCTGGAAGGTTGTCTTGAACTTTTCGAGTGAAACACCCTCCTCAAATCGGGCGGCGAACCAGATTCCAACACCCATGAAGACAAAGGCCGGGGCCTTTTGCTGCTCGATGGGCAATGGGTTGAGTCTCTCCTGGCGGTACAGAGCGAGTTGGTCCTCGATCATGTCGGTGGCGTTGCCGGGCTTCATGAGGGGATCCCAGACCTGGACCAGGCGGACTCCGCCAAAGTCCATGTCGTGAATGCCATGCTTGTTGCTGTTCTTTCGTGCATCGTTGGCTTTGTCGACGTCAAGCTGCAGAGAAGCATTCCAGTTAGCGACGACCGTGACATCCCTTTGTTGATTACCTGTAGTCACGTGATGCGACCGTCAAGCAGAACAGATTGATGACCGGACGGACTCTTATCGTGAACTTACCAGCCGGGCCATGCCATAAAAGATCTGTCGTGTGGTTGAATCTCCAAAGAAGAGCATATGTCGTCCCTCCATGCAGTCGGCAATCTCCTCCTTCTTGTACTTGTGTAACATGCAACCCTTTGGCTGCCAGTTGGTGAAAGGCGCCCGACTACCATTGTTATCGGGCGCATTCAACCAGCTTCCCTCGTGAAGCAGGGCGTTACACCGATAAGGGTCGTCGCTGAGGTTAAGCTGATTGATGACAATACCCAGTATGACGACCAGCGTCACGACCAAGGGCAAGATGCGACCAAGGGCGACGCCCGAGGATTGAACAGCGGCGAGCATGGCGACCGTGTGTCCCCGATGAACACGCGTGTGGATTTAACGAGAGTTGTAAATGATTGTACAGCCGAGAAAGACGGCAAAAAAAAAAAAAAGCGAGTGAATGAAGCAAGCAAGCAGCGTTTATGTCGAAAAAGATGACGGTCGCATTTGGTGAATTAATTCGGATTTTCCGCCTTTGCCGACAAGAGCGAGAGACAAGATACGGCAAAAGGGAAAGAAGATGGAAAGAGAAAGATGACAGAACAGCAAGAAAAGCGATCGATCGGTGGCTTTGGGATACGGGAAAATTGAAACTTTGGTTTCCTCATATAGAACAGACACACACACACCACACACCACACACATGCACACACATTCTCTCTCACTGACTGCCTGCCTCTCCCGGTTATGCTCCCCCCCCTGATCGGCAATGTGAATTGGGATGACCCTCGAGGGGGGTCCACAGTAACAGTGGGATGGATGGCGCTGTAGTGGACCCTGAGAGAGAGGAGATCAGCGACCGAGAGGCGTGAGACGTGCTGACAGTTGACTACTTGGTGATAGCGAAATAAGGGGTCTTTTTTCCTGTCAGACTGCTCTCATCACGCCTCTTTTTTTCAATTTGTTCAGGTGCTTTCCTTCGAGCCGCGGGGCTAAAGATGATGCCAAGGAGAGGGACTGATCGATGGTGGCAGCCCTGGTGGATCGCATCGCTGGGTCTAGAGGAACGCCATGGGAAAAGCATGGCGCATAGCCTCCCCCCTAACGCACCTGGACGCGACCAATCTCTGGAGTCCGAAGCGAGCTGAAGATGTGTGCCTTGACTAGCTAGTTTGTAAGCCACAGGAGGTTCTGATTTGGTGTAGAAGGTGTGGTGGTGGTGCCTGCAGCCGTTGACGATGCTTGTCTTGCGCACGATCCATCCCTCTTGTTGTTGACTGTAATGCCCAGCTTTTCATCGCGTTCCAAGGACGACACTCGCTTGGTGTCGGAGCTCGGGAGCGTCAGAGCTGCCCGGCCTGGGAAAAAAGCTTGACAGGATTAAGGTTGCAAAAGCCCTAGTACCAACGAGGCAAAGAGGCCGGAGAGAGACGGGCCATGGCCAACCTTGCGTCATTTCAAGCAGGCGGAGTGTGGTCTGAGCATCCATTCTTTTTCATTCCCCTGATATTTTTCGCTCCCTGACATTCTTCATCAAAGATGGATCCCCTTTGACCCCCTGTATCTTAGAGAGACAGGCTCGAATCTCTTCAGTCCACTTCTTCATCACCGACCTTACTTTATTATGCGACGAGGCGCTGATGGCGCTTCAAACTATTGTCCAGCTGAGAGAATGAATCCTTCGATAGTTTCAAACTGAGTGTCTCCGCTAAACCTCGCTGGGTCCTCTAGGTTCTCCTTTTCCCTGCCTGAAACTAACGGGACCCACTAGGCGGTTTGCGGTTTGTCGGAGGTTGTCGCTGATCAGCCGAATCAAATCAGGTTTTTATCCTTCGCGCCGGTTACCCTAAACAGGGTGGTTTTGTGCAGATTAATCTCGACAGATGCTTACGGATCATGCAAATGAGATCCTTTGCCGAGGTTGTGGTTCCTTTTCAAGATGCAGTCATTGTCGTAGATAAGCAAGGGCTCCTCGTTGATGAGAATATTTCCGGCGTGATGATAGATCTTACTGCTGACGTGCTGACCTCCATACAATGTGTCCATTCACGACCGGAATAATCCGACCCGTCTTATCTTTCCGCAACATCAAAAGAACCCCAGGGATAAACAACCACCACTCAAACTGTTTGCGTTTAATAGAAGGATCTGACAACCCCAGTTTTAAAGGAAACAGGGTAGCATCAACATCAGCACATCACCATAACTTTTTATTGCATTACCCACCATGTAATTAGCTTGATGCCGGAGTCTTTCAGTATGGTTGCAGCATGATACCCTGCGCCCGTGACAGGGAAAACAGGAGCCATGACAATACGCGTCTAGAATGAAGCTTATAACCAGTATTGATTGACCTGTTATGATTATGATAGCCAGGCTCTCTTCTACACCTTCGAGACCGCCTCCACAAGATCACAGGCGCCGCCTACATTGACAATGTTAACGCCGCAGGGGCAAAACAGGCGCGCCAAGCTATGGCGTAAAACGTTGGCGCCTTGCTCTCAAACTCCAACGTCTTGATACCCATTTCTTCTTCTCAAAGGAGAGCGTGGTAATAAATATGAGCAACGGTTCACGAACGAAAATGCTGGTTTTTATTGGACGTTGCCACGCGTGTCATCTGCTTGGGCTTGGCTACTCGTTATGTACGCCAAGGTTCCCCAAGCCCCGAATTCTCGGGTGCCGAGCATCTTGTTCAACCATACCGGGTATCCCATGTGAACAAATCCAAGACCTTGAATCTCGGTTACACTGCGTCATCGTGCATATATCCCGTGTCTCAAAAGATCGGCCAAGACAGTCGTACAAAAAAAGAAGCGCTGATCCCCGCCACAGCTTACGCAACGTCTTCCGGCTTTCGGCCGTAAACAACGCGGATGCGATAATACGCGTGCTGCTTCTTCGACCTTATTTCTTGACGAAGCTTGGCGCAGTAGACTGCTACTTCGTCTTTTGACCATCCGCGTGCTAGACCTGCTACTCCGAGGACGTAGCCTTCAATGTCTTGCTCTAGTGCTACTTGGGCGAATTGTCCGATTTCGCGCATGGTCTTGTCTTTTGGCCATGCACCGACAGGAGCCTGAAAAGATCAGCGATTCAATTTTTCGTGACTGGGATACCTCATTTCTCGGCATACCTTGAAGTCTCTCGATTCAATATCCACGAACCCAGCTTCCTCCATGGCCTTGCGCGCAAGATCCTCATGCAGGATGGTGAACGGTCGACCAATCTTGACTCCAGCCTCCTTGAAGATGGGACCCCAATCAGCCATGGCACTATCCTTAGGGACTGTATCGTCATCGCTCTCCATGTCAGGTGAGCCCTCGTAGCTCTCGACGTAACCTCCTGGCTTGCACACACGGAAGGCTTCCTTCATCAAAGCTGGCCAATCCCTGATGCTTCCGATGAGATATCGCATATGCACGTAATCGATCGAGTTTTCGTCAAAAGTCCAGGTTTGTGTACAGTCTTCAATCTCACTGAGTCATATCAGACATGCCATTGTGATGGAAGGTGAGTCCCTTTCTTACAATTTGAGGTTGGGAGGAACCCATTGGGGCTGAATCACAGAGATATCGGTGCCCGTCACCTCGGCGTTTGGAAACTCATCAGCAAAGTCACTGTGACTGGAGTTAATATCCTATCAGCTCTCATGACTTGCGGGTTCATACATGGCCCAGATTCCTCGTGTGAAATATTAGCGAGTGCTTGAATGCTTGACAAGAGTCGGTGGGCTTACCCGTTCCAGTACCAATGTCAAGGGCACGCTATAAGCGCAATTAGACAACAAGCCCGTGACAAGTGAATATCTGGCACAAACCTGAATGTCCTGCTTCAAAGGCGAGAGTTGCAGTTTACCCCCAAGAACTAATGTGAGCTGATGGTGGCTGGGGACATGGTCAGTAACATCTCTCATTCGAGGCTTTGGGAACCTACTTGATATCCATAGACTCATTCTGCTGCTCATCATTGGGTGCCCTGTAGTTGTTAGTTGACGCAGCACTGTCACTAGCGACCTACATACCAGTAGGCGGCATCTCCTCTGTCAGAATGATATCTTCTCCCGTGCACGGTTCGATACTCTAAGATGCTCGAGGTAATCGAGGTAGTCGAACTGGCAGGCTCGGATCCAAAAGTAGAGTCACCGTCCTCGGCGAGGTTATCATCAGCTTCCAGTAGTGCCTCATTGCCAGGTGGAGAGGAGCCATGCTCTGTGGGAGACTTGCTCCCCGTGCGGTGGGCCGAGGGCTCTGTCTCAACGGCCATCTTCGAAGATAAGAACCGATTTGTCCGAGGGATGGTACTCAAGTCGTGGACGTCCTCTTGCGCAACGCAAACAACTGCAACGCATGGGAAATTGGCCAAGTGAGGGGGAGGACAGGTTGAGTTGTTGGTCGCAAGCCAACAGGTAGCTGCATGGGCAAGGATCTTGTCCAATCAAATGATGCCATTACTTCTTGGTGACTAAGATTGCGATCCCAAGGAATGGGCCTCGAAGTGAAATATTTCGATGAATGGTGGGTGGTATTGTGGGTGTTGAAGTCGTAGAGTTATTGTATATTGAAGTTCTGGTCGAGATAGCCTCAGTTTGTTGATAGTCGCCTACTAGCTCTGACGCTGACATGTACTACACCATGTGACTTACTGCTGACTGCCCACATGGTCAGAGGTACAGAGAGACCAGAGAGGACGTTTACATGTGGAAAGTGCATAACATATGTACGAATTGACGATCCATTGGGGCCCCGGAACTTGGCATGTGTCGCTGCCAAGAGACCCAAGAAGATTCCCGGCTTGGCTTGACCGTTGTCAAAGTGGTCCGTGAAACAAAGCTGTTCGTTAGCCCTGCAAGCATAAACACAAGCTTTTCCAAGTCCAGGGGAATATGAATGCGTCGTGCATGATTTGACATGTGTGTCAATGCCCAGTTGTGCATGCACATGAGAGGAGTGTGAGTAGCAGCACATCATGTTGGTCAACATTGCCACACCAAATCGTTCTGTCACCTGCGGCACAGCTGTCATTTCACAGGAAAAACCTCATCCTCTAAACCAATTCCACATGCATCTCCTCCAAGAGCAAGTCAAATGTTTGCCGCGGCCCAGAATGCCGTCACCCCTGTCGACCGTCCCCGTAATTGGCGATCCTCCCCGCACCCGTTCAAGATTTCCCAGCCTCCATGAGCAAAGGAACCATCCAGTGCCGGGAAGTGTCCGAGGGGGTTTCCCCATGGGGAGAGGGAGTCATTTAATCTGGATGTTGTGATCTCGGGGTTGAGTTCCTGATTGAGGATAGATGCGGGGAGAAGGTTGTGATTACACAAGGCCACCAACTCAGCTTTTCGGAGTTGGAAAAGGCTGACACTTGGCACGTGAAGGGCGAGAAAAGACGGTATAAGTAGATGGGAATAGCAGGAGGGGAAAAAAAAGAATCTGGTCAAGCTTTGCAGAATCAGTATCAGATCTCTCGTTAAACTGAGTCACATCATGCGTTTGAGCATCCTCCCCGTCTTGGCCCTCGCGGGCAGCGCTCTCGCTTCCGGAGCTACCATCGTCGCTGCCATAAACGAAATCGGAAACGCAACCCTGTCTCTTAACAAGACCATTGCCGACTGGCCCAAGACTCTCATCGGCACTCTACCCATCATCACAAAGTCCACCATCCTCCTCGCCGAGATTCACAACGGCACCAAGACGGCCCGCGCATCTCGCCCATTGTCCATCGACGAGACGATTGCAGTTGCCCAGGCCACCACCAAGCTGGGAGGTCAAGTCAACATGACCCTCGAGACAGTCATCCGGGCCAAGCCCGACTTTGACAGGCTGCTCCTCCGTCCTGTCATTCTTCTCAACTTGGAGCTGCAGAGGGATTTGACTGAGGACTTTTCAGACGCTGTCATTGACAAGGTTCCGGATGAGCTTCAAGCAAACGCTAAGGAATTGGTCAAGGGTATTGGAGAGAGCTTTGAGAAGGCTATCAAGACGTATTCTTCATTGAGGGGATAGATATGGGTGAAAAGCACGAGGCATGAGACACTGGGATGGCCTGTAATTACTCTTCTTTACGACATTATTAGACATGCTTAATTTTTAATGAATTATGGGTATGAACCAAACATTGTTTTGCAGAGATTTGAATTGCCGTTACGTGGTTTGTTGTGTGATTCACCGAGCCGAGGCATCACAGTCGACACGTGCCAGAGGAATAGGAATTGTCCAACCCCAACTTTCAATGGAACAAGGATCTGAACCCTTGTCACAGCTTCAACACCTTCCATTTGTGGGGTAGTTAAGTTGCACAAAGTTAGTTCAAGCATACTTTTGTGCACTCGGCTTGATGCATTGGCATCTTTGTTGAGGCGTGGTTGCTTTAGTGAGTGTTGACACGACGCCAATCCGGCACATTACTCGTCTGTCTTGGCCTATAGCTTGAGAGGAACGTACTTTGATTAGCGCGGAATAGATATATGTACGGCCTAGGTGTTTATTAAACTCAAGCCGTCGTGTTTTCTAGCTAGCAGTATCCCAGTGTGAAACATGTCTGGACTTTCTCACATTAGATGTGTTGTTGGGCCTGAGAGACGAATCGCTGAATCATCTAGGGTCAGTTTGGAATAGAAAAACTGATCTATCTTTGTTAAAGACTACAATATTGACTGGAAAGCTAGAATGGTGGTGCTAGATGAGTTTGACTCTGGTTATTATTGAAGTGCTAAACTGAGCTGGCTTACAGCTAACATGAGATGCAGTTCTTTCTACTGACCGGTGGTTGGTCTGGAAGCCCTCAATGCTCTGCTACAAGCAAGAGGCGTTGACTCATCTTTGTATTACATCTTCATCCTTTCGAAAACCGAAAACCCCGCACGACTTGGCGGGCCGATATTATGACCGAGTGGTAGATGACGAGCTTCACCATCCTGGGATCGTTGTCTATTTCCCCTCCTCTTCATCACTGCATCTCTTATACTTAAGATGGCGCTATCGATCAAACAACAACTCCAAGACAGGACATGGACCAAAGGTCCATACCTCATATCGACAGATCGGACCCTACTGCCGGTACAAAAGCTACAAGAGGTGTTTGGCTCTGATGAGCTCTATTGGGCGAAACCACTTCCTATCGAGGCTATGCGAGAGATGCTGGAGAGCTCGTTGTGCTTTGGCTTGTATGAGCAGCCTCAATCTGATGAGGCCACTTCCTCTTCGCAGCATCAATTCATCGGCATTGCCCGCTGCATCACCGACTATGTCACCTTTATATACCTCACCGATGTGTGGGTTGATCCGAAATACCAGGGACAAGGGCTGGGAACTTGGCTATTGAAGAGCATCCAGGAGGTTATCGAGGCGATGCCGTACCTGAGACGGAGCTTGTTGTTCACGGGGGATTGGGAACGATCCGTGCCCTTCTATAAAAAGGTCATGGGTATGGAAGTGATGCAAGGAGGTAATGGGCAGGGACTGGCGGTTATGGGGAGGAAGGGAAAGGGACACTCGAGTTATGTGGAGGATGAGAACTGATGGCGGACTGGTTTACTGGGGTTGTTGGAGGTCTTGCCTCAGGAACTCCTCGACTAGATAGAGATAGAATCCGACCCGCTACTCTTCAACGTAATTTTTGCCCTTTTCTTAGATGGGACTGTTTTTAGTGCGTGAGGGGAAAGCCACTGGTTGGTGCTTCAGCCATTTCCAAGGCATGCATACCACCACCCATTTGAGGTTGGGAATAGCATCACAACGGTATTCCAGGCAGACAACCCATGATCGACGTGCCATCCGTGACCCTTTAATCTGTTATTCTCATTTTTACTGTTTGAACGATCCCTCCGAACTCGGCCGGTCCGCCATGATTCGTTCCGTGACGTAATCCACATCCTGATCACGCAATTGGCTTCCGTACAAATATCGACAGCCAAGCATTTGCGTGGATTATCAAGCAATTTTCCCCTCAACAAACTCTCTGAACCAACTCGAACCAACTTCAAAATGGCAGACAACGCTTCCGTCAAACCAATTCTCGACCACATCGTCATCCTGATCTCCTACGAAACCCTGCAAGAGTTGCCAAAGCGTCTTGAAGGCGCTCTTACAGTCATTGACGGTGGCACTCATGCCGATGGACGCACACTAAATAAGCTCATTCTGTTCTCCGATGGAGTTTACATCGAGCTCATCGCCTTTCAACAAAACCTGGACCCCGAGAGGCGAAAGTCGCATCGATGGGGAGAGTTGGAAGAGGGCGCCATTATCGACTGGGCACACACTCTCCCTGATGAAAAGGACTTTGCTGTGATCCAGAAACGGGTCAAGGAGGCTACCTCTGGAGCTACTTATCGAGACCCCGTTGCGGGTGGACGTATTCGGCCTGATGGAGTCGAGTTGAAGTGGTCAGTTGCATCAGCTCAAGACTCTTCCAGCAACCCTCTCCATCCCGGAACGGCCCCGTTCTGGTGCCTTGACCGAACACCCCGTCACCTAAGGGTTCCATATCAAGGCGAAGAAGGTGCTTCCTCTACGACACACCCATCAGGGGCGCTTGGAGTTTCACGGGTCTCTGTCACGGTCTCTGAGTCGGAGTTGGATGTTATCGCTGGTGTCTACGATGGAATTCACGGCCCTGCTTCGGACGCAGGCGCTGATGGGAAAGTGTGGTCTTTTTGTTGTGCACTCTGGTTCTACCGAAGGAAAGCATCAGCTTTCGCTGGGAAAGAGTCAAGACCAGAAGCGACATATCCACATTACGCTTCTTGGAGATAAGAATAGCCCTAGGACCATTGAGGTTTTGCCTGGGTTGACTTTCGGGATCGAGTCCTAGATAATAAAGATAGCACATCTGACCCACATACCATCAGTTTGAAATACGGCGGAAGAAGGAATGAAGGAGTCACATCCGTGTTATTGTCTCACTTGCATATCATACTCAAAGTGATCCTCAGACGCTGGTAGACTGAACTGACAGGGTTGAAGGATTATCTTTCATACTGGAGTAGGAACTGATCCTTCGTCATCATGTCTGATATTCCGGCTTATTTCGACTTGCTTAGGTACCGAACCAATAACTTTCGGGACATTCAGACCAATCAAGACTCTTATGTTGCCCATTGCTAGAGTTATGCGGCTGACTGAGGCGGGATCCTTGTAGCCAAGAACGCCATTGTGGGTTCGAACGTCATGCTGTCTGACTGAACTATGGGGATGGACTTGGCTACTGGCTAGAGTGCTAGCACAGATCGGCATATGTATATGGAGAATTTACGTGCTGGGAGACTGGATTGAGAGAATTGCAGCGCCCAGCAGTCGTGTAAGCGGTTTGTGTTTCAGGTAAGCTTATAATAGATTAACTCAAAGACCAACTGCAGTAATGATCTTCGAATCTCCGTCTGGGTTTGACCATGAGCAACGCAGCAAGATACTAGAGACAGATAAACGCAGCGCCATGCATGATGTCGATCGATGTGGCTCCCGCGTATTGTAATTGATGAACATGAGGATGGATGGCTGAGAGAGAACACGCGAGGAACTGCCGATGATGAGTGACGGAATGCTTCACACGTCAGCCTAACTTATGATCGTCAGTGTCAAGTCGGCAGAAAGCTGAGGCAGCCTTACCTTTGTGCAGCTGAAGGACCGTTTGGAGGCCGGCCCGTCGGCCATGAATGGATATCGGCGTTCCATCTAGAAGTGCATGGGAATGATGTACACAGAAGAGGTATCTTCTCTTGAAATTCTGGCACAGCCTCATTTGGATCCAAATATCTATTTAAGAGACAGGTTTCTCTTCCTTGAGCACATCATCATCTCATCTCAAACAACACTTCCAAGTCAACTAAGCACAACAACTTTACTGAAAATCACACCACTACCCCCTTTATCAAAATGAAGTTTGTCAACGCCTTCCTCGCTGCTCTTGCTGCCACCAGCGCCAACGCCGCTTGCGGTGTCGACATCTGCGACGGTGGCATCGAGGTGAGGAACTTTCCTTGCTATCTCGACTGCCAGAAGGGTCCCTGCTTCATGAACAGGTGCAATGATGCTTTCACCTCGGTAAGAAGCCATTGCTTTCTTACTGTGCTAGACTTAACGGGGCTAATATCTTGATAGATGATTTGCGAGAAGGGACAGAAGAACTGCGCTGAATTCTCCTAGATGAAGACTAGGGTTACATCTGGGGCATGAAGACTCCTGCTATATGGGGTACGGGTAGTCGGTAGAGACTGACTCCAGTCTCCGGCTTCATTCTCGGCAAGGTGTCTCAAGATGGAATCCCTGGTAGGGGATAGGAGGCCTTGCGTCGTCATAGATCAAGTTGTATATAACTGCATACGCTCGTTAAATACCTAGGTTGAATTCAATATCAAGATGCTAGCAGAAATAATTTTCAACCGTTCCCATATGCCCTTAGTATGGTATTACGACTCATATTGGGCACTAGAGTGTGAGGGGCTAAAGGTGAATGGCTGGGGCTGTGGTCGCTGGTGATGGAATCATAAATCCCAGCCCAACCGTTGAAGGTCTTAGGTCCCGAAGAACCGTGTCATTAGGTAGCATCGAACTGGGCCTCTAATTAGAAACGTTACTATGCCTGCATATCAGCCGTCTCGCGCAATCTAACTAGTTTCGGTGGCGCGAGCACGCCTCGGACGGCGCGGCGCTTTCTCCGCCGAAGCAAGCAGGTAGTCGGTAGGGAGCCTCTCCTAATGTGAACCCCCCTCCACGATAATCTATTTTATATATAGCTTATTGATAATATTTCTTGCTGAAAGTACTTTTTTTCCCGTTCAAGGTTATTAGAGACTGCTCAAAATGTTTACTCTTTTCTCTCGACTGCCGGCCGAACTGCAACTCAAAATCTGGGATGCGAGTTTACCCAGGCCTGGCATTCACATCTTCGATGTCTGCTTTCGAGATTTGCCCAGTCCCGATAAGACTGCTTCTGGAGAGACAGTAGAAGATGATACAAATACCGAGCACACCTTTCTTAGCAGCCTCAACCTCACCCCCACACGCCATCTTGAAGTCCCCTCGACAACTTTCAGAAGCGACCCCTCCATATATAAGATAACAGACGCTCTATCAAAAACAACAATCGACTCGTCGAAAGTGGCCAAGGCCAGAGTCAGCAGTGACCAAGTAGGGAGGCCCAACACCATCCATCTACCCTCACTAAAAGAAAGGGTGTGCTACGACAACAATGCCGACGTTCTTTGCCTACGTTTCGGTCTCAGTCATGATGTGAGACAAGACGCCGGGCCTCTCTTCCGAAACAACATCTCAAGGGTTCTCGAAGCCGAATGGTCTGGTGAAATGGCCTCAACCCTCTTTTCCGCTCGACGGCTAGCTATCGATATTGCAGAATTGTGGTCTCCAGGCGGGTTCGACCCCATGTCGATGGCTTACTTCTGCTGTTGCATCCAGAATGACCTTGAGGTGTTATATCTGGTTGATTACTGCGTTGGTAGATGTCAAAGATGCTTCAAGGGGAGTCTGACATCAAAGGAGCTATCGACGAGCAAGTGTGAGCTCGCCAATGAATTGGACGCAGAAGATCGAGAGATGGATGTTATTCACGGTTCGACTGTAACATACCGAGAGATTTCAAATTTTGAGAAACTTGGATGGGGTTCTGATCACTCTGCATTCGGAATTGCTCAGATGATGGGCGATACAATACGCGAGCAGCAGGGGGCAGAGGGACCGTTCCGATCTGTGCGGATATTGGTATGTGAGGAGGAAGTTGCTGATACTGTACGTGCAAGATGTGTAGAGGGTCAATGGTAGAGAAGTACCATAATTTCAGATCCTATGATGATCTAATTCTAATAAAGGCACTCAGAAGCCTGGTTCACTTCACACCTAACACCCGTCAGATGCCGTTCTCGTGTCCATCATACCAAGTGCTATTCCAACCCCCCTCATCCATCATTTGACAGCTCATCAGACTATCAAAGAACGCGGTATCAACTCCCTGAAACGCCCAATCACTTGTATCCGCCATGAGATCTGGCATCGGGATATCAAACATGTCTAACTCCGTCTGCTGGACGAGCGAGCTCTCATCGCCGATAAGTACATGTTGAGGAAGCTGTATTGGCTCCTCGGAAGATGTGTAAGAGGTCAACCCACTGGAAATAGCAGATGACGTGGTGTGTGAGCTGTCTGTTTGGGTTGTGCTGGGCGCGGCTTCGAGACTCGGCGAAACAAACGAGTCTTGAGGTGCCATCTTAACAGTTCCAAAATATGGAACTTTGAGATAGAAGGAACGTTCTACTTGCTTGTTGTCATTGTTGTCTTGAGCTTCATCCACGACGCCAAACTTATAGGCCTCGCCAGTCTTTGCGGAATCCGCCTCGAGCACCATGAGCCGTCTCGCCAGCTTGGCAGTATCTCTTGTCAGCTCATCCCCATTCAGTCGATTAAGCTCGTCTAGAGTTTCTATCGTTTTTCTCTACTAGAGCCCTATCCCCGAGGCGTTGATGTTTCAGGAGCCATGTGGAGTCCCGGCCATCACGGCTGAGGTGAGCGAGGAGGAGAGTCAAGGAGGCTGTCAAGGCGCAAAAAGTCGACAATGCGGCAACAAAAGACAATTCTGACAATAGACCTGAAGGCGATGTACCTGTTTAGAACTTCGCGGCTGGCGTATGTGCAGACCGTCTTATTGTAGTCGTACTGATGACTAGGCGTCTTGCGAAGGAGGTATGGTAGATGGAGAACTGTGAGCAAATTGTAGTGAACGATTTGCATCTGTGCATTCACTACAAGTGCCATCAAGTCGTCGCCGGTCATGCCGGGGCGAAGTTCAAGTGGTGCCCACCAGTTGCTTGGGATACTGTCCGCAATTTTGTTCATGACCTCGTCGATCTTCTGGGTGGCAGCGAGGTCTTCATAGTTGCCTCGCTGGGTGTTGTTGATGATTTTTTCACAGATCTCGACCTGGAACCTCTCAAACCACTCTGCATGTGTCTCGTCGACCTTCTTCTCCTCGGAGCCAAACTTCGCATTGGTGATGGAACTCGACATGCCGAGGAGGAGAGATATGTAGCGTTCCAGGTACGCAATGTGTGCCCAAGCCACATCCCCCGAGACACGGGTCGCTGCATCATGCTGCCTTGGTGTGGTGTGTGAGACTTTACGATGCATCCCCATGAACTGAGCCAATGTTGCAGCCCGGCGTAGAGTTACCAAAGCTTGACGGAGATTACCGCAGTTGACGAGGTAGACTCCTTCATAGATGAGACACTCGAGTCCTTCGAGAGAGTCTAGTAGATCGTCATGGCAGGTCACTTTGCTGGAGGCGAGAGAGTAGTACTTGTGCATAGCTTCGCCAGCACTCATACCCAAACGAAGAGACTGGTGGTTGAATGAAGGATCAAGTTGCTGTATGCAAAGAGCGAGCTGCAATAGCTTTCTTGCAAGAACCACCGGGTGAGCGGTGACTGCAGGGAGGATCGATAGCATGGCAGCTGATACAGAGTTGCCTTCCTCAAACAATTCTCTGTAGGAATTACAGAGCGCTTGCAGATAGATGGCAGCTCTTCCAGAACCGAAGAGAAGATTGACATCGTGCTGAGAGGGCAAAGCGGCGTGGAGGATTTGACATGCGTCGGCGAATCCAGGCAGGGTATATTGGCTTGATACCGTAGTGTTGCCTGCTGTCCTCTACATTCACATTAGCTCACGTACAGGGCACCAATGCTACAAGGTCGCCACTTACCAGCGCTATCTCAGTGACTGCATGATAGATAGAGTCTTCATGGCTAGTGTCACCAATGTCTTGCCAGTCATCTCTGGTACTCCGTTCTTCCGCCGATGGCTTTGGAATAGGCAGTTCGCCTTGTGACACGCTGTGCTCGTCTCTTAGGCCGTCTGCGAGGAACTTCTCAGTGAGCTTCGCAAGCATCTGCTCTATCCTCTCAAGCCTTTCTGCCGTCTTCGGGTCTTGTTCCGGTTTAGATGCAATGTCAATAAACTCCTGGCCCACGCAGCGCGTGCCCCGGCGTTGACATCCTACACATATGGCAGATGAGAGATTGTCAAAAAAGCATCTTGTCTTTCGCCTCTTGCCTGATCAAACAGTCAACACTATTCAGAGAAGTTGAATCTGGCTCGTACATTCTGCACAACTATGGGTGCCTTTGCGCAAGAGCCTTCTTGGCGTAGACGAGCCAGTGGCCTCGCTAGCGCGTGCAGTTTCTTGATCCATGGTTCTCGGTAATGGGAATAGTCGGCGGGAGGATCTCCGTGTAGGCAGGGTGGAAAGGAGTAAAGAGATCTTTTCCGCCGTCGCTCCGCCGAAGATATGAGATCGAATTGATAGCTAGCGTCTTACTCAGATTTTAGCTCTGCGACAGTTTCATGGCTGGATCAATTTGCTTCCGGATCGCCTTAGCTTGGGCTGGGACGCCACCTAATGTTACGCTGGTCTTTGCATGGTGCGGCGTCAAGGCTCTTCAGCTTGAGGTGGGCCGGAACCTCGTCCGCCGGTGTAAGGCAGTGTAGTCGTATATATAGAGAGAATGAAATGGCTGAAATATTCGATATCAACAAACTTAAAGCTACTCTTTGCATAGAGATCTACATCAAAGATACACTTTCCATTCATTCACAATGTCTTCCACCGCCCCATCACCAGTTGAGCTTCGTCTTCACCCATCAGGATGGAGATCAGCCCCAGAGTCGGAGCGATATCCGCTCTCCCTCATGGGCCACATCATGCCCAAGATTTACGTCGCCGTTGCCGAAGTGTTTGCCCTTCCAGACGACGTCAGCGTTGAAACGACAGTTCGCAACATGACTGCCGGACTGGAGTTTACACTATCCCAGTTCCCAATCCTCAGTGGCGTTCTAGAGATGAACGCTGCTACTGGAACCATGTGGGTTGCTAGGAAGCGGGATTCGACTGCTAGTCTGCACGTCAAGCACATGCTGGGCGAGGAGGAGTTCCCTAGCTACAAGGAGCTGGCCGAAAAACATGTAAGTCATCCAGTTGTCCCTATTGAGCCATGATATTGACGTGGAATAGTTTCCAGCGAGTGTTCTCAAAGGCAGCCAACTGCTCCCTGAGTTTGTTACAGCAAAACCTCTCCATTCTCCCCTTGGCGACAATAACGAGGAGGGAATCGCTGTTGCTGCTTTCCAACTCAACTTCATCCGAGGCGGTCTTATCATCGGCCTGGCCATCCATCACTCTGTATCCGACGGGCCAGGATGTGATGGATTCTTGACTACCTGGGCAGAAAACACGGTTGCTGCGGCAAAGGACGCTCCGTTCATTCCTGCGAAGCATCCGTTCAGCATCCACGGAACTCCCCTTGACATTGAAAAACCAACGAAGGCTCGACTTGAGGAACTTGACAAGATCCTCCCTGTTGTTCGGGATGCTGGCGGCCCGATGCAACCTCCACCGGTCGGCTTTGTGATGCCCACTTTGGTCGCCCAGATGTGGCACTTTCCCAAGAGCAAGGCTGACTTGCTGAAGTCCAAGGCTTCGAACCAGGATGGAGGAAGCTGGGTCTCTACCTACGACGCGATCATGGCTTTGTTGTGGAGTAGCATTACCCGTGCAAAGGTTGAGATGCTCAAGCCGGACCTTGAGTCCAAGGCAATCATGGTCCACGCCGTCGACACCAGAAAGGTCTGGAGCCCACCGCTGCCCGATCGCTTCTTGGGCGTTGGCGCTGCCGCAGCGCGCTGCGAGCCATTGACAGTCAAAGACATCATTGCAGGGAACCTCCCTCAGCTTGCGACGGCGGTACGAAGCTCAATCAACGCCATTACCCCGGAGTACCTCTCAAACCTGCTCCAATGGGTAGCGGGCCATGAGGATCAGCGATACCTCGAGACTAGCATTAACTCGTTCCTGGGAATTGATCTTGGTGCATCAAGCTGGCAGGGTATGACGGCCTACGAGGCTCACGACTTTGGCTTTGGACTTCCCAAGGCGTTGAGATGGCCTAACCCAGGCTTTGAGGGCTTCGTGCTGTTGTATCCCAGTCGAGCGGGGTCTGTTGACGCGGCTAATGATGAGGGCATTGAAGTGTGTATCTGCTTGGAGGAGAGTTGCCACAAGAGGTTGTTGGAGGATCAGGCGCTTTTGGAGTATGCCCAGCCAAGGGGCGACTAAAGGTTGAGCGCAGGCTACGAGTGTGTTCTAGAGATTGAGAGGAGGTAGATTGAAGATGTATGATGAGTGAGAAAGTGTTGAGAGATTTCGTAGATTCGCATTAGAAACAAGCAAATAAAAACTGATATCACTGCCTTCCCCGCCCCCCAACTCCAACTTCATCCACTAGACTTTGGCAACGGCCGCAATAGCACCCCCAGCACCGCCCTCTTGAAGAATAACAACAGCCTCCTCACCTGGCTTCATCGAGTCCCTGGAAGCAGGCAGCGGAAGAGTCAGATTTCCTCCAGTCCACTCTCCAATCTTCATAACGGTCGTGACTGCATTGCGATGGTTGAGCTTCTTGCCCTTGTTGGGGCCCTTTCCGATCTTGACCTTTTCATCACTGGCTCGGTAAAGGACGACAATAATGTCATGCTTGTCAACCATCTCGGCGGTTGAGTCAATCCTGACATCAGTGTCGTTGGCGTCAAGGTAGATGTTCCATCCCATTCCTGCTCGAGCAGTTCTTGCCTGCTGAACGAGTTGTGGGACATCTCCAGCGGAAGAGCCATCGGCTATGCCATTGATGACGACCTGGGGGGTGAAGATGCTTTTGCGGTGCCACTTCATAGCGTAGGCTCTCTGGCGCTGGTCTGAGGTGGTGGTTGCAAAGGTGTCTTTCCAACCAGTGTGGTCAAACAGGGTGACGTTATAGGTAAGGAGGATGAGGTTGGGGTCTTTTGTCGCGTCGAGAATATCGGGGACAGCGGCGGGGCAGGATTGACAGCCTTGGGATTGGAAGAGCTCAATGAGGGAGAGGGGTTCAAAGTCGACGAAGCAAGCGGCTGTGTGCTTATGGTTGGGGTCTTCGCCAATGGGATGGCCATGGTCATCGAGAGCGACAGCGCAGACCATGGGGGGCTGCTTCTTCCGACGGAAGAGCTTGGCAAGGAGGGAGGCCATGGTGGTGAATTATGAAGGCGATTGAGAGGGAAGGGGAATGTTGGGAAAGAATTGGGGTGTTGAGGATGTAGAAGATGGAAATCAGAACAGCGAGAAATGGCGCGTTTATATAGAAGAATACCTATCTAGAAAAGACGCATGAAAGTTAGATGTCTTGTTTTTGAACTCCCCAAGTTCGTCACGCTCTTTCAGAGGCCCACGACAAAAGCCCGTGCCACAGAGATGGTTGTCCACCAAATATGCAGCTTGGGTTACAGGTACACCATATCAGCCCGCATGACAAGGTGGATAAAATGGTATTCTAAAGCCCGTAATCTACCGGACGAGGCATCCCATCCTATCACGAAGCTGTAATGATTCCAATCCCTCCCACCATGTCAAGAAGCTGAAAAGCAGGTCGTCAGCCCTGTTGGGCTTAGACAGGGGTCTCCTGTGGAGGGTGCGGAGCCGTCATCACAGCCACACCGAGGCAGCTCGCATTCTCCTTCCGAAAGGGGTATAGCATCGATATGCAGTGCCGTTTGAATTGATTCCATTTCTGGGGAAGGATATGATTGGTTTTTGGTGTTTTACGTCGTCATCAGCAGAAGCAATGCTTGGATTATACGTCTTGTGCCTTGAGGCCAATCTGAGTCTGCCTTGGGCTCAATGCGTCCTGACCAACTATCCCAGAGGAGTCATCCCACTTTCAAGGGCCATGTTAGTCTCTGTGAGAACTCTCCAATGGTATGGTCGAGTTTCACGTCTGGTATTTGAGTTTATCTCAGCTGCTCGAGGTTTCTTGCCGAAATTGGTTGAGGGATAGAATACGCCTCTGGATAGGCACCGAAGAAGCCTTGTAGGCCTCGGTCGCTCGCAATTCCTCAACATCTAAGGCCTGCGCCGCGTACATAGAGAATCAGGAGGAAGACAATTGAATGAATCTCATGGAGTATTAAAGATCTATAGAATGCTGTTGCACTGAGTGAAATCATGAGGGTTCAAGCTGTATCAAGAGTGATAATTCTACTCAACTTTCAACCACAAGCCGAGTATTGAAAGAACCCATCAAATCGACATCAAGATGAGTCCCAGCGGTATGTAATATTTCTAACATACTCTCATGCTGAGCTTAGTTCTGATATGCAATGATATAGACTCGTCCAGCGGATCTTCGGGGCCAACAGACGGCACATCGAGTGGAGATAATAACCGTCCACTCACCCAATATCAGGTTAGACATTCTTTGCTAGTTTATAAGAGAAACGTTATGTTTCCTAACTTCAGAAATTATCCAGGGCCAACGTGATAGCGGATCAACGACAAATCCTTCCGGGAAAACACCCGATCCAAACACGACGCCCGTCATCTACGGTCTCGTTCCTACTGATTTCTTTTCCTTTGGAAACATGAGCGATGGCGGCAGCAAGAAGAGTGGCTCTTAGAACTTGAGCCCTTTTCAGAAAAGTGTTGTGAACATGGGGTATTTCGAGAGTCATGTATAGACCGCGGATTGATACGCCGCTCTATGTATCTCTTTCAAGGGAGACCGTTCTTTTTTTTCTTTTTCTTTTTTTTCGGTTTTTCTTATTTAATATCATGTTCGCGGCTTTCATTATGTTAGATCTTGATACATTTCTTCTTTCAATACGTGTAATCTTTGCTTTTGTTTTACGTCCCTGCGCTCTGGAACATGTAAGAATGGGGCGGACCGCATCAACGATGATGGATACATAATTAGCTTACGGTGCTCTACGGTATTGGATTTTGATACCGTCATGTATTGATAGGCGTGCTTTTTTTTTGTTATTGTGGCTGATGGCTTTTGACATTATTGTAGACAATAATGAAGACAGATAGGTAACTTATAATACGCTGGAATTATCACCAGGACTTGCAAAAACTTGCAATGGGACTAGAGGTATTCATAGACTAACAAATTCTTTAAATCCAAGTAATATTAAACTATCAATTCAAATTGCAATTCAAAAATGCCTTTCATGATAAGCATGAGAGGCGGAAAGAAAGAAACCCTTTCCCATAGCCCCTCCCCTTTCAGATCCGTCACAATCACCCATCTTCTCCCAATGAGCAGATCTTCAAAGGCCGTTAGACTCCAAAAAGTTGGTAATGACCTTGTACGCTTCAGTGGCGTTGTGGTGGAAGTTGAAGTTGTGGCTAGCGTGAGGGTGGAGGTAGGGCTGGAACTTGGCATTCTTCCAGATGGTGCGGGCAGGCTCTTCAAAGATACCCTCGCATTCTCCGTCACAGATGATGTAATCAGTCTTTCCTGTGATAGCCTTTCATGTATTAGCATGGTCTGGAAGAAAAAGTTGGAGAACTCACCAGAGCTGCACCGGTGAAACGGCTGGCATCAAAATCGCCGTCGGTGATTGTCAGAAACTCTCCGATGCCGAATGCCTGCTTGTATTCTTCGCAGTATGAGGCTGTGGGCAAGTCGTAATAGGGATACTTGAAGTACCTATTCGCCTGTTAGTGGATAGGCATGAGACACCATTGTGCAATACCTACGTGTTGATCTGCGCAACGCTATCAACCCAAGTCAGGTATCCAGGATCAAGAAGTCCAAATCGGCGAGGATTCTGAAGAGACGCCACTCGAGGGACAAAAGAGCGAACCAATCCGTTTGCGTTCAGTCCAGTTGTGTTGTAGTTGATGGCAGTCAAGATGGCAGCATCCGCAATGTCTGGGTTTTCAGCCACGGCAAAGTGAGTGACGAAAGAGCCAAAGGAAAATCCCATGACGGCAAGTTTGCTGGGCTTGCCGAATGTGCCGGTGTATTGGCCATCCTTGACTAGTTTGGCGAGCTCAACGAGGATGGCCTTTTGCTTGCGCAGCTGGTTTGTGAAGCCAGAAACCCTGGGAATGTGATCAGCAATTGAGAATTGGTGGATACATGTGCAACGTACTTTTCAGATTCGCCGGTGCCGAGGCGGTCGTAGAACCAGACAGAGTAACCTTGGCTGATAGCGTGTTGGACAAAGTTATACTTGTCAGGCTCGTAGGCAGAGTTCCAGTGAGTGCGAGCCTGTCCAATACCATGAGTGGCAAGGATGACGGTCTTCTTCTTGTGGGACTTCTTTGGAGTACAGAAGGAGGCAGCCAGGGTAAAAAGTTTCAGTCTCATTCTTGGTACCGGTGACGGGACTGGGGTAGCCAGCACTGGCTCGAGTTGTTGCAGCTGTCAGGAAGTCCTGAAGGGCGTAATCGTCCATCCAGTCTGGAAAGTCAAAGACGAGATTCTCAGACGTGATGGTGACTGGAACTTTGTATTCCCAACAGTCGGCAGTTGGTGGATAGTATGGCTGGGTCAGGGCCAGGACATCAGAAGAGTAGGCTTTGCTGGCGGCAAGGCCATGGGTGAAGAGAGAGGTAAGGATGAGATGAGCAGACCGCATCTTGAAAATTTCAAGAAAGGATTGAAGAATAGGGGGTAGAGAAGTTGAGTGTAATGGTGGAGGACAGGATTGTCATGAACTGCTCGAAACCGCTCAACCCTTTATACCTGAATTTCCCAATATTGAATATCATCACTATTAATGAGGACGGCGGAGCGTTTCGCAACACTCCAGGTCCAGTATACTCCAATCTCGCTCATTGTATCCGCAAACAGCCTGTATCTGCAATGTCACCTCGGCGGAAGAAGCACCGCATCACCATCAGCCACCGGCATGTTGAAATTCAGCCCTAATGATGACAGTTTCCCTACACCAATCAAACCTCTCAATCGGCACCGTTGTATCGGACCCTCCGGGGCTTCGGTCAGCACTAATGCCGGCGGTTATAGCGTGGCGTAACTTAGCCCCGTCAGCCTGTAACGCTGGCATGAGATATAAGAACAGGGCAGCCGATTAGGAACCATTGCGCGAGGTGCCGAGGAACATTCGCGACCTGCGAGATTCGACTTCATCATGGTTGGCGTTCCCGGTCGCAGCAAAGGCTGCAATACTTGCAGAAAGCGTAGAGTCAAGTGCGGTAAGATCTTATCCACTCTTCGCGAGGAGTTCGAGTGCTGACTGCTCAGATGAAACCAAACCCGTGTGTGTACGTTGTACCAAAGGAGGCTTTGAGTGTCTGGGATACATCAGAGACCGAGTTTGGCGTCACACTTCGACGGCACCATTTCCGACCATGGACTGCACAGAAAAGGCCTCAGCGGGGCAGAACACTTCAACCAGTTCCAGCAAGGACACAGCCACTACCAATACTCGGGTTGCCTCCCCACCACCCGAGATGAGTCTGATTGCGTTTCAAGGCGACTTTTTGCTTCTCCTTCATGTTTTCCAATTTTGTCTGGAGAAGTTACGGAGCTCCTTGGCTTGATCAAGCTGCAGCGGGGAAACTCGGCCGTCTCTCTCTAGACGCTACAAAAGCCCTGTCACAGGCTAACTTTGGCAAGTCGAACCACCAGTCGGATATTGAACTTAGAGGAGTCATACAGTACGGCAAGTGTCTTGAGAGTTTGGCTCAAGAACTGGGGAGCAGCTGTGGACGGGAAGTGCTTGTGCCTATTCTTGTGTTGATGATGCATGCTGTAAGTATTCTGGGCGATGTTGAAGAGATTTAAGTAGCTAACATTATCAGGCGTCTCATGCTGACCAAACTGGGGCCGTTTCCCATCTACGAGGACTCGCGAGGCTGCTACACATCTGTGGGCCAGAAGCCTTTCAGCAACAGCCTCTGCTCAATGCTTTTGAGGCAGCAAGGGCAACGCTTGTAAGTAGGATATGACTGATCGACAACATTGCCATGCTAACACTATGACTTCAGCTTGTTGCTAGCTTGTACGGAAAACAACCTTTGTTTCTGGAAGAAGAACGCTGGCGAAGTGTGCCCTTTGCTGCGAACGCTGCCTCCAAAACACCGCAAAGCTATCTACTCGACATTCTCGTTGCCGTCCCAAGGATCCTCCACGACCACGCCGCGTATGAATCCTCAGACGAGACTCAGCACATTCCATACGGAGACCTGTTGAGAAGAACCGAGGAACTCCTTGTATCGCTCTCTCGCTGGCGCTGGCAATGGCAAGCTCGTTCTGGCGACCAAGTGGAAGTTGATTCCGGCATCACTTCACAGCTCAACGGTCCAGCAGCCGAAGCTCTAGGTTCCATCGGCACTTCGCGACAATCAGGACGCCTAAGGTTCGGAAAATTCACTCTTGCGACAGAGCTTATGCTCTACAACGCCACTTTAATGTGGTTGCTTGCACTCCTGTGGAAGATGGATCCTCTTGGCGCAAGCCGCCGCATCGAAATGTGCGCCACAACTGCCACCCCCGCTGAAGCTTCTGTCAGATACCTCGGGTTTGAACCACTTCGAAGACCTGGTGCTTCTGTCTCAGTGAGAGACCCCGCAATGGAGATTCTCCGGGCTTTTGAGTGGGTAACTCGCCATCACAGTCGAAGCAAGGAGCCCACGTTTCTATACCTCTTTCCGGTTGGGATGGCACTAAGCGTTATAGAGGCGGAGCCTGAGGCCAAGTCATGGGCTATTACTCTGCTGAATAGAAGTCCCATTACGGCGAATTATGCGCAAGGGCAGAATCCGGCTGGGTTTGGGTTTTACATCACTCGCGAGTCACTTCATCCAGAGACGGTCGACGCAGAGCTACAACTCTTTTCAGAGCAAGATCTCCAACAACTTGCAATATGAGGTGTAAAGTTGGGAAAACTCGGTTACAGAGGAATGCCAAATGAGGGGTACAGTTCTGGACAAAGACATGCTGGACATGGGTCGAAGTGGAAGGGCTGCAGACTGAAAGTTGGTGTTGGTAAGCGGAGCTGAAGCCAAGATTAAAGCCAAGACTGGGCTGAGGCTCAATAATCCATTACTAAATACGCCATATGCAGACAAACGATGCGATTCTCGTATGGTACGACATGTTTGTTATCTTGAATTAGTAAGACAGGTGGATTACCAATCTTTGTCGTGTAATACCTCATTCTCTTTATCAGATAAATAGATGCTCCAAGACTCCGAATTCCTTTTCCAAGTAAACTCGAAGACTATCATTACACTCAATTCTTAAACCTTGATCAAAATTACCCATGGCGCCGACATCCAACAAATCCTTCATCTACAAGAAGATCCCAGAGGTCTATCTAGTTCCCGGGGAGCACATTGTCGTTGAAGACCGGCCCTTGGATCTTGATTCTGCCCCGCTTGAAGGTGGCATCCTCCTCAAGGTCTTTTATTCCTCCTTAGACCCTTACATCCGTGATCGCACACGCGATCCTGCCATTGAGGACTTTATTTCAGCTCTCGATGTCGATACTCCCATCGTCAGCGCCATTGTCGGCCGTGTCATTCGATCTGAGTCTGACAAGTACCAAACCGGAGATCTCGTGATGGCCTTTTACGGCGACCATTCAGAGTATGCTCTCATCAAGGGAGATAAACTCGAAGACGCCGGCCTATGGAAGATTTCCAATCCGCACAAGCTAGACATTACCTACTTCCTCGGTGTGCTGGGAATGGCAGGTGCCACAGCGTTCCAAGGGTTGTACAACATTGGTAAGCCCAAGAAGGGGGAGACGATATTTGTCAGCGCCGTCTCTGGGGCGGTAGGGCAGCTTGTTGGGCAACTTGCCAAGGCTGAGGGACTGAAAGTTATTGGTTCTGCGGGGAGCCAAGCCAAGATTGACTTTGTGGTCAATGAACTTGGTTTTGATGGGGCGTTCAACTACAAGACAGAAGAACCTAACGAGGCGCTGAAGAGGCTGGCACCCGAGGGAATTGACATTTACTGGGATGGTGTTGGGGGACCACAGCTAGATGCTGCCCTGCTGGCATTGAAGCCATACGGACGTATTGTTTCGTGCGGAACAGTAAGTACAACCAACCCAAATATTTGAACAGAGCTAACTGTAATATAGATGGTTATGTATCATCAAAAGCCCGAGGACTTGTATGGCGTCAAGAACCTTTGGGTGCTCACCAACAAGTATCTCAAGATGGAAGGCTTCATCGTTGACCTCGCCATCGACAAGTACGGGACTATGATCGAAAAGGTTGCGCCTTTGATCGCCTCTGGCCAGTTCAAAGTCCTCCAAGACATCACTGTCGGGATCGAGAATGCGCCTGAAGCCTTGGAGGGGATCTTTATGGGGAAGAACTTTGGAAAGGGTGTTCTTCAGATTTCGGAGCCTGATGTATAGTGTGGAGTTGCATATAAGGTCATTTCTTTTTTCTTTTTGTCATCTTCAATGACGAGTCCGGGAGAGACCGTCAGCCGCAATACCAAAAGTTACAGTCATTACTACAAAATAGCATTAAAAATTCAATACCATATACAGTGCCGCATTGCCTTAGTATATTAAGAAAAGCCATGCCTAGCACTTAGAGGAAGGTATTAAATATGCACCAGCAGTAGGAATAGAACATGAACCTGAACCTATCAACTCGGAGCCTTATTTGTAATTTCTGCCACAATGAAATCAGGCTATGTTGGGCGTGCAGAGTAGTGCTGGACAGCATTGGTCCTCTGTAGTCAGCTTGTATTCCAGCCCTGCCACCAACTCGAAAGCCGCAGTAATTGATTGGGAAGTAGGGATCAATGAGGCCCTCCTTGCGCAACACACCGAGTAAGACACACCGAGTGAGGCGCCCTTGGCAGGCTGGCACAGCCTTCATGAGGCTCTAACTCGGCCATTTGGCCCATGGATCAAATCCCACCCCACGTCTCCTCTCCATTGTCTCCCCCCTCGTCTCCCATATCGGCGCTAGGAACCATACAGTAACCTTTCCGAAACAATTAAGCACAAGGCAACACTAAAATGTCCGGGTTGGAGATCCTGGGGGCTGTGGCAAGCTGCATCGCCATAGGGCAGGCCGTCAAAGGATCCCTCAAGGCTGTCAACAAGCTGCGAGAAGTTCGCCATATTCGACAACAATGCGACGATCTCGCCAAAGAGGTACATCTCAAAATCACTAGGACCATCCCAATCGGCTATAGCTAACAGGCGATAGATCACTCTGATTGACCTCCTCGTCCAGTCAGCCAACCAACACGCCAACCCACGCGCTCATCCGCCCGAGTGCCAGTTGGTTTCTTTTACAGTCAGGGAACTCGAAGAGATTAGGAAAGAGCTTGATCGGATTGTGGATAAATATACCCATCCATCGCGGCCACATGTCGGCATACGGATGAAGGAAAAAGCGCAATGGCTTAGTGCAGGAAGAAAAATCGGGGAACTCAAGCAAAAGGCCCAGAAGACGAGGTCAGATCTAGGCACGGGAATCAACCTTTTGGTTTTATCCGTGGTTGGAGGGTTAGCAGTGCGGCAAGAGGAGTACGTGGTGTCGACGAATTTGCACGACGAATGGTTGTGCCCTCGGTCTTGAGCTGACAGGCCCCCTAGGCAGACCAAACTCTTACATGCTTTCACACAGCATGTAGCTTCTTATGACCAGGCGACTCAACAAGGTCTTGAAACTTTATCGAAACGGCTAGAGAGTCTCCCTAACCTCCCTCAAGCAACTTGTGACTCTCCGGACAGTCATGATGAGCATGGGGGGCAAACCCAACCCACTCTCATCCACATTGGCAACAGTGGCAGCTCTATCTCTATTGGAGAGGAAAGTCTCGTCAGGGTAACGACCGTCCGACCCCTTGGCTCGCCTGCATGTGGGGAGGAGTGTCAATGTCGCTGCCACTGGTATCGACAACCGTCCTATAGCGGGACGTGGATGCCGCGGTTGTTGGGCTCATGGCTTGTCAGATATCAAGGCGTTGACGGCTTTGGCAAATTGAATTGCACCGAAAGAGGATGTGACTCAAGCAATAACATGGGAGTAGAGTTTGAGTATCAGCTCCCGAGTTGGCTTTGGGATGGGGTGGTCTCATTCCAGGCATATCAGAGTCGATGGCCGCCGTTAAATTGGTCCCTACGTCCTTCAAGGACCATGGCAAGCGATCATCCAGTCTGGTATTGGATTGAGGATCCCTCCTTATTAAGAAACCAGATTTGTAAGGGGCTGGTGCTCTTTCCGGATGACCGTGATGAATCAGGGCAAGGCTTGGTAGAGGTAGGCATATTGAACAAGCTAGTTCTGCCAATTCAAGACTCGGGCTGAATAACATAATCACAGTATGCCGTTTATTCCGAAAATTATGAGAGCGTTGCAATTCTGCTCGAGTTGTGGCAACGCATACTGCCACATCAGGGGCTTCCAAGGTTGGCCTGTACATATAGTGAAACCAACACAGCGAGACACACTGACAATGTCTAGGCGAGTCGGCTACGGAATCAGCGCGTCCTATTCAGCAGACCCCGAGTTGCCATATGGAAAGTTTGACTCGCTCCTGAAGAGGACATGGTCATTTGTGCAAGGAGGGCGGCCCCTTCAGCCAACCAAGATTCACAGAGCAATCCAGCAAGGGAAGCCCATCATGGAAGCGCTACAAGAGCAACCATGGGCAATCAACGAGCTGGACGGCGATGGGGGAGCGCCGATTCACGAAGCTGTGACTTTCAACAACATCGACGCACTCAAGGATCTGATCATGCTCAAGGCTGATGTCAACCAACGGGATTGGGAAGGCGTAACTCCGCTCATGTTGACACAAATCTGGAGACATCCGGATATGGCACGGATGCTGCTAGAGCATAAAGACTGCCGTCGACACATCAACCAGCAGGATGATCAAGGCAACACTGCACTGCACTGGGCTGCGAATTCAGGCTCTCCTGAGGGTGTGCGTATGTTGATCGAGGCGGGTGCGTCAGTCAAAAAACGAAGTAACGTGGGGGACACGCCTTTGCACGAACTTGCAAGCAGCAAAGCCGACGAGCAGGTAGCCACCGAGATCGTGCGCCTCCTTCAGCACAGCCAACTCGATCTGGAAGCACGAGACAACTACGGCTGGACACCAGCATTGAAGGCAGTACGATTCAGCAAGGTGCCAGTCTTGCGCACTGTGGTCAACGCTGGAGGATCGCTGAGCACTATCACGAATTGCTCGGAGGGCATCCTTCACGTCGCTGCCTTGTATGCCAATCTTGAAATGCTAAGTTGTCTTGCCGGCTTAGATCTCTCAGATGTCGACCCTCAATCATTGGATAACAACCAGATGACTGCCCTAGAATGCTTGGCCTGGAGCGTCGAGACTGATGACTGGCGACTTGGGAACAAACGTCGCCCGAGCCTTACCGAGCAGGATAAATTCATTACGCTGTATTTTTACCTGCTGACACGACATCTGCAATCTCACACGTTGACGCTGAAACATGTTCTTCAGGCTGTAGCACAAAAAGATACATCCACATCAAGACACTACCTCGGCATCTTGATAGAGCAGAACAAGGCCAGTCGTCGACAGCATCTTGTTGACTGGTATCGAGGGATAGAAGGTTATCTCGTGGTTGGCAGCTGGGAATCAGTCATTGAGTGCGTCCAGGATGACTTGGAGATGACGACTGAAGAGCTGGGCCGGGCTAACGCTGCGAAACGCAAATCGCTTGCAGATCCAGAGGCCCAGACCTTCATAAGAACTCGATAAAGAATGTTTATTCTCAAGGGAGGGAGGACTGAGACCATACGTGGAGACTGGGAGTTGATGGGTGGTGATGTTTGTATTTCAAGGGTTTAAGTGGAAAAGTGTCTAGGATTCAGCGCCACTGTGTTGGCATTGGGATATGGTGCTATGATGTGTTGGAAATGTGTTCTTTATCATAGTTGAAGCCGCGATAACCGACATACAAGATCGTCTAGGATTCCGTAGCGAAGAGTCTACTGATTAGAGGGATAGAAACTTGGAACAAGTTAGATTACACTCCAGCCGAGCATCATTTCTTTTACCGAGGGATTCTCTACCTGGTTGAGTTCTCATCACATGACAGGTCTCTGCCTCCCTTAGAACAATGTTCTTCGACCTCAGGATATGATGCTTTGATGTACTAGAAATGTGTTTTTTGTTGTAGTTGAAGCCGGGATAACCGACCGAGAAGATCGTTCTTCCACCTCAGTGGCAGCCTTTGGCGTCTCTTGCTAATACTTACTGCTTTAGATTGCCCAGCACGCCCTGTGTTTCTACCAACAAAAACCTACCACAGCCAGTTTCTCCCTTGGTAACTCACACGCCAAGATGAAGGGTACGTTGAACAAGCACGGACCTCGCTCGGCAAGACCGGTTACAGCCACCAGACCCTAGCGGTGTCAGGATGCAAGTGGCAAAGATTTGAAAAGCAAACATATCATCACACCGACAGGTTCCCCTCCCCCTCTCATCTGCATTGCCCCAGCAACTCGCAAAGTAATACGTCACTGCTAATGCGACGATGTGTTGGTTTTAATACCAGTAATATTAACGCATACCGACATCACAGATCAAGAGGATAGATAGTGCAAAACTCGTGTAGCCGAGAAATGTGGGCAAGAGGGGAGGCTGACGCGAGACTTCTCAATTTTCTGTACGGGGTAAACAAAGGGAGATTAGATTTAATTAGCCAGGCTCGTTTTATCGCCTTGCATTGTTAGACATCTGTCGGGTGCAATCTAAATGGCAGGCTTGGCCGCATGCCATATTTTGAGCCTCATATTTCAACTTTGATCCACAGCGCTCCCATACACAGAACTTTCAAATCTCACTTCTACCCTACAGCTTGGTTTAAGTCTCGGAGGGTAAGGCTAGCAGAGAAAAGAATCGAAACGAGGTCTGTCGTGGAGGAGACATTGACGGCCGGTGGTGGTCTGGGTGATGATGTGTTTTTTGTTGTGGTTGGGGCCTGGCCGTCGATGGGATAACTGAGCCAGAAGACCGTGGTAGGTCACTTTTTGACCGCAATCTTCTCAGTTGGGCAATCACTGCACCGCTCTAGGCCACAGCCAGGGCAATTGAACACAGAGGTGCGCATACCTCCCGCGAGGCAGGTACAGCACGTCCATATATAGATTATTCGCTTCTTTCTCGCCTGTGTCAAGGTTAGTCGAGAGGAGTATGTAGTGTGTGCATTGCCTATACATGCTCGGAAAAAGGCATTTCCCAGGATACGATGGGATCCGATACCTTATTGTTCTGCGGGCAAAACATTGCGGTGTAGAGTCGGTCAATGAGGATGAAGAAGGGATGAACAACAAGACTACGGAAATATTGTTTGTCTGATTTTATAGGTCTCTTCTATCGGGCTTTAATTAAAATAAACTTTCATCTTGCAGGGGGTTAGCCGAGCTGTCCCCTTTTCTCCCTACTGTAGGTATCTGTAGGTATCTGTAGGTATTTATATAAATCCGCCTCACTACCTTTAACTTCCAGTCCCCTCTTGCGGAAGGTTCCTTCAAAAGCACACGTCTCATAATTATTATAGTCTTAATCCATTATTTGTCTTTAACTGAGAAATGTGCGATCGTCTTGATTTAGAAAAAGATACAATACTCGCTGAGAGCGTAGCCTAACCATCGTATTGAAAGTTAGTATGTACTCAGGGGGGGATGAAAAAGCAAGCCAGTTCCGCAAACCGGGAACCTGTACAGGGGTACCCTTACATCCACTATGTACCTAGCCAGCTAGTATCTCTAGAACAACTGTGTGGCGCCCTTCTGGCCAATGAGGATTAAGGAAGACCGTCCGGCTAACCAGGGGGTATTACAGCTGCAGAAGATGATATCACAATGCGCCATGTGTCTTATTATCCTGTGACATGCAATTTATGCATGGGAGGATGAAAACCTGCCCGTTAGGGCAAGAACCTCGTGCGAGTGACAAAACCCCTTCCGTTTTCAGCAGCCCTGTCAACCCCCCCCTGCGGCGTAACACAGTAACTGATCGATGGATGCCGCCACCAAGTCGAGGAACATCGGGTAAATTCCACTCGATATGTGATTCCGGTGACGCTGGCACGGAGTGAGGGGAGTACCAATTCCGCACCGATGATGGAGCCAGCCTGATTTACTATGCGAATTCCGGTCGCGTAGACCCTCTGACTAGTACACACGCCCTTTCAAGGGCGCCCCGGCCGGGGCCTGATGTACCTAATCAAGTATCCTTCGTTCATCTACATGAGTTACACCGTGGCTTCGTCACCGAACAATCGGTACTTGGCTGACTCTTTATGGGGGGAGACACGTCAGTAAAGTCACATGATACATACTACATACGGAAGGTCCTTTTTCTTAATTATCTTCAACCACGACTCCGGGAGAGGCAGTCAGTCGTAACTCGGAAAGGTACATTAATTAATATAATATAATATCATATTGAAAGTAAGTATGGTTTACAAGGCCTTATTACCTCAATATCTGCCTAGCACTTGCAGAAAGGCATTAAATACGCACCAGCAATTCTAGCATCTACGACGCTGCGTGGATAGCTGATCTGACTCTAAGAAGGTGTGGGAGAAGAGGATAGGGCTCTCATCCACGGAATGATAGAAACCAGTCAAGCCGCAAAATCCCAACAACCCCTCGATGTCCATCCTCACTAAGTGTTGCGCCGCGAATATAGAACCTGGTTCCGCAGGCGAGCTGGTCCTCCTGGCGCCCCACAACCAAGACTCGGTGGTGATGATCCAGGAATACTGAAAGTACAGTGACGCCCCTAGTGTGTTGAACTTGCACGAAGCTTCGGAAGTTGGAGCTTTGGAACGTTGTCCGAGTCAACGACAACTTCAATGGGACGAGAATTAGATAACAACAACCAAAGAATATCTCCACTATATTAATCACGAAGGAACCTCACTCCTAAGGCCATCCACCATTGACTTCAACCAGCTGCCCACTAATCGACGACGAACCGTCTCCCAGGAGGTACAAAATCACGTCCGCGATTTCCTCAGGCTCTGATAAGCTCTTGAAAGCCCCTTTGTATGCTGCATTCTGCGGCTCATTTTGCGGCATCCCCTGTATCATAGGCGTATTCACAGCCCCTGGTGCCACAGTGTTGACCCTAAACGATTCAGGTCCCCATTCCTGAGCAAATGTGCGAGAGAGACCGAGCACGGCATGTTTGCTGGCAACGTACCCCGAAAGTCCAGGGATACCCCTGACCGACGCCATAGACCCCAAGTTGACGATACTCGCCGGTCGATGCTTCTCGGCCCCTGACTTTTTCTCTCTTGATGATTTGACAAACTTGTAGAACTCTGTGTTTGTGTTCCATGTTCCCATAACGTTCACATCCCAAAGTAAGCGAAAGCTTTCATCGGACTTCTCAGAACCGTCTGTGGCGCGCAGGATGCCAGCACAGTTGACCAAGCCACAGAGCTCCGGGTCCTGGGGAGAGATTTTGTCGAAAACAGACTTGACACTTTCTCGTGAGGAAACATCGATTTTTGAGAATGGTACGAGTTCCCCAGGAGTGTCTGTGTGGGTTGGGATTTCGGATAAGTCGAGAGCATAGACCTTGGCTGATCGTTCAAGGAGCTTTTTGACGATTGCTTTCCCGATCCCTGATGCTCCACCTGTAACGACAAAGGCTTGGCCAGCGAGGCTCATGGTAGAAGAGTGCAGAAGCTGATGGTTCGGAAAATAATAGCGTGTCTTCGACAATAACAGTTGACTCCTGACACATGCAAGAATTAAACATTGTATCTTGTGTAGTGAGAGGGGCCACGAATTATATCATTTTTGCTACGGCCCGAGGTTGGCATGAGGCGGAAAGTTCTAAGAAGGCAAGCCTCGGGTGCTCTCAAGACCGCGCGTCGCGCGCCTCCCATGGGCCTCACAAGCCGATCGCTTCATGACAGAAATCAGGAGCTTCATCAAAGAGACCGGCCATCTTGCTCTTAGTATTATGAGCTCCGCGTCACTGGGATCAGGATTCATGGCTAAGTCGTTGATATAGAACACATTTCCAAAGTTTGCATGTCTAATTTTCTGGAGCGTTGCACAAGGGGAGATCTCACGGGGAGATCGAGGCCGTATCCGTACCTGGCCAGGGTGGAACACACCAACCGACGGATCCCGCGGTCCCCGTCCTTGCAAGTGTTGGCATTGCCTCTGTCGTTGAATTTGGAGTAAAGTTCATGGTAAGAATAGCCGAATGGGGGGTTAAAGGCCAGAACAAACATATTATTAATGTTATCCCTGTTGGTGCTACTTCAGGTGCAGCGCGCGTTCCGCGGCTACGGAACCCCTGTCATCAAAGAGCCTAAGATTTAAAGACAGAGAGTCTTGATCAAGTCCATCATCGGTGTCTATGTAGCCCGAGACTTACTAAAAAGTCGTTGATAGTTCGTTATTACAGTATCGTGATAGTTTCGGTACGAAATTCGCATGCCGTCTGAGAATGATTGTCCACAAACCCAAATCTTCCATCCCACTGGCCTTCTCGCGTGTAATTCCCGTCCTCCAGCCTCTTCAAGATAAGACCATAAGTCCTTGGGTCTTCGTCTTCTGATCTGATGTATCGAGACTCCCCAATGGCAAGAAAAAACATGTCTCTATGTGCTATGAGCCACGCACCAGGATCATCATCCCACGTGAAATTCTCATCGGGTGTGAGTTCGAAATGATGTCCGAGAACCGATATACCAGTTTCCCGGCCCATCGTTCGGGGTGGATCCTTCTGCACAGTCTGGCAATCCGAGAATACCAGTGCCTCTATAGAGACTAGAGGTCCCGTCAAAGTCAATGAGGCAGACTTGACTTGGCCAAACTGGTTATTAGGGTCGACTAGTTCCACCGAAACATCTACCATCTTGGCCAAGTCTGTTTTCTGCTTCTTCGGGAAAAGGTCAAGCCTTACGCTACAGTCCATGCTTGCCCAACTCCACGATGGGGCTCGCCATGTCTGAGACCTTGCTCCACCCCTAGGCGAATATATCTGCCAGAGGAGTCCCCAAGGCATGGTATCTCGAAAGATGCCGGCGCAGTAGTCACCCTTGAACCAAGACGCACATCTTGTAGCAACAGCCGCGAATGCAACGAGCTTATCCGTGACCGGGAATGTGAGCTCACGGCTTGTATACTCATCCACAAGTTCTGCGTAGAAGTGCAAAAGGCTGCCATTTTCCCGGATGTTATACCGGGCGACATAGGCGGCGTCGAATCCTCGCCCTTGGGCATTAGAATGGGCAAAAGGGAGGTATTCTGAGATTGATCTTTTGAAACCACATTCCCATGAAATGCGATCTGAGGAAAAAGACAAGGTCCTAGGAGAAAGAAGTCTCTCTTGGAATATCCATGCTCTGTTCCTGAGAGGAGCCTCAAATCGTGCACAGGCACAGTCGGCCATGGTGTACACCTCGCAGAGATTCACCCCATCTACCCAAGGAATTAGCCAAGTCTACTAGTTGGCCAAGATTATGATTACCTGAACTCTTGAATTCATCTGTACTGGGGAAGTACTGGGTATCATGAGGCTGAGGTGTAAAAAAGGGGGTCCAGAGATAGCAGTCTTGCAGAAAAGTGGGATCCCTTTCACGGAAGGCTCCCTCGTGGGCATTCGCAGAGGCCTCAATGGCGATGTTGAGCTCGCAATTGAGATAGACCTTGAACATTTCTTCCGAGTGAAATAGCCAGTCTGAGTGAGAGTCTTGTATGATGCAAAGAGAGTCGATCCAGATATAGCGGATGTCTAGACGACGGCAAGTGATGACAGCGTCGCGGAAACTAGCAGGGAGTTGGTCCATTGGGATTTCTTTGCGAAACTCGCTCTCTTTGTCGGTTTTGAGCATCAAGAAGTTAGGGTTCTGTCCCCAACAATGACTCAAGGCGACATAGCTACCTTCAAGTTGGTCATCTTCTCGAGTAACCAGGCGCGGTGGCTCATGGGGGAACCCAACGTCAATCAGTCGCTTAGGGTGCCAGCTTTTGTCCTGCTGTCCACATAGTAGCTCGCACTCATGATCGGTTTTGCAGTTCTCCAACCACTGCTTTGCCAACTTGGCAACATCCCCATGGCCCGTGTTGTCTGGGATGTCCCTGAGAGGAGGGAACTCGCTTCTAACTCTGCAGGGGTCAGATGCCAGGTCTGCAGTGACCAGATCAAGAAATTCATCGTATCCAGGTGGTGCTTTAGCGTCCCCCGAGGTATTGACATAGAATGTCCAGCGGTTCCATATAGGCATATGTTTGGGAGGGGATTTGGTGCGGATCTCAATCACGTAGTGCCTTTCATTGCTTCTGTCCCAACTTATAACGTATTCGAGTGGTGGGTCGAGGTCTTCGTCTTCGGGTGTCGAGTTGATATGGAGGCACATCTTGCAGCCATTCTTGGCAGCGGCGGTTAGGCTTTGTCGATCTTGATGGTGAGGGCCTTTCAGGGTGCCCTTGAAGAAAATGGACATGCACATTGCGCAGAGCATTGTGATGAGTTGGACAGCATTCAAGGTTAAGGGAGGGAAATGGGGACAGAGGTGAGATGAATCTTCGAGCTTATGCCTCAGCTGACAACGGGTTTGGGCGGGGTCTTTTCAGCGCCAAGAAGGATCCTTGTCAATATAGGATGGGTAATCGAGTGTCCCCATTGGTGCTGACATTTCAGCCTGTGCCACAACAAGACCTTCACTCATCTCTGGCATGGGTGTCAAGAGGTTTCCAAAAGTAAAGCTCTAGCTAATCGGAGGAGGTAGAGGGATACAAATACATGGGGATAATAAGAACTTATTCAAGCACTTTATATAAAATTCTCCCGAAAAATTATCAGCTATATAATATTGCCTGTGATTCCTTCGAAGTTAACTACTTAATGCTGACTTGGACTTAAGAAATCCGACCTATGAAACGGACCTTTCTTAATTGCTTCTGTGATGATAGACCTATGACATGTGGTTTGAAAATGGGAACTAGCGCATGCTGAATACCCGTCCTTGTGTGACCCCTAGCTGGCAGTCTGGAGCCGAGACTGAGATGGAATGTCTCAAGACACTTCCGCCATTGACGTCAGGTTTCAACGTCGGGACAATATCGGCGTTCGTTCGTTATACTGTAAGTGAGCAATTCGAGTGTGGAGCAGGAATGCTCAGTTATATCCATGACGGCATCATGATGTCAACCAAGTACCTTCACTCAAGTATAATCATCCTCTCCGCTGCTCATTTCAACACTCGCAACTTGCATCTGCGAAGGGTTTCAAGCAGTAGAATCTCTTATAAACGCAAATATCCTACGCCGGACATCGTTTGTCAATAGTCACACTATCTCTCGCCTACCTGACTCATTGGCGCACACTACTACCATCATGGTGCACAACATAAGGACGTAGGTTCACCAGGCATCTACCGTGTTTTGCATCTATACAAAACACTAACAACATGATAGAAAGGGAGACTTCAAGGAAGCACTCGAGACGTACGACATTGTTGTCGTCGACTTCTTCGCTACGTGGTGTGAGCCATGCAAGGCCATCGCACCTGTCTATGCCCAGTAAGCCAATCAAGTAAGCTCTTTTTTTTTCAGGTGCTAACATGACCCTGCCAGTTGCCATGAGCTGGAAAAGTTCAAGGATTTTCGGTTTCTTAAGATCAATGTCGACGAGCTGTCTGACTTGTGCGAAGAGCTGAAAGTGTCCTCCATGCCGACGTTTCATCTTTACAAGAAAGGCGAGAAGATTGGTGAACTGCAGGGAGCTGATCGCGAAGGTCTGATTAAGCTACTAGAGAAGGGATTGGAATAATTACCGGGTGCCCATTGCCCAGGGCAGATTCTACATCTAGTAATATTAAAGATTCTCTACCCAGTTTTAGTAAACGCGAATCCTCTTCGCCACGTGTAAGCCCGAGATTTGGGCTTTTAGAAGTCAATTCCTTTGAGGCTCTATGCCAAATTATTCATAGCGACAAGCCCTAAGGCAGGGAGAGTTCTGACATCGTTCAGCTCAAGCTACTCCCCTGGGGCAGCTACAATACATCAGTCACCCCTGAACCGTCTATCTACATCCAAGGGCATTGCAAATTGAAACTTTGGCTCTAACAACGGGGTCTTCCTATTAGTTACGGTAGACGGGAATGACAGCATCAAATATGGGATACGCGAGAATAGTGTTGGCTGCTCTTGTGTACAAGTGTCTCCTCCGAGTTGCCCCCTTGAGCTACTGGTAGACTCTGGGCGCAAGATGTGAAAACCATAGAGGTATTTGCAGTGATAGCCTTAGACGTGAGATTCCCACAACAATAGTCTCTGAAAACATGACTTTGACGTAGGAGTAATCGAAAATGATAAGAGATAAGGACTCTCTGTCTATGATCCATGCCGATATCAGCATCCAAGATTTGGCCTTATTACATCCGCAGTCGACCCGATTTGACCTCCAACTTGTTTCAACTACTCTCCATAATTGCGTCAAGCCTTTCTATGCCAATCTTCCTTAATTCTAGCGGCCATGGTTGGCCAGTGTCTTTTGTCCGGGGCCAAAGGTTTGGAGGAACCCTGCGGGCCGTTAGCCCAATCCTTCGACAGCAAGTATGTAGAAAAGATTCTCTGAACACACTCATCATTATACTTGAGAGCTCGTCTAATTAATGCTTGAGGACTGACATCATGGTTGAGACCAACGGCGTGTCAACAGATGACGGTGATCGTGGGTTCAAGTCGAGAATCACAACCTCGGGTTTCCTCTTTGGGGAACCCGGATTTGACGACTCCCTCCTTGATGCCAGAGAACGACGCCAGGTGCATCCTTGAGGTGAGTTACATTATTTATCTAGATTCCACACAAAAGATATCAGTATGCACAATTTTTATGCTTGTGGCATTTCCAGCGGACCAAAGCCTCTTCCGAGTTTCGAACATGACATTGATTGCATCTAGGAACAACGGATCTCGTACCACGCTGTTTAAACGGAGGCCTCCAAATGGGAGCGCAATCACTTCCACGGTGTCTTGATATCATATGACGAGATGAAACCCTGCCGCAGACAGCGATGGTGTCTGTTGTGGCTGGCAGGCCCCAAAGACCCCCCAGCTCCCTCTGAATGCCGAGGAACAAGCCAGGTTAGGTAAGAATAGAATAACAAACAGTGAAGCGGGCTTAGTGGCTTGGTCAGTTTGAGTTTTGATTCCTAAAAACTGCCTTTGGCATTTCACGGTACATGAGAAAGTCCTACGAATCTGATGTTCACTTTATCATCAACTAACCGCATTGCCTGACACCTTCTTTGTTTGATCGTTGGCTTTGATTACTTGTACAAGAGTTGTCACAGAGAGGAGTTACATCTCAATCACTTCCGTGTTCTTTACAGTCAACAGAAATTAGCTTTTCTCGGGCCAATTTGTTGAACCTCGAGGTGAAGCCATCACACAAGAGCACAGTTTTCAACATTGAGGCCTGATATTTCAGTAAGAAGCGTGACAGATATGTTGCCTTCTCTGCCATCGGCACAATAGAACGTCGAGGCCAGTCAGGTCGTATTACTAACAGGTATGAGAGAAGGAGTTTGTTCTTCCCAGTGTGAGCACCCAGCCCGAAGTTGACATTGGCTCATTTGAAGTCTCTTGTCGTGATCCTGACTTCTTTCTTCCATTCCTCAATACGTATCCCGGCTTACAAGTCTTTACCATTAGTTTATTCAAGTTACAAGTATGGACCAAGCTGTATTTGTCCATCAGAGAGGACCCGCAGATGAACTTCCACCCAGAGGCCTCATGCCGGCATTTTTGCATTCTCATCAAGGTTCCCTTATCAGGTAACACCTGTTGGATTAGGCATCAAAACTTGGACATTGTGGCAGTGCAATACGGAGAGACAGAGATCAGTTTTTCCTTCATCCTCCCCACCACGTAGAATCAAGCTGGGTAGCTATGAGTAGAATTGACTGCATGGGGATGTTATCTACGAGTTCCGAGACCATTTCTTCTCAAGTCTAGTAGACAGATGATATTCTCTTATCCAACTTGGGTTATCAAAGGGAGTTTCAGGACTCTCTTTGTCTTAATTACCACCCCCTAACATGCTATGGTCACAGCGCTCATCTGGGAGGAAGAGTACGAACTCTACCTTCTAAAGTTTGAAAATCGCAAAGATCACCCGATCACTTTCTTTCAACGGTTATGTATGTTTCCTAAACTTTCTTTGAGCCTCTCGGAATTGTTCACTCCTCAGCCTGGCCCTAAATTCTCAGTCATTTTTCTCTGCGTTCTCTCTTTCTCTTCATCTCAAATTCGTTTCTTTGACCAGATACAGCTTCATTGCTATTCACATTCGCATACGCCCAGTACTATTTTCGATCTTGTATGTAGGTTATCCCAGCTTCAGCTATAATAAAGAACACATTTGCTCAGTACTATTTTCGAACAGTGAAAGCACATCGAACCTCGAGCGACATCTTCATCAAGCCTTCTTCCTTTTCCCAGAGTGCCTCCTACTTCTCTCCGACTCTTTACTATCTACCTTCGACTATCCCTATCAACGGCTTCCATCTTCTCTCGTCATCCGTCACCTCTCGTCGCCAGCATACACGTTGCTATTCTTTACCAACATAAGCTTCGCTCTTTCTTTCAATAATCCCTGTTTCTTTATTACAGCATGCTCCCCGCCAGCCTGGCTGCCGAACTAGACATCAGCCAAGAAGAGATGGACGGTTTTGCAGCGGACATGTATTCTGTTCTTCCTGGTTGCAACCAGCTCAAACTCGCAACCGCAAGCGTCCGCAGCGACATCTCTATTATTATTAATTCCGCGGCCGATAGAGGGCGCGAGATATATGAAGTATGGATCCGAATGAAACACTTGGACCAGCTCATAAAGATGGTTGAGGAATGGTTTGGTGAAGACATGGCACCAACGCAGCCGGGATCCCCCAAAGATAATCTGTTGCAGCATATCAATGTTTGCCTAGATGTCGTATGGGAAATTTATCTGGTCGTGCAGGGGTACGGCTTCAGGCCACAGCTGGAAACACAGGATCTTCTCGTGTCCCAAAGTCTCCGGCTTCTTGAAGTCTTCATCGACATATTGGAGTTCGAGCCGGTTCGAGAACCGCTCCTGCGGGTTGAGGATGTTCATGAGGGTATGGAATTGCCTTCCAGCCCTTCGTCTCCTCTTCTGTCATCGCATGCAGGAGAGGAACTGGAGAATGAGGAGTCACCAGAGGCACCAGCACATATGCCGGACTCCGATCAGTCACCGCCTATGGGACTCTTTCAGGCGCCAGAGGGGTCATATAATATTCAATCCTCATCATCACGTCAGCTGGAGTCCCACGATCAAACATGGACATTTCGCATGGTCTAAACATCCCGCTCCAACGTCTCTCCTAGTGAAGCTAGGATTCGAAGACGATGATATCATGGCCCTCCCTCTCCTAACCTTAGTTTCAAGAGGAGATTTATGATCATGAGGATTATATCTGTGGCTTGTATGGTGGGCAAATCCCCTACGGTTGATGATATACGGTGATCGGTGGTGGTGATATACACGGGCGTCTAGGTGTTGGTAGCCAAAGGCTGCGGGTTTAACATTCTTGGTGGCTATTATAAAAGTTCTCGACAGTGTTTTTTCTTTCTTTTTCTTATTCGGTGTATTCTTTTTTCATGATATTACGAAGCAGGTTTCCTTACTACTTATAATATAGTATTCTCTAAAGCTATGTGAGCTATGTAAACTTTACCAAAACTCCCAGTGTGGAGCTTATTGTCTTTAAAGGAAGAATTTTTGGAAAACTCCTCTCTTCTGTCTTCCCTATCTTCCCTCACAATTAGGATTATTCCTTTTTAGCCGGCAAAGCCTCGTGCAACAAATCCAATTCCAGATAGTCTCACCAATAAATGTCAGATGGACATGAATACTTCACGTCCGAAAATTACCTCTTTAGCGATGACTTCTTATTCCCGTTGTTTTTCCAAGCCCGGCAGTCGCGGCTGTTGACTGACACGTCGCATTGCTTCCCGTCCGCGTGGTGGCCCGGTAGTTAACTGCTGTTACGCTGTGTTGGTTGAGACGTGCATTTACATGCCGCGTCCCACTGGCTCCGGTTAAACCGGGTCAATACACCTTGCTTATGTGCTCATCTTATGAAACAGAGGACGGATGTTACGGCGTGAGATCAAGTAACTCATCACGACATGATAGCGCGGCCGTCCTATTTAAAAACATCCATAGCCTGCAGCCAAGCCGTCATGGCAGTTAAGCTTAACGGACGATATCAACGCCATGTCTCAAAATTAGTGTCCAGTAGAGCGTGTGCATCTGTCACTGACGTGGCTACTCAGCCTCGTGATGCATGGCTGCGGCCGGCGTGTGGACCCCCATGTTCCTAGTAGCATTACAGCTGTACAACATTTTAAAACCCTGCCTATTAATAGAAGGGGTATGTCAAGGATGTTATACTATGATGTTGGTCGTGTGTTGGTTGAGTGCCGTGTTGGCCGAGCATCTGGTTTCAAGATGTTTGAGATGGAGCAGAGAACCCACCTAGAATCATGCATGGACTCTTCTCGAAGACCTATTGTTTGAGTGGCAAAATGAAAAAAAAAAAACGCGCATATTCACTTAAGGCTTGGGACAGTAGTTGAGAGCAAGAAGTTCATGGGCGTATTATTCGACGGGGAGTCAAGAAGCCGTGGGTATATTATTTGATGCTTTACAATTTATACAAGTAAATGGATCTTCATGTCCATTTTGAGACTGTAAATAGTCTCCTCCCACAGTGTCTATGATTTATATGCTGATACAATTTACACCTACGCATTGGCGTTGGCAACGACAAAGTCAAGAATGGTGAGGTTAGGACCGCTCCAGTGCTTTCTAGCACGGGCGAGCCACAGGCCAACAGCAATGACCAGGACGGCAACCATGACGGGGCCGCAGTAGTTCATGTTCTCGGCGGTAACGGGGACCGTCGAGGGGAAGGGGAGGAAGATGATGACGTAGAGGGTGTAGAGGAGGGCGAATGAGTTGACGTAGATGCCGTATCGGCCGAGGTTCCACTCGCCAAGCTTGATGGTGTTGCCGCTGAAGCGGACGTAGAGCATGCTGCTAATGGCGATGGCGTAGGAGATGTAGAGGGCCATGGAGGAGAGGGAGGTGATGGCACCAAAGGCAACGTAGGAGGAGCTGCCAATGTTGAGGAGGTTAAGAGCGCAGACGAGGAAGACAGTGAAGATGATGGATCGGGTAGGCACTCGGTGGTTAGGGCTGACGTAGGCAAAGTAAGCAGGCATACCACCGTCACGAGACCAGGCCCACGTAAGTCGAGACACGGAAGCAATGTTGGCCAGGTTGACACTGAAAGAGATGACAAAGAGGCCGGTGATCATGGCAGTGGTGGCTTTCTCGGAGCCGGTGACGGACATGATGATGGCGAGGATAGGGCTGGACTCGTTAAGCATGTCCTCGACGGAGCCCATGGCGGAGATGAGGACGTTGACCATGACGAAACCGAGGACACCGTTCATGAAGATGGACCAGAACATGGCGCGGGGGACAGCCGACTTGGCCTTTCGGGTTTCTTCACTCATGTGGATGGCACTGTCGAAGCCTGGGACTATTAGATATGGCGATAATGAGTAGATGAAGGAAGCTTACCAGTGAAACTCCAGACACAGGTGAGCATGCCGAGGTTCCAGGCAACGTAGGTGTTCTCCCAGCCAGACGAGATGTTTCGCGACATCCAGAAGGACGAGGGGTTGCGGGGACCCATGACGACAAGAACAACAACAAAGATGACGAAGAGGCAGACGTGGAGAACACCAGCGACAAGCTCAATCCAGGGAATCAGCTTGAAAGCGTAAATGTTCAAGAAACCGTGGACAAGACACATGGCGATGACCAAAACTGAGGTGTGCCATCCACCGGCGACGTAGTTGGGGTGGTTGAGCGCAATCATTGACTCGAGAAGAATGATGGTGACATTGGCGATGGCGGCAAGCAGAGAGACGTAACCAAACCATGTGGCCCATCCTTGAATCCATGTCGCAAATCTCTTGACAGATGAGGGAGCGAGGTGATATGTCCAATGGTACTGGGCACCAGCAACTTTGGGGCGCATTAGCATGTTTAAATCCGTAAGAGGTAAAGAGTAGACGCACCAGGCTGGATAGAGGCCATCTCTCCAAGGGAAGCAGCCTGGGAGATGGCGCCGAAAAAGACAATGATGAAACTAAGGATGAAGGTCTGGGGGCCGCCATTGTAGAGGGCAAAGTACATGTTTCTGCGCCGGTCAGCATTCGCGATAACCTCCAAAAAAAGAGATGGTAAACATACGAGCACATGCCCTCCCATAGTGCCATGTATGTCAGGGAAAAAGCAAACAGCTGCGAAAAGGAAAAGACCTTTCGCGTCCGAGTCTGGTTGTAGACCGAATTGTTGTCATTCTCGGTCGTGACGCCATGATCGACCGTGACGGGAGCCTTGTTGGCCTGGCCGAGCTCGAGGCTCTCGTTTCTAGAGGCGACAGACATGACTGACTGACTTTTTTTTTTAATTTGTGAGAAGGCCAGTGCAGGAACCAACAGTTCGCATGGGGTGTGAGAGACTGGAGGAGGGGAAATCAATGTGAGGGAATGAGGGAAGATGTATGGAAGATCCGGGGGCACTTTATTAAAAAAGAAAGAATGACGGGCAGCCAAGCAAGTAAGCAAAGAGAACTGACAAGCCAAGGGGGCGTGTGTGTCTCTCTCTTCTTCTTCTTGTCTGTGTGTCCCCCCCGTCCCAGGACCGGGAATTCTGCGGCTCTAGGCCTTGCCTTGTTGCCACAAACGATGTGACTTCGTTTCGGCGGGAGCCCACCACCACCACCAGCAGCTGAAAATCGAATTGTTCAGGCCATGTCTACCTAGCTCCCGGTGACTGACGGAGAGGAAATAACCCCAAGCCCTGCAAGCCTCAGGGAGAAAACAGAGAGAAGAAGGGGGGGGACGGAGGGGCGCTTCGCCCCGTCGCGGAATGCAACGACTTTGACCTTGTCTCCCGGGCACAGACAACCATCCTCCGATTGGCAAGGATCAAGGATTCATGGTCCCCTCTTTTGCTGCAGTGCATGGGGGGGTAGCCAGTGTTGGACTGCATCACTAGCTTCTAAAGGACACCCGGTCCCGGGGTTGGTTGAAAAAAAAAAGTGGATGAAAAAGTGAATGGGCTTGCAGGCGGTTGAAACGACACAAGTCTGTTGGTCGAGTCTCTTCCCTCGAGGGCGGCGGCCCCCCTACCTATGGAGACAAGGACCATGGGCCTCGAAAGATGCACCTCGTGGAACCCCTCCAGGGATTTCATGCCACCTGAAATCAGGTACAACAGGTGGGAAAAGAAGCCACAGAAGCAATTCAGCACCAGCACAACCTTTTTCGTCCAAGTGTGAGCGAAAAAATCATGCAACCGAACTAAGATGGCGTCGAGGCCTTCCCTTCATCTACACTTTTGTTCTCAGCTAGGGTGAAGTGACAGGAACAAAGCCAAGCCACAAAATAACAAGTGCAAACTTTCATTCATCCTTACCGGTAGAACGATGTGATTTGTGCCGCCCGAGGCGAGTGACTGCCGCTGAGAGCGTGTGCGCCCCTCCCCCCATTCTTTTTCGCCTCCAGCCTCTCACTTTGCTCGTACATACGCCTTGCTCATCTCTCGCCCGCTTTACCTTACCTGCTGATTGCATGAAGGTCCCGACCTGGTCACGATTCCTCTCGACCATAGAAAAAAAAAAAGGCTCGGGTCCCATCCATGTTAAAGGCCAACGGGTCCCCCCCATCCCGCACCCGCCCGTCATCCGCGTAGATCGAAGCTGCTGCTAAAAGGGATCGTCGCTCTTTGACGGCTACACCGATCCTACGGTACACAAGACACCCGTCGTTCAAAGCAGTGCCCTTACCCCAGGCGCTGGCTGGCCTTGCTTGTCTTGTCAAGAGAAACTGATCGACCATGGCTCTCGACTCGGATCAGTCTCCGCCCTTTTACCCTCTCACAAAGGATAACCATGGGGCTCTCGTCGTGGTCACGGCCGTCATCTTCTTCATCTATGCCCTCCTCGGCATCGTTGGCAAGCTCATCATCCGACTCAACATTACGTCCATGAAGGATTTTTGATCTACTACTTCTTGGATCCGCCGCCATTTACTTTTGCCAGACGGCTTGCGTCGTCGCCGCCTGCAACCATGGACTTGGAGAGCATCGCAAAAACGTGTCGAATGAGGATTTTGCAAGTTTCAGCAAGGTTGGTTTCTTGGTGGAGTTTTTTTTACTCCCCGCTGCTTCAGGTTGCTAACGTCAGTTAAAACAGTTGATCTATGCCGCTCGAATACTCGCATTACTCGTCGATGCAACGACAAAGATATCGTTATGCCTTCTCATCAGGCAGATCAGCAATATCGGAGGCTTGAACCTCGCCAACCTGATATTAGCCGGCGTTGTAATCGCATATACAGTGGCAGGCATCTTTGCGACAGCCTTCCAATGTCCTCTCCCTGAACCATGGGAGTCGGAGAGCAACGAGCAGTGTCCTAGTCAAGGACCTATCTTCATCTTCAACGGCATCATGAACATTTTGACCGATCTTGCGCTTTGTGCTCTTCCCGTTGCCATGATGTGGGACGTTCAGACTTCGCTTAGGCGTAAGCTTATCGTCATGGCTCTCTTTGGTAGCCGTCTCATGTTTGTCTCCCCACGTTATTCGTATCGTATCGGTCGATGCATTGCTGACGATGATACAGTGTCCCCATCGTGACGATCCCCGCCATGACGCAGGCAAGCTACCTCTTTGGCGACTCTGACGATTCTACATGGAAATCTGTTTCGACAATGATCTGGACGCAAATATCTCTCGGTCTCTCTGTTCTTACAGTCTGCATCCCCAGTTTAAAAGGTGTCATCGACAGTTTATTAGGCCACACAGCTGTCGCCGCCATCGGAGCCCCATACGAGCTCAAGGACAGTGGTAACGGTACAGGTCTTGAGATGACCGCCATGGGAGAGTCGGGCGGCTCGAGGGGCAACACCAACAGGTCCACCACCAGACAGGGCAGTCATGCATTGAGCAGCGCCTTGAGGATGGGGTCAAGAGCGAGGGGATCTGAGCAACCCACGTGGCGGAGAGACGTTACGGCGCAGATTGATACAAAAGCAGAGACTGGCAGCGAAAGCGTGCGCAAGCTGACAGAAGGTGTGTTGGTGCACACAGATTTCGAGATGCAGTACGACGATAGAGGAACGTCAGAGGCCTCACGAGCGGATTCAAGAGGGTCGTACGAAGCTAGATACAACATGTAGAACATTATATAATTCAACATTTACACTCATGCATCTTTTCAACGGTCGTCCCGACAAGCTGGGAATGTGGCAGTCGGCAATGGCTTCAACGTTTGCTAGAGCCAACACAATCTTGAAGCCACCCACACCAAACACACACACGTCGTCAGCCATGGCGCCGACATGACAGCGGCACAGCAACAATAGGGTTTTCGCTAAAGACAAAAAGTAACCCCACGGCACTGGATCGATTAGACCCTTGTCTGCCTCGTGTGTGCCAATACTTCTGGTCTTCCAGGCAATTATCTAGCTCGGCACCAAGGCGGCCTCTATTGCAAATCCGGTCCCGTCAAGCTTGACGCGAAGAAGCAAGGTGGAAAGCGGGCTTTCAATCGCATTTCATTTTCTCGTCACCTTTCAAGCTCAGACCATTCAGGGGCACTAGCAAGCCCATGGCACGCCATCGTCTTGAAATCGCGGCCGAACTAAAGATGGATGTTACCCACTTGGTGTGCAACGGAAGAAGGGAAGGGGAGGGGAGGGGTCTCAGGCTGGACGGGCCGTACCCTGGGCGATCCCCTTGGGAATCGAGCCACTTGGGAGGGACGGGAAGGGAAGAGGGTGTGAGTGGAGGATCGTCGCGGCACTCGCGGAGACATTGTCAAAGCCGAGTCGTCGTGATGATGGGTGCTGCTGGGTAGAGGGAGAAGAAAAAAAAGATACAGACCCCTGTATCCCTGACCTCCGCGTTATTTCTTTACCCATTTCTTTTTTTCTTTTTTCTTGTTCCCCCTCCCTTCAAAGCTCACCATGCTTATCTGAGCAAATCCTGCGAGAATGGTACGAGTTCTAGAACCCCTCAACCCTGACGCGGCCACCCAAAATCCGCGTAGCAGAGTTCATTGCGGAGTCGGACTTGTTCGCCTGCAGAACTTGCACTTTCGGCGAACTAACAGATCCCTGGTCGATTCTTGGGACCAGACCCCCAGCCAGGACATCTCTTTGGTGATGGGTTCGCGTGTGCGGTGCGTGGGAGGCTCTCCCCAGAATCAGTCGTTTTTGTTGATGCTTTTTTTTCTTCTTGTTATTGCTGGCTGTTGGTTCAGGGTTGTTTGTGTGTGCGTTGGCTGAACTCTACCGGAATCATTCCATGTTGGGTCATTGCTTTTGGGCCCTTTCGTTTGTGTTTCCCTTCAGGGTCAAGCCTGTCCCAAGTGTCATATCAGTAGGCCACATTCTCTCCTCTTGTCCATTGTTCATGACGCAGACGACCTCAATATGCATCGTGCATCTTTCCACCATGGACGACGTCGAAGACGACAGCACTCATTGTGAGGCAAGCCCCTTGCTACCCTCAAACAACAACGACGAAGCCTCTAGATGGCCCATTCGCAGCCGGTGGACCGAGCTGTCGCTTATCTCGCGATATTCGCTGCCCCTCGTGGCAACATACCTGCTCCAATATTCCTTCAGCGTCATCACCACTTCCGCGGCGGGTCATTTGGGTCAGGATGATCTTGCTGCTGCTGCAATCGGCGTCACCACCATGAACATCTGCGGTCTGGCATTCTTTGAGGGCATGGCTACGGCTTTGGATACTCTTTGTGCTCAGGCATACGGCGCTGGGAACAAGCTAGGTGTTGGGCTTCACGTTCAGAGGATGCTCCTCCTCATGGCCCTCGCCACCATCCCAGTTGGCGCCCTCTGGCTGAGTTCTCCGGCTCTCCTGTCACTTGTTCTGAAGCAGGAGAATCTGGCAGTAAAAGCGGGCTCGTTCCTGCGCGTCAGCTTGATCGGCCTGCCGGGCTACGCGTCCTTCGAGGCAGGCAAGCGCTTCTTGCAGTCACAGGGGGACTTTGATACAGGAATGCTCATCCTCGTCGTTTGTGCGCCCGTCAACGCTCTCCTGGCCTGGTTGTTTGCGTTCCGTCTCGGAATGGGCCTAGAGGGTGCGGCTCTCGGCGCCGCCCTAGCCAACGACCTCCGTCCGGTGCTGCTACTCGTCTGCATCGCCTTCAAGAGGTCCTCTCATCAGTGCTGGCCCGGGCTCTCGTGTCGCGCGTTTCGCGGCTGGGGCCCCATGGTTCGACTGTCGGCCGCTGGATCAGCAGTGACCCTTGCAGAGTGGGCAGCGTTCGAGGTTCTAACGTTTAGCACGTCCTACCTGAGCACCATGCACCTCGGTGCACAGACGATCTTGACTACCACGTCGGTTGTAATGTGGCATATTCCTTTTTCCTTTAGCGTCGGTGTCAGTACCAGAGTTGGCCATCTCATTGGAGCAGGCCTAGTGTCTGCTGCTAGGAGAGTGGCCGTCTTATACTCGATGCTTTTTGTGGGAATTGGACTTTTGGATGCCATCATCCTCTTCTCCCTGAGGAACTACATACCCTACGTCTACTCAGCAGATCCTGAAATCCGTGACATGGTCTCGAGAACCATGCTCTCGGTCGCCTGCTTCCAGGTGTTTGACGCCGTCATCTGCGGATGCAACGGTGTACTACGCGGCCTAGCAAGAACCTCATTCGCCGCCTGGGTAGTCTTCTTTGTCAACTATCTAGGCGCTGTGCCTCTTGCCATGTGGCTCGAACTGGGTCCTGCGGGCATGGGTTTGGACGGAGTGTGGACAGGCCTGGGGACAGGGCTCGTCGTTATTGCTTGCATAGAGGTGACCTACATGATCAGCATTGATTGGCGGAGGTGTGTCGATAATGTAAAATGTAGAGAAGAATAATAGACGGCCACCCGGCCAATATCAAGTCGATCAATACGACCCCCTTGAGTTCGCACTGACAGTTGTTTCGATATTCATGAAGGGCACTCACGGACCTCTGGAAACAAAACCACGTATATCCGGTTGGTGTACGGATATTCGCTTGAGTGCCTAAACTAACTTATTGAGGCTCTGGCCGTTGAAATGCCATGGCTCGTTCGTTAATGGCCGTTTACCCATGTCGTGTCATTTCGTTGGAAGGACAACAGCCAACCATACATCGTGCTCAAACAGTCTCGTCAGCTCCCACAAATCAGATGATATATAACGTGCAAAGCCCCCTTTTTCATGCTTCAACCACGTGCAGGGATCTCACACGATTTTTCTCTCGCTTGCTCATCAATGAGTCAAATCTCAAGACAAGCCTCTTTGTCCTCAGCTGTCATCTGCGCATCCTTTCGGCCTTGGCGCATATTTACTCCAGATCTTATCACAGCCTTTTTATTTCATCTCATGCACTACCCCTTGATGCGGAACCAAATGAGACCAATGATGACCTTGTTCCTTTCCCGGCACAGTGGAGCGTAGTCTTTGTCGGTAAATCTAGACGACATATCGGAACAGGGGAAGAACTCTCCGTGCCGTGCCACGTTTAGGTCAGTGACACCCACTGGTCTAGACCTCTCTCATATCGTACCCGGATGGCACTTTCAACGGCCGGCCGCGATCGCTCCGAGCCGGAATTACGCGATGTGACGCCAACTAGTTCTAGTTAGTAGTCCATAGTTCTGACATTATCGAGCTAGTGTTCTTGCCGAGAACGAGAAGCGAGCAACACGTAAGGATTTGTAATGATAAAGTGCAGTGGCAGCACGTAAGCCCTCACGTTGGCGGGGAACAGCCGACGAAGGGCCAGACCTCGTAACTCTGCCAAAAGAAATATGGCCAAGAATATGTTGTGCATGGGAACACAGGTATGACATGCCGACTTAACTACGCGCTGGGCTATTGGCATACGTGCGTGGCACAAACACTAGACAAATCATTGAATGAGATTAATGCAAACCCAGGATTACCTTTAATTATTTTCACGTACTATAAGATTACTATTAAGCATGTTTGTCAAGTTATATATGGCTTTGTTAAGAGCTACGCTTGCTTTGTTCATCATAGCATGCCACACGTCAGGTTGATGCGCCCACTAACCACCCTCATTTCAGTCATTAGCGAGATACAGGTCCAAAGACAGTTGCTAGACGGTAGAGATACGTGAATGGTGGGCAGTCTTGTCTTGATTGCTCAAAAGTTAAGGTTTTGCAGGTTCAGGCTGGCTTGTATAGGGTTGGGAGAGACCAATGAGGTGTGTTAGCCGCAAAACCCAACCCAACAGCGCCAGCAATAACAACGACAGGCCATGGTCTTGTTAGCTGTACGTAGAGGCTACCCTGCAGAGGTCGGGTTCGTACTGGGGAAAATGTCAAGGTGTGTCACTCATATCAGCCTTGCTGGGGTCATCTCAGCGGTCGGCTAACAATGGTGAGCTCAGTAAGTCCCTACCCTGCAAGCGAGGAGTAGTCTGTGTCGGAGTTTAGGGGAACTAGATCCGGGAGGCAGCCCTGACGAGAACAGGGAGGACTCGGTCCTTCCAAACTTTCCGCAATGTGGAGTACGTAGGCGTGGAACACCGCAAGCCAAGACGGCTGCGAAGACCCGAGTAATATAAGAAAGGGTTTATAGTACCCGGGGCATAACGAATCCTCTTGATTTATATCAAGGTACCTTATGATAGATAGGATCACATCCGGGATGGATCCGTCTTCAATGACTCCGGGTAGAGACGGAGTAGAGTAAAGCCTGGACTCGCCTTTAATTAGGCAGTAGTGAATGGAAACATCGCTCTAAGAGGTCATGTGGACAGAAATTCAAATACCTCACATATGGACAAGATCGAAGATGACTATGTGGTAACTGCAGTGGTTTTTTGTGAGTCTCAATTTGCCCAGCATGTTGTTGGATCGTGCCTCATAGATGTTGTCACCTTTGAGCTGGACAGTGAAGAGTATCTGGATAAACCAATTGACAGATCTTGCAATTGTGCTGAAGTGTGGATGGTATATTGCTCGAAGGCAATGATGACATCTTCGGTGGATGAGCATCTTCTCTCCTTTCGGATCCAAAATAACACTCAGATCAGGTCTACGACATATTTTGTGATACAAAATTGGTACTTACAGTTCTGATGAGCCTTCTATCTTGCACACCTAAGCTGCATGTTTCTCATCGGGCTCTGGCTCGGAACTCGATACACTATTAGGTCGACGCCTTTTGCTCAGAGCCTGGAGTCAGACTCGGTGGAGTTAATGTACCAGGCATGATTTGCCCACAGCAGTTCGCAGAAATACGAAGAACTGCATGAAAAGCAAAGCTGCTTCACATCTTGTACTACCATCATCAACGCCACTTTGAGTGTTTGCTTCTTCTGACAACGAATGGGATCCTTGGGTTGCTATTCGAGCGCATAGCATGAAACAATTAGCCAACGATATTTCTTTTGATGATTCAATTCCGAGTCCCGATTCGCTAGTTTCTTATTCTCGATCAAGTAAACCATCTCCGAAACACGGTGTTGAATCCTACCTAACTTATAGAAGTGTGGAGACGCCACGACGACATTGAAGCCGTGCACGAAGTTTGACAGGCAAACCCACAGCTTGAAGGATCGTCAGGTAGTATCGCTAGTGACTTAGATCCAGTGAACCGAAACTCTATTAGATACCAGGCAGAAACAGAGAAGGCAGGGCATGTAGGTATGGTATACCGAGATGGGTATGTTACGAAGTAAAAAGTGGTTCCAAGTATTACAATTTTCACAGAGAATCGAAGTAATAGGCCTGGATCTAACGAATACGCGGACCTTCTTCCAGATTGCGCATCTCCCGTCTTCAAAGACAAGTATCATCCCGGCTCCTACGGCAAGCACTCCGCCGGGGAACTGGGGTCAAGGTATTAGAGCGCTCCGCTTCCCAATCCACTTTGATACACTCATCATCTCGTAACGAGATTCCTGAAATTAAGTGGCTCAAGCTTTTTGAGCAGAGTTTACGCCATCAAAATGGTGCGACTTGCTACAAACGGCCTCTTGTGCCGAAAAGGATCAGCCTAGATGTTGAAAAGGTCTTGGCAAGGGCCGATTTTGGGCCCTCGGAAGAGTTCTCGGGAGTTTGCTCTGGTTGGCACTGATCGTTATAAGGTTTCTCACTTTGTCCGTGCCTTTGTCGCGTGGGTTCTACGTGATACTAGGATCATTAGCTTTTGACGATGCAGGCCATTACCCAGGTCTGTCGCCAAGAATGGATTGAGTTCGATATTCTTACACCCTAGGTATCAATCACGTCAAATCACTTAAATGCTGACGTGGGTGTAGAAATCTGGGGTAAGTTGAGAAGGATTCGCGTGCTATTCCCCCACCAGGATCGACAACTTCAATCTTGGACAACTGAACTTCAATGAGCACGATTCAAGCAAGCAGAACCGAGATTCCATAGATTGCTTAATTCGCCCTTATCCATGCTAAACCGAATAAGAAATGGCACAGAGCTTATTGTATCCGTCTAAAAAAAAGCTGCGCACAAGGAAACTCAACCAGCTCGACCTATCAGAGGAAACAGCGCCAGACCAAATACACGCAGCCAAGCAAGACATTCAGAAGAAGGACGAGGGCAACTAGAGGCCCCTATATGACTACAGCTACAAATGAGAGGTGTATGCATGACGGCTCAGCACAGTCAAACACGCTCGCCATCACAAGCCAACGCACTCAACGGAACTGGGACAAGAATGGGGCCCAAGGAAGAAGCTCCGCAACAAAGGAAAGAACAGGAGCCGGAATTCAATTCTCCTCAAGCCACTCCCAATCAAGTTCATCATCTTCAAACTTGGGCTCGGTTTCGCAGAAACACCTCTTTAGGGCCTTCTCCCTGGTCAGGCCGCCGAACCGCTGATAACCTCTGCACGATAGCCTGTGGAGGTACCGATTGTATTTATTCCAGTTCCCACACCATCTCGGGCAGCATGAAGAAGACTCTGTGCGTGTTAGAAGGGGCTTCTACCAGGTCTAGGCTCCATCGTTTTACTGTTGTAATAACGCCTCCACAGAGGGCTTAAACAACCAGGTTGATCGCAGCTAACTCAAGTCAATTATCCCGAGTTAGCATCTCAATTGGATTGAAAAACATACCGCGTGGCCGGATCTAGGTATAACGAGTGCACATGACTCTTGACAAAGTCGTCGAGCGCTTCTTCCCTCCAATATTCCCAATCTTGGTGGTCAATCTCCCACTGTCTTTTCCTCTCGTCCCATGCCTCCCGCTTCCTTGCTCTCTCGAGAATTCTCTCTTGCCTCCTCAGTTCTCTTTCCACAGGATTGTCTCTTCGATCTAGGCGTTGTAGTTGCTGGTTCACTGAGTTCATTGTCTACTGCAGCTGGCCAAATCGAGAAGTCCAGTCAGCTGCGGCCTCCTGAATTGGTCTCATATCTTGTTCAAGGCGTTTGGTGATTTCTTCTTCACCAGCCGCTTTTTGGGCTCCCAGTTCTCTACAGGCTTCAAACTCTTTATATCTGTACGCCATCCAGTTGCCCAGGACAAAGAAAAACAAGTGGAAGTAATGCCAGAGTTTGAGAAATACCCGCTGAATATAGATCTGTTACTGGGCTTAGAGACTCTGAAAGGCTGCCCTGCTATGAATGCTCCGGCCCTCGGCGAGCTCCTCCTGAGCCTTGAGCTGTCGGAGCCGCTTGAGGTTCATATCCTCCAGTAGCTTCAGATACCCAAGTGTACTTGGCTCCCAGGCCTGTCATCTCCCCCAAAAGTCGGCATCGCCAAGGAGATCTGTTTCGCGCCCTCGGCCCTCCTCTTCAGAGACCTTGCTCCAGAAAGTAGTGCCAAGAACCAAGTTTTCGTAGGATTCTGTGCCACAGAGCTCTTGCAGTACCCGTAGCTGCGTGATGGCAGTCCCTTGAATAAGGTATGAGATCGTCGACGGTCCTGGCTTCAACGGCACCTTCAGGCCAGACGAGGGGGTAGCACTCGCTATAACTACGTAACTTTTGTAACCACTGCAAATTTATAGGGAGAAAAATAGAGTTTTACTTCAACCAATAAAGTGGTACATATTCCAGAGTTATTTTTATTATCTTTATTAAGATATATAGGTTGATAACGGTTACAAAAGCGACGCGGTTATAGCGAGTGTCACCCCCTTTTTGAGGCATGAACAAGGGGCACCGTCGTGCGCTGTCCCTTGGGTAGGTACATCCGCGTTTGCCCATCCATTTCAACCTCACCGAGTTGCTGCCGTTGAGACCAATAGTTCAAATCACTCTGCATACGGTGTTTGACAGAATTGGGCTTTAATGCTTCTATATGTTGTGAAGTGTTCTTTGATCTTGTGCACGGCCACGTATCACTGGAAAAATACCAATCACTATGCATTAGGCCGATCAATACGAGCCAAAGTGCAAGAGTCCAAGGCTGATCCAGCCCAGTTGAAACGCCAAGCAGGTCGAGAACGCCACGATAAGTGAAACAACGGTGAATAGTTGGAGGGGCTCTGCAGACTCTGGTTGGCCTTCACACCGGGCGCCTGCAAGCTTCATAATGGTGGTTCAGCTGGCGATGCATCTAAGGACGAATGCGTTGTCAAGGCGGATTGGGCAGCCAAGGTCGATTGGGCAGACATTCCTTGCCCGAGCCTGGCTGCCATGCTGGGAACAATTAATTATCCTCCGTTACCTACCTATCGAACTGTTCTCATGCATACTGCGTCCCGGCTCATCGAGATAAACCATGCTGTCTTGGATCATAATTCTTTTTTTTCTTTGGGGCCTCTGGGCCTACCGCGGCCGCAGGACGAGGAAACCATCTTGAATCTTTCTCAACTGGCAGATCCAAAGCAGTTTCGGGCCACTCTAGAAGATGAAGCGGAAGATGAAGTGCGACCTCACATTGATGGGGATGAGCCAACCCCAGAACGAAAGGCGGAACTGGATACAGCAGCAAAGGCCGCTGCTCAGGCAGACATCAAGTATGTACATGTGCAGTCCAATGAAAACCTGTTTAACAAGGCCAGGGGGGAACCCATCATTGCCATCATGGGGCTCACGGGGACTGGGAAGAGTACCTTCATCAAACTCCTGACCAGCAGCGACGTCAAGATTGGCCATAACCTCGCCGCTTGTGAGTCACCCGTCCTGATATGTGACAACTCTAACCTCGATAGGTACCGCTGATGTGGGGATTTACGCCTTGGACACCGCTGGTGGTCATTCCGTCGCCCTTATTGACACGCCAGGCTTTGACGATACTTACCGCTCTGACACCGAGGTTCTCACAGACGTGGCTTACTTTCTTGCCCAGGTATACTCCAACAATTTGAAGCTGGCGGGCATCATCTACCTCCATAGAATCTTGGACAATCGCATGACTGGCTCAGCTTTGAAGAACCTCCACATGTTCCAGGCACTCTGCGGCAAAAAATCAGACATGTCTCATGTTGTCCTTGCCACTTCCATGTGGGACAGACTAGACGGCGATCAAAGCGACGGCATTGCAAGAGAGGACGAGCTCCGTTCCACCTATTGGGCTGACATGCTCGAATGCGGCAGCCAGATGTTCCGGCATGACAACTCCCGAGAATCGGCGCAGCGCATCATCAATCACATCCTCTCCTTGTCAGGCAACATGGTTCTTGAGATCCAGCATGAGATAGTGGTCGAGGCACGGCCTCTCAATAAGACCCAGGCCGGCGAAGAGCTGCTCAAAGACCTGCTAGCGGAGAGAGAAAAGCACGAGAAGGATCTTGCAGATGTCAAAAAGAGCCACGAGGAGGCAATGCGGAGCGGCAGTGAACAGATGACGGCAATCCTTGCCAAGAAAGAGAGGGAGCATCAGGAGAAGCTTGAGCAAATGGACAGGGATAGGGAAGAGCGTATGAAGGCTCTTGAGCGAGATTATGCAAAGATGCAGCAAGACCAGCAGTTGAAGTGGCAGCGTGCCGCCGAGGATCTTGAGCGGAAAGAGAAGGAGCTGGAGAAGAAAGTGAGGCAAGAGAAGGCCCAGGTGCAAGCCCTACAGAACATGCAAGACGTCTTCGACGCCACAATCAAGGACATGCAGCACGACCATGAAAAGAGGGACGCTGACAGGGAGGCCAAAGTTAAGCAGGAGAGGGGCCTCAACCAGCTGCAGATAACGGCACTCGAGGCCAGAATCACGCAGTACGAAAAGGATGCGGCGGACTTGGCCTCTCGGAAGAACAGGCCTGCGGTTATCCCAGCCATACAGGCTCTTGCGGGGGCGGGAGCCCTAGTAGCTGGCTTCACGAGTGGGAACACGGCAATGGTGGCATCTGGAACGGGTTTGTTGACAACTGCTGGGTCGGCTTTATAGGGCCTTGGACTATATCTGTAGAAGCATTAACTAGAAAAACAACTCATGGTGGCGATTTAGGATACTGCAAAATTCTGTCTTTGATAATGATGGCCAGGGCGATGGGAATGCGGACCCTAACACCGTCATCGGCTCTGTCGGAGGCTTATAAATATCCCTGGACGACAGTTTCCTTAATTACTAACATGAGAGTACTTCTCATCTCGTTGAGATGGCGGGATTTCATCCCAAAGAGGGGTGGCCGAGCATTCAAGGTACTTTTAGGTGTGTTTAAAGCCAGTAGAGGAGATCCCTGCATAGGCTCGAGAGGCCAGTAACGTATAATTGTGACTTTACGTTGGCACCCTCCGACTTTTTAGAAGAGAGGGGGTCTCAGAGCGTCCGGGCAAGTAAATGCTGCATGTTAAGAGACGGCGAGTTAGGATCGCCAAAAACCTGATCTGAAAGGGTGCCTCGAGTGCTTCGTGGCATGACGGTGTCTTCATAAGGACCGAGGCACACGTAAAAACGTCACGCAAAGAGTCAGGGTGCACGGAGAAATATATCATCTAAGAAGAGGCAAAATAATAAAGATGGCAGAAGATATATGGCAGGAATTGAACATGGTACATGATGGGTATCTACAGAACCTTATTTTCTTAATTTTCTCTTTTTTTTTTCCATGTATGCCACCGTCCGCCCGGTGCAGTCGGGGAAGGATTAAACTGAATGATAAACCATTGCTCGTTCTGTTGTGTTTTCCATTGTTGACGTGAAAGGGGAAAGTTTATTGGCGTTGGCGGCGCAACGAGGATACAAAATTTCACTCGGTGGCTAGTCAGGTGTAAGTTTGGCGGCACTGCCACATCTGCTCTCACGATACTAGAGTGGAATGGAGGGCCACTCCGGATGGATACGACCCGGACCGACGGCACGGCTCCTGCTTCTCCGGTCGGAAGGGGTCCCGAGGATCATCTGCTATGGACAACACGGAGATGATTTGGGAACAACCGGCCAACAGAAACAACATCGGGGAACTCTACCCCGTTCTAAGAAAAGGCCATACTCTACCCTTTTGCTAGAAAAGGCTCGGCGCGTAGACGCAGCCCTAAGGGAATACGATGGGGACGAGCACAAGTTAAAGTGGGCTGGCCGCAAGATGGGACCTTCTAGACCAGGAACGAAACTCTTCTCGTGTGGACCTCCTGTTCGCCTCAAAGCTCGAGCACCCGGTGGCATGGTGCGCCTCTCGTATAGCATAGCCCCTTCCCCTGGCTTGAGCTAGACTGTGGGGGAGATCCATCACGATCGTCGGGATGAGATTGGTTTCGAGGCCTGGGGTACCTTGGTTGGAAGTGATGCTTCATCTCTTTGTGGCAAACTGGTTTTACAATGCTGTGGCACCAGGGGTTGGAGTCCTTCAAAGAGTCGAGCGTTCTCAGGGATGATCACTAGATGGTGGTATACGAAATAGGAAGGATTCAGGGGAGAATATACCGGGGGTGCTACTACTTCTTCAGCGGTTCACCGGCAGGTGAGTCGGGAGACGGTGGCTTTGGTTGGCGTTCTACAGCCTCAAGGAACTGAAGTTCGTCAAGGCATTCCAAGGTAGAAATCCCAAGGCACAGGACATATTTGGCGTTCGCATTAGGGCCAAGAAGAAGCCTAAAACGACGGCCCAGGGTAGTCTGGTAGAACGGAGGTACACAGTTGATGTGAGGGAGCCACTGCACTTTTGTTCCAAAAATGGACCTTTTATCTCCCTCCCCATAGATCTAGTCGTGATGTCTGAGTCGAATACGACAATTCCTTCTCTTCCTCCCGAATCTACAGTCATGCTTTGTTTGAGTATTCGTGTCACGAAAGTGCATTTACAGTTGGAGGTGAGATGCGGTGGCTGACTTGGCAGTAAGAGTTGCAACAACACCAACCAACAAAAACGCCTCAATCTCGATCAAATGGCGATACTCGTGATTTAAGGCTTGCCAATTCCCGTCGTTTTGCGGAGTAACAGCGACGTGTAGTACAGGGTACGTATGCCTACAGATGTAGCTGCTTCGTTTAACGCTTGATTAGGCTGCCGCCATCTCTATTGGCCATATCGTAGAAGAGAGAACAGGGCCAATCGGTAGGTACACCCATCTTCAGAGTCGGCCTGACATGGGGAGAAAAAGAGATATCTGACAGTTGACAGAAACGCAGTCAATTCCTCTTTCGTCGAGTTCCACTCTGTGAAAAGGGCAGGTTAGCGGAAGCGAGAGGCCCATCAAAGAGCAAATTTTTTTTAAAGTTTCGACGCTTGTTTCACTTTACGATTCGTAAAAAGGGAGAAGATCTCTTTCTTTGAAATCAAGGGGGAGCAGTAACTACCCCTTTTGTATGAAAATGCGTATCGGCAACTGATGACGGAAGCGTAAAAAAAGTCTCTGTTAGCGCCCGGGACGGCGTTATTATTAATGGCCGTCTAAACGGCGCAGCCAATACCACCACAGTTCCTTTTCGAGCAGGTCCTTTTGTTGTCGGTGGGGGTACGGTACGTGCTTGGGGGTGCCATTCTGCGCTGTCATCTCGGCCGCTCAGGTGAAACGGTCGCATAGGGAGCCTGAATGGGAAAGCTAAGACGGGAGGATTTGTTACGGTCTTTTGGAAGTGATTGCTGTCTATGGAAGTCGCCGAAAGGTGTTGGTTGAGAAAGTGCAGGAAATTTAATGCAGGAGTCATCAAGGGCCGAGTCAGTTGGTGGCTTGAAGACGCCAATAAATGACAATTCTGCATCGGAGCATTGTCTTTATCCGCAACTCCGTTTTCTGTTGTTGGTTGTGAAGCTGGGCAGGAATTTCAGCGCTAGATGGACGGTCAACTCTCAGCGACGGCGACAAGATAGCATGAAACAGCAACAGCACACACAGCCTTGTGGAGCTTATCGCCAAGGGTCTTTATAGGTGTATCGAACAAGGGATGTCCCTCGTAGATGCGCGACCAATAGAGGCCAATCAATGTGAGTAACCTTGCTGTCAGAGGTCAACATCCAACGTTTCGTGCCCTCGTAACTGATCTGATGCAACGTTGATCATGGGCAAAATTAATTTTAGACGGTACGGTACGGGTAAACCTGTGGCTTGCGGCTTAGCCCTTCTTCTTCTAGATGGAGAGGCCGTGTGATCTAGCTTATTCCGGCGGCGGTTTTTGTGGCTGTCTGATGTGATGGGGGCCCAGGCGTAAAAAAAAGGTCGTGTTAATGGGTCGAGTCAAAGCTGATGGGCAATATTCGACAAGTGGACGCTATTAATAGCCAAGCCCATTCATCACGTGCATCACTTGACATGTTTGTTCTCCAAAGTAAGCATTTGCCAAGTTTGTAGCACAGGCTGCATAGAGCAAAATAAGCATTGTAGACTCAAGAACCGACATCCTGGAACTTTCTCTTGGCCTGCATCTAGAGTGGGAAATGATGATAAATAACCTCACGAGAGATCTTCAAAAAAGAGCCAATTTTTCAAGGCTGGGGCTGCAGGCGACGACGGGTACTTGGGTCCGTTATCTACCAAGGGGGTGCCGTAGGGTCCCCATCAAGCATTTTTGCTAGACGAATCTAGCGTCCGAAAGGCGGATCGGGAGACCGGGAATCAGAAGATTTAGACCAGGGACGGACGGGGTCTAGGCCATCTCGCATGTGAAGAGAGACTTTCTACGGAGTATCCAATCCCCTCCCTGTTGTGGCAACAAGACCTGTCAGACCCACCTCGTATACGGTTGATGCGGTCGGTGGTGCCATCCAACCCATTCAGTCACTCATTCATTGTGTGTTTGATGCGTGCACCTGAGGGACACTTGTTGTTGGTTGGTCCCTTTTTTCGCTCTTTCTTTGTAAATGCCCGAGTCCCATTGCCAATCTCCTGCATGATGTGACATTTATACAAAAAGCTTGTCGGCCGCCCAGCCAGCTTCTCTCTCTCTTATCCCGTCTTTTCTAGACACCTCACACAACACACACTCGTTTTTTTAGCCACCCACGTATTTAATACGCCCATTCTTTTTTTCGACGTTATTTTCTCCGACCGATTTGACACCATACCACCTCTTGCAGACGCCATACCCCCCCACAGGTCGTCGAGATGAAGATGATGATGGATGAGGTTTTCCTCAGCCGGCTCAATCGGCGGAAAGGTGTCTTTATCGCCATGGGCCTGCTTGTTCTTTTCGGCTTGGCGATTCACATGTGGGGTTTCTACTTTGCCGAAGCCATCGAGGCTCTACCGTAAGTCCACTCCATCGTCAGACGTCAGTGCACCCATTGACAGTTTTTATCTTGTAGAACATTCAAGGATGCATCTCCAGGGCAGCCGGCTCAAAAGACGACTCCGGTCCCGGATGCAGATGACATGTCGGGATTGATGCATGCGCTTTGGAAGCCTTTTCTTCATGATCTTAATGAGACAAAGTTTGTTTCCAAGGAGGGGTACAATTACGAGATTGCCAAGGATAACTACCGATGGACGAAGCCGCTTGGCAAGAAGCTTCTCATTCTCGATGTCGACACTCGTATTGATGAGGGAGCTGGTGCTATGATGAACACGTCGAAGTTGAACCCCAAGGAGATGGTTGGACGAACTGGTGGAATGATGAACCACTACCTCTACGGTATGTCACCTCCATTCACTAAAGAACCCTCTTACTGACAATACCAGCCATGATTCACGGCTACGATTATCGATTCATTCGAGCCCCAAACTACTCTGACCGACACGGCACATGGGTCAAGGTCCCCATGATCCAGGAAGCCCTCAAGACTCACGATTTCGTCGTCTTCCTCGACGCCGACGCCGTCTTCATGTACCCCCACATGCCATTCGAATGGCTCATGTCCCTCTGGAACATCACCGACAACACCCTCGTCGCCATGGCCAGCGACCCCGATTCCCCCCGCAACCGCGACCACAAGGGCAAGCCCATGTGGAACACCGGCTTCGTCGTAGCCCGCCAAAGCGAACGCACCCAGGAGCTCTTCACAAACTGGGAAGCTTGTCCCACCGAGAAGAAGTACGACGGGTGCAAGAAGTGGGCAAAGGATTGGGCTCACGAGCAGGCTGCGTTTGCAAACTACGTTCGCTACGATTACAACTCTGATGAGGAACTTCGACCTATTCCCTGCATGGACGGTAACGGCGCGCCTTACATCGGCGACAAGTCTTGCGGAGGTGTGTTTGTGAGACATCACTGGTTCCATAAGGATTACCCCGTTGGTGATCTTCACCAAGCCATCCTCGAGGCGTTTGTGAACCGACTACACGATGGTTTCCACCAGGATAAGAAGAAGACGTTCCTGGATGCTAGCAACAAGAGCTACCCTCTGAACCGGTTACAGGTTTGAGAGTTTTTTTTTTCGTGATTTTTTCAAAGCGAATAAATAGATATAGAGAGCGTATGTACAATAATGATAGACTAATGAACATTCGAAAGCCATAAACATCAACTGGTTTGGCACATTTACTACTATCCTGCTCCCCTTGAATTGAAATGTATGGTTGTTGCCCGATGGTGGCTTAAGCCTCACGCACCGACTGCATCATCTCCCGCATGTCTCGTCTAACATCGTTTCTGTTTACGTAAGTGACGTTTTCTGGAATTTCGCCCGATAAGAAGATCATCACTCAAAGAATCCTCCTGAATTGCGCTGCGCTGCCTCTACTCGTTAATCCTGTGCAGCCAAACCTCCTGCTCAGAACGGGCGCTATACGTGCTCGCCCCCAGAATGTCCCTCATCTGTTGCACACCTGTAAACATGATCTGCCTAGCCACGAACCACCGGATCCCCTCGTGGCAGGGGGGACTCGTCAGGCTACCCTGGTAGGTCCAAAACTCGTTAAAGTGATACACGCTCTCAAGGGCCAGCTGGTGGTTCAGCTCTGCCGGTTCCGTGACATCCGTCTCGTTGAAGCCGATCATAGGAGGTAGCTGGGCTAGAAACTGGTTGTCCCGATTACCCGGGTCGAGGCGGATGGCTAGGACGGCTCGCTCGTGGCCTTGAGCGTCGACGTGGACGAGATGGAGCTCCGCTTTGGACCGATCTCCTCCTACGGAATGATCTGCCGGGGCGTGGATGTGCCATCCCTTGAGGTAGACAGTCTCATTGTCGAATGAGAATGAAGGGTTCTGGTCCCAAACGCCCTCATCGTGCGTCACGGTAAAGGCCGGGCCGTAACCCCAGTTGTAAAAGTTACCCGCCACGCGATCAGGATAATTGAACTCGGGGATATGGTTCAGAGACAGGCCATTGTTGAGGCTCAGGGCAATGGGTGACTGCTGTGTGCCAGTCTGGCAGAGGGCATAATCTGTGTCAAGGATGTCAACAAAACCACGCTTGCTAGCCGAGCTGCCGAATGGGGGGACTCGGGGAGAAGGGGGTCTACCAACCAGGATTGAGACGGCCCCAGTTAAAGGACGCCTCGTATGCCCAATCCGTTTCCCCTGGTGTCGCCCGGGGACTGACGTGCCGTTTCCTGTTGACGAGCTGTTGGTGATTCTCGTGTAGGGCGCATGAGAGTGTGCCAGTGACATGCACCGCTGTCGCAAGGAGATGGAGACCACGCATTGTTGGTTGGTTGGGTGTTAATTTGTGTGTGTACAAAAGTGGATTCTAAAGATGGAGAATGAATTGAGATGTTTCCACTTTCTTTTCATCCCCAGGAAACGACGAGATTTATAACTTTTCTCTATGGTAGCAGCTCTAGCAAAGAAAACAATCTCTATTCAACAAGCATAATGTCACTGCCAAGACAGAGGCGCAGTTAAAGCGTTGTCGGCAGAGGGCTTTGAAGGCTTGTGTGAGAATGCGATCGACAAAGGGCGAGGTCCGTGGCTTCGAGCCAAAATGTTAGGTACAGGGGGGGGTTTTCGCACCGAACGTCGTCACCCCACAAGGCTATCCTTTTGGAGCAAAAAGCCAAGAAGTGCGCAGCATGAAGCAGGCCCCTGGCTAACTTGGCTTTTTTTTTTATTCGAACACGTGCTCTCTCTGCTGTTCAATCCTCGGCAAACCCGGCCTGTCATTCCATCATCGTCTGTCCACAGAGAGAGTAAACTTTTGCGTTTGGCCCTGTTCAGGGGCTCGTATCGCAAATGAATCGCTGAAACGGTCAAGTCTGGACCGTTTTGAGTCTTTAATTACGCTCCGATGGTTAAGTGTCTGCCTCTGATTCGTCGGCACGTACAAAAAAGGGGGCCTGTGTGAAATGAGATTGAAGCGAGATCTACCCAGTCCAAGCTCTCTCCGAGCTAGCCTGTTTACCCACTCAGTCTCGGCGATACCCAACACAACGGGCGCAGTGTCTTTTCTGTAGCGTCGGGCGATGCTTCGATGGCTTGGCAATAACTCTATCGTTCTCGTTTTCAATCAAAGCCACGAGGGAAACGTCAGCTTTCTCAACTAGACCCAGTCACGTTTACAAACGGTCGAGCGTCTTGGCGCGTTACATAGACGTGTCTTGGCGGTCCCAAAGGTCAGAAACTAGGCAGACCCAAGACCACGGCAGTTGTCAGTAGATGCCGTGTCGGGACTGGCTGCTCAAACTAATCTACCGTTGCCAAGAATCTAGATAGTTCAAACTTCAACGGGAAGGTGTAGGCTCTTCCAAGGCATAGACCTGGCTCAGCCTGGCTTGGCGAGGGAATTTCCAAGGCTCTGGTCGTGGCGGAGTCACGAGAGTTCAAACCGTTGTTTAACAATCAACTGAATTTCTAGCTTGATAAGGACTCTTTTTCCTTGACGCACCGCTTGGCAAGCTCGACACGGCAGGCAATTCATTGTCCACGAAGCCATGAGCCACCGACCTGCGCGACTTGGCCTCATTGACTCTTGACGGCGTCGGTGAGAGTACTACACTGGGTAAGCTGATCGGGCGACTAGTCTCGGCAGTTGAAATTCCAGGAATGAATCTTTGGAATATCGGGCGGAGCATGGGGAGACAAGCTGAACTCTCTGTGTTAGCGCTCACTTGGGGGTAGAGCTTGTGACCTTTGCTTAGGTAGGTAGGTACCTGAAAATACTGCCACGTTGATCTCGACTCCTCCCCAGATCATGCTGAGGGCAATCTCTTTTGGAAATTCTTTCGTTTTGGGATCGTAGTGGATGGCCTGGATCAGGATAAAAACCGAGGCAATGCAGACTCTTGTGAGCGTCAGCAGATGCAGGCAACAGCAAGAAGAGGGGAGGCATACATGATTCCAGAGGTAAAAAGGCCAACTACAGCGAGCTTTTTGGTCCACGGTAAATGCATCTTTGCTACTTCAATGATAGGCAAGACCAGGATAATGCAGTCCATCAAACAGTGGATGAGAATTGTGCAAAAGAAGAGCGTCGGTGCATTAAGGGCACAATGAGCATCCTTGATAGTCTTGTCCCAATATGCTTGAACCGGGATACAGTGGAATATCACCATGAATGTCCTGATGGTCACCCAGATAGACACGGCGGCGATAAGGACGAGAATTGGGATGCGGATCGAGGTATAGCGAAAGATGCGCCAGTAGAAGGACAGGATTACCAGCTTTGATGCGGCTATCGATCCAGCGTAGAGCAGCTCGGTTACCCAAAGGAGGAATCTTGACTTTTCCCGTATCATATCTGCGCGAGCCTCGTCTTGGATTCCACTGAGCGACTGGCCAAGCATATAACGTGCAGCCCCTGCAGTTGTCAGCAACGCACAAAGAATTGATTCGCCCGCTCATACAAAAGATGGTGACGGAATTATAACCCGAAACGAGTACCTGAATATGTCAGCCGCAAGAAGCAAGTTTCTCAAAATACAGACGCACCCATGCCACGCAGGCTAAGTAATCATCAAACCATAGCTTCATCCTCGTCATCCTCCGGGCCTTAAGACGGAGGAGGAGTGCGATGGTCGCCCCGGTCCACGTGACTAATATTGCGATGTAAACATTGTCCTGTAACCCAGCCATGGGATGCCAATGTTTGCGAAGCTCCAACAGCCTCAGAACTCATCATGAAAGGGGCAGTGATAAGGGACGTGGGTCTTCGTAGGAAGAGCCAAGCAACATGACGACAGAATTTCTCAGCAGAGCACAAGGTTATACGGTGAGGGGAAATCTGGGGGTTGGAGAGGGATGGCGAGCTAGACTTTGTTGAGAGTAGTGAGTGATAACCCGATGACCGCCATCTCGGAGCGGATCATCCATGTGCGCTGTTGGGGGCGAGAGTTATGGTCATTGGCTCCGGCTTGTGTTTTGACACATTTATTAATATTGTAATTGACCTGTTCTTGTTTTTGGTATTGTTATATTGATATGCTGGTGAATGATCGCGTTCTTCTATAACCCTTCCCTTTCTATAAACCGCTACATTATGTATGCTCATGAAGAACAATGTCTACTTAAAAAGTTATGAATACATACAGCTAGAATGAAACAAACAAGAGTCTTGATGCAAGTACCCTCTAAACACACCCCTTCCCCAAGTTCAATAGAGCTCACCTGCCCTATTCACTCACTCTCTTCAAAACCTGCTGCGTAATCGAATTCTCCACGCTCACAACCTTTCCATCAACAACCTCAAACACAAACTCATCGAGTGAATCCCAGAATCCAACATCAAACCATGTCTGGCATCCGTTATCAAACATGCCCTCGCCTCCTTCGACCTCCGCTCGTGGGCTGATGGGCTTGATCTGGGCAACGGAACGGAATGCGATGCGTCGCGTATCACCAGATTTAGACTTTTCCTCTGTTTCGGCACCGAGTGGGTAGAGTCGGATTGTCTGACTGGCTGCAAGGATTGGATCGGCTCCTGGCAGGGAGAGGTTGGCTCGCCAGTCGACTCCGTTGACGTTCCATGACTCCAAGCCAAGTCCTGGGTGGCCCTTGTCGATAGTAAGAGTGAGGTTTGAAGTCTCGTCGGATTCATCAGCAAAGACACCGGCGTAGTTGACGGCGGCGTTCTCAACAGCGGCGTGCTCGGCAGCTGGCACGAAAATGGTTCCCACAATATCGCGAAGGGGGATGCGATCAGAAACAGCAGAAGGACCCGCCACAAGCACGGAGAATCCAATTTCATGGTCAGGCGATAGAGCAAAGACGGCGGCATAGCCAGCATTTCCACCAAGCTTGGTGTACAAATCGGAAACTCGGGTGCGGTTCGAGCCGGGAGTGACTGGCACCGTGAGGCGGTTGATCTCCCAGGGTGCGCCGACGGCATATGTCAGAGATGCAGTGCCACCGAGGGGCTTCATCCACTGTCGGGTTGTACGAGGGGAGAGGAGCTGGGAGTTGAGGATGGAGGCGCCGAGTCTTCGAAGATCGGCTGCGCTGGCGTAGATACCTCCAGAACTGAGTGATCTGTTAGCATCAAATCAAAAAGAAGAGATAAGGGGGCATACGGAGCGGTGACTTGGTTATCAAAACCCCAAGAAGACTCGGCCGGTGTGCCTGGGAGAATCAGAGCATTGACATCATGGTCGTTGGGTTCGAATGTGGTGGAACTGTTGAGGCCGAGGGGTTTAGCAAGGGCAGCCTGAACCGCTTTGTTGTAAGTGAGTCCGGTAATGCGTTGCAACACAACTCCAAGAAGGGCGAATCCAGCATCTGAATAGAGGGAGGCCCGGAATGGAAGAGCAACGGGGTGCTTCTTGTTCTTCATGATATCGAGAAAGTCTGATCGTGTTATTATACATACATTGAGTAATCGGAGCATGAAACTTACCTTTAGTAGTGCAACCCTTGGATGTGCCGTGACATGTAACAGCCTCCAGGGCTAGATGAAGTTAGCTATGCTGAAGTGACTCCGTCACGGGGGGGTGGATAACTTACGAACTCCTCCAGTCCCTCCTTGCTGCGCAGCAAGAGCACCAACAGTGACATCCTCCCACTTGATCTTACTCAAAGGATCGCTTCCAGCATTTCCAAGAAGTTCCGGCACCCAAAAAGTAACGGGATGATTAAAAATCTCCAATCCAGCGTGGGCCAAGATGGAGTAGACGGTATAGATCTTCGACACACTTCCAATGCGAAAGATTGTTCCATCATTGAGCCTGCCTGTAGTCAAGGTACTCTCCAGTTCCTTGCCAGTATGGTAATAGCTATAGAGGGACTCGTTCGTCGCAGTCGAAAAGACGTCGATGGCGAAGGCGGTTTGGGTGTCGTTCAACACTCCCATCTCGAAGAGGGCTTCGATGGCTTTGGGGAATGCGGCCTTGGCATCTTTAAAAGCTTTGCTGCTTGAAAGGTCGAAGCCGGAAGGAAGTACGGGGCCGAGAATGGGGCATTCTTCAGTCGGGAGACTCTGCCCAAGGGAGCTTAGAGCAAGGGAGAGGAGTGACAAGGAAAGGATCCTCATGATGGCAACACTGAGAACAAAAAGAAGAGGAGTTTTTGGGTTGTGAGCCTCTGTGGCTTAATGGAATGCATCTTGAATAAATTAGAGGTGGCGCCCTACTTATATCCAAAGATTCATGCAGTATCGGTTGAAGTTGTTGATGACGATGAGCTGCACCCTTGTCGTGGCTCTTGCTGGTGTTACCGGCCGCCAAGAATCAGCGCTTGTCCCCTTTTGGAGTGTTGTGCCGCTGGGGATTATTCCGAAATCCGGATTCCGGACTTCGGATTTACTTTCGGGGCAGCTGAGCAGACAATTCCCTATGCGATTTGATACCTCTTGATGCCATTTCTTGTTTCTATATGGCATTTTCCGAATGAAAGGTTTTTGTTCATTTAATTTTTCGGATCCAGATCTAGTTGAGTAGTCCTATTGTTGCTCTTTCTACTTCCTGAGCAGTTCCGTCGCTGGAGGCAGCTACCTAGTCACGTGAACAATTTGCTGCACTCTCAACCTTTGGAGTCACCAATGATAGATTATCGTGGCTACGTACTGGAACGCCACCGAAACTATTATCCATCCTACCATCTTCAATTCCAAGAATCATGCATAGACGCCAAGTTCAGCTCAAGAATTTGGCCTCCAGTAACCTGGGGAAATGCCAGAGCTGAAATCGGCCCTGCGTCATGGGCGCTCGGAAACTCCAGATTGGGTAAAGCGCCGTCTTCATTTCCGTGACTGCGCCGCGAGACATGCGCCCAGTTTTCTGTGGCACAGGGCTGGGGCTGTGCAAAACCCGCGGTAGGATGGAGATTATTGTGGGGGATCGCCCTCTTGGCTGTTTCGTGCGAATTCCGTGTCGGCGGTGATGCACGGAGTTGGTTTGGGTGATGCAGAGATCCTTACCGGTAGTCTTAAAAATGAGCATAACTTAGGTGTGTATTTTAATGTATAGAGCTTATTGGCTGTCCGTATGTCCTTCATTTACCGAGCTCTACGCTTATTTTGGATTAGGGGGGCGGTATTGACCGCATAGGTTGTTAATCAGTGATTAGAAGACCCAAGCGATGGAAGTCAGCTTTCCGCCTTCAACGACGTGAAAACTTACTGCCTTCGATGTAAGGATAGACACTCAGCTGGAACCACCGATTCTAAAGGACCTGTGCCTTTCAAAGCACCATTTTCTACGCTATATTAGAGCTGTGAATTGGAGTTGTCCACATCGTCGTGAAGTGAGCCTACCCTGCACCAGTACCACTTGCGCGGGGTAAAAAAAAGTAAGACACTGATAAGCCATAGTCACTGGGAGGAGTCAGCTGTATTTTATCACCTTGCGACCGCGTCGCGTCGCATCGAGAGAACAAATATCTTGACGTCATGGATTTTAACGCAAGCTTTCATTAAACTTGGTAAGATCGTGATTCTTCTTGATTCACAATTAATAGCACCCGGATCTTCTTCACCGATCATGTCAATTCTGCGCGGCATCCTCATCTGCGAGTACATCCTTGGAGGGCTTCCTCGTCTCACCTCTTGGCCACTCACCTCCCTCCACCAGAAGATCTATCACAAATCACAGATTACGGCCCCTCACCTCTATCCCGTCTTCCCATTTTGCCAACAAAATCAGATAAAATGGCACATGTCTTACGTGGGAGCCCTCATGCTCTTGGAAGCTTTACTCCTCACACTACCTCAAACCCGACGCAGTCTTGCAGCACTCTTCATGAACACATTTCTCACGGGGGCTGGATGGTGGAGCCAAATGAAAGCTGGACTGCCATATTGGCTTCCTATCACTAATTTCTTCCTGGGAAGTCTCATATTTATGCGGGACATGTAAGAAACAACAACAACAACGTCTTATTATTCTATAATACCAGCACTTTGCTGGGCTTGAGAAGGAGAGTGGAGATGCTATTAAGGTAGTAGACCTCAAGGAACAGGTCAGACTGGGGAATTAATCGCGCAGATCAACTTCAAAAAGTTCCACCGGGCCGCGGACTCAGCATAGAGCCGCTCCCTGCTTCCAGTGGGTGACGTCAAAGTCGGGGTAAGGGAAAGCCGTGATGTTGATCAACTCGGACAGGGGAGTGACCTTGCCGTGAGCGGGAAAGACGCTGAGAGGACGGTTAGTGTTACATCCCTAACAATGAGTTGTACAATACTCACATAGCATCGCGGCTAAGGCCATCACCGAGGATCTGGTTCAACCATTGTCGCATCAGACCCTGATTGGAGATCTCGGCATCCAATCCCGCCTCCCAAGCATCAGCCTCAAAGGCGACAATGGTAGAGTTGGCGGTGGGACATCTCTCAGTGATGGTGACATATGACCAGTCGGAGGCATGCACGGCCTGCTGCTCCCAGTTGAACCATGCCTGAATCTTGCTGTCACGGTGGACATAGGGGTGGGTTTGGCTATATCGCATTAGTTGTGGCTCTTTGTTGAGTGTTTCTTACTTACTTGAAGGTCACGAAAGTAGCACCAGGGATGCTGGACCAGTAGTCGACGGCCATGTCGGGAATGATGAGTTTGGCGCCAGCAGCGACGTAATCGGCGGTTCCTCCGGCGTGATCACCGTGGTGATGAGTAGGCTAGATCTCGTCAATGGGATGCCTGTAATAATCATTGGGACTATAGCTTACCGCGACGTGAGTGATGGGCTTCTTCAGGTTCTCAGCAACCCACTGCATCACAGCTTGGCTCCATTGAGGGGGTGCATCGCACACAATGACCTCGTTCTCGAACTCAATAACCAGTTGCTTGACACCCATCTCATCACCATCGTCGACAATGACCCAGTGAACGTAAGGAAGATCCTTCAGCGGAGTCTCAACCTTGAGGTTCTCGATACTAGCATTCTTGAAGGCGGTTCCGAGCATGTTGGTGTTGAACTCGGTAACCACTCCATCAAGCACACCTGGAATCTTCTTCGGTCCACTCTTGGGGGCAAAGCTCTTCTCCTCATCAATACCGTCAAAGAAACCCTTAGGAAATTTGGGGTTGAGGGTGACCTCCTCAATGATAAAGTCTTCAAGCACCTGGTTGAGGTTCTGGGCGGTTGAGTTGTAGATGGTCTGCACAAGGTGGGGGAACTGAATGCCCTTGACCTTCTTGTAGTCGGAGAGGTAGAGGTCCTTAGTGGATTCGCCGTAGATGGGGTGCTGCTCGGCTGTGCGGATGATGTAGGGGACCTTTGACTTGGGGTCGAGGATGACGGTGATCTCACGGCTGGGATCATAGACTATTGATTGTTAGTGTTATCGATATTGGAGTATGCAATTCTCCTACCAGCTGGGAACTCGATTCCGTTGATGTCAACCGTGATGGCCGAAATCGACTTGGTATCCCTCATCTGCAAGTGGTTAGCGACTTATTCAACTGGAATGCAGTAAAACTTACACGGTAGATCAGATGGGGCGAGAACGTCTGAGCCTGCACGATCAAGTTGTAGGTCAGAGCAGCTGTGAAAGTCAATAATTGTGTGATAAAAATAAAGGGGAGACTCATACAATCAACATAACCAGGGGCAAGCTCCTGAGGGAGGTAAATCTGGTTGTTTCCCTTGACATAGCAAGCAAACCCATCCTTGCCTTCATTCACAACCAGTGAAAACTCAAGAGGCTTGAGCTCCTGCGATCCCCAATACCAATGGTCTAGTGTTGTTAGCGCAAAGTTGAGACTGGGCGAGTGCCGGACTTACTCGAGGGAACAAGACGGCGGTCGATCCGCTGCTCCAGGAACCCCTGGTCCACTCTAAAGGAGATGTTCTGTGACCCAGAGGTTGCGACGTAGGTGTCGGCTCGCGTGAGCTCGTAGCTCTGCATAAGGCTGCGGGAGCGGAAGATTCTAAACTAGTTAGTATACCCTCGGCGGTTTCAGGGATGAGTGGCGTACCGTGGAGAGTGGTAGGTCAACCCCTTGATTTCTCCAATCTTGTCTTCACCTCCAAGTGCATCAAGCGCTTCGTTGAGAAGATCTTGAGGAGAGCATGATGCCTTGGGTAAGGCGGTTGCGCTCACGGCAGAGGCGAGGCCTAGGAGAGTTGTCAGGAGTTGCCCGACAGCCATTGTTGAAGTTGAGAGACAAAAGAGTGAGTTGAAGGTACAAGATGCAGATCGATGTCGATTGAGGTACTGATTAACATTCTTCTAGAACTTCTTATATACGAGCAACTCTTGATTCTATTTCTGGGGTTGACGAATTTACGTTGCATCACATCTGGTCTCGACTCATCCATCTTACGAGCGGTACTTGTCTCGTCCCTTTTTCCGTGCATATATGATGACAAACTATTCATCAGATTACAAAAGCATCTCTTCTAGCATAAAAAACAAGTCCAACTCAGGGCTCAGCCTCATCCTGATGACGTCCATTATCGCAACCATAGACTGATCATGTTGCGCGTCCTAAGTGGTCAGCACTAAGGGGAAGATTGATCGACGTATCCACTAGCCTTTTTTTTAAGGTTACCATACTTAGTAATCTTTGCGGTTTAGTCTGCCCGTGGCGTAAATTAGCACCGGTGGGCGGCTCGTTATTAAAGGCCGCGCTCCGTTCTGAAAAAGCGTGTTTGGGCACGTCGAGAGCGGCCCTGATTCCTTGGCCGCTACCGCATTTTCTTGTCCCCTCATAACAAAAACAGGAAGGAGTACATACGATGAGCCCTTCTGGAGAGAGCGCGGTGGAGACGCGCCTTAACCGCACCTGCGAGGTACTCCCGTCGTCTCCCCTGCATTGAGAAAGTCGTTCAGCTAATGCATATGTCAGGGGTGTAGGAGGAGGAAGATTAAGTGCATTCCTGACCCCTCCGAGACGGATTTGTTGTCGAAAAGATGCACTCGATGCACCAAGTTGGATCTTGACTGTGTTTTTCACGCTCCTGCGACAAAGAGGAGACGAAGACGGAATGAGACGCGGATTCGTGAGCTTGAGCAGAAACTCGAGGAGGTTCAGCGATCTGTTGCTAGAGAGCAGAGGGCAGAACTCTGGACCCCTTCGACATCGGAAGCTTCGACGACTCCGGCAAGCGCCAATGAGCAATTGTTGGCTTCTAGTCGAATCCCGGCCACGTCCCCAGGACGCCCTGTCTCCCGTGAGATCCCCGACCAACTACCCGCCAAGGAGGATCCCGTCGCTCGGGGAATTATCGATGAATCCCTAGCCGAAGAGCTGTGCGTTCAATTCTGCACTGAGCTCCTACCGCGGTATCCCCTGATTCTACCCCCGGTTCCCCTCTCTTGGCGCGCTCTGCAACAGCATCGCCCAGCACTCTTCCGGGCGATGCTCGCGACGGCTTCAAGCTGTTTCAAGCCGAGTCTTTGGAAATCATTGTTCCAAGATGCGGAGAGATATGTCATGGAGCAGGCCATGATTTTTGGTCGGAAATCGCTCGATCTTATCCAGGCGGCGCTGGTTCTCGCGACTTGGAGTCATCCTCCAGACAGATTTCAAGACCTCAATTTTGGCCAGTTTGTCAATATTGCAGCGACCATGGTGATTGACTTGCGGTCTTCGAATGACAAGCGATATCAGATTCCATCGTCTGATAGCGATGCTGCACAGACTGGGGGGTATTTGGAGGCGGCGAGAACATTTTTCTGCTTGCTACCTGCTCTGCTCAAGGTACGACTTGATTATCGCTCGTGAATGATTTGGGGCCTAACTCAATTCTTAGTATTGCGATGGCGTTTCGTCGACCAAACACCCTTCGCTGGGGGTCCTGGGTGAGGGACTGTACAAACATCCTGGATCCTCGATCCATTGCACACATTGGGGACCGTCGCCTCGCAGCATGGATTCGACTGCAGAGACTGGCCGAAGAGAGCCTCACAATGGTTGGATTAGACGAGGGCTCATCCATCAACTTTTCAGACGCACGCACTCGCCTCATTCTCAAGGGAGGCTTTGAGCGAGTCAAGGAATGGAGACGAAACCTCCCCGACGACATCATGACTGGTAAGATGGGTTCCTCACTCTTTTACTTTGGCTAACAGGTAAAGAAACCCTCGAAATACATCACTACATGATTCTACTCAACTTTTTGTGAACCCGGTCTCTACGACAACCACGAACTCCAAGACTTTCGACCACCATACGCCATCCACACATTGCCCTCCACAGACGTCTTTACTCGAGACTCGCCGCAGTTTGTAGACGCGCGGATAGAGTGTCTAGATATTGCACACAACCTCATCAACATGTTCCTTCGTCTCGCAGGCGATGGTTTACGGCAAGTGCCAGTGATTGTCTTCACGAGAATGATGTACGCGGTCGTTGTCATCATCAAGCTAGAAGTGTTTAACAGACCTTCTTCCGAGGTTGGATACATGTCAAAGGGGGACCACATGTCTGCCATAGATATGCTTCGTCGCATTCTCGCGTGTCTCGCGACTGCAGCTGATGGATCGCGATTCCGTGTCCCAGCCACGTTTCATGCTGTGCTTCAGAGGCTACTGAGTCGATGTGGAGAGAGTTTCTCACGGTTACACATGGGACAGGATGAAATCATCGAGCCCTTGATGAACCTCCAAGTCGACGAGTCAAGACACGAACGATCCATCACTCCTCCAGCCATTTCGAGGGAACCACCAGCCCCAGATCATCAAGCATTTGCCATTGACCCCGCGCTTCAGCACATGGAGGTTCCTTCGTTTCAGGATCCATCGATACCCTTTAATGACTTGTTTCAAAGTGCGCCGGATGATGCTGCGGCCATGATGTTTTGGAATAGTTTTCTTGGGGATGGGTATTTCCCTATGAATCCTGAGCAGGGTGGATGTGATAATGGTATGATACACTATTAGCATACGGACTACGGAGAAATAAGTAGTCTTTAATATTGATAAATAAATTGTAATAATAGTTAAGCAGATCGAAGATAGACTCCTCTCGTATGGGGGCCTGTGTTGAACCAAGCTTGGCTCATTGGGTTTGCGACATTTAAGGGGCCTAGTTTTTTCTCTACACTCTCGTCTCTTACCAGAAGTGAATTCCTGCCAGTGTAACTTCATTGTATCACTGCCAAGTTCTTCATCATTCTGCCTGTAGGGCTGTCTCCCCTTGGCAACCCCGCTTCAATGAGGAGTGGCGTGATCCATGAGAGCGGGCCTAGCACCCAGGCCGTCCCCGCATTGATGAGCCCGCTAGCACGATAATGGGCCTTCAATAAGAAGTTAAGTACGGGTTCCAGATCGAGGGAGGAACGGAGGCAGCTTTGGCTAAGTCTAAAATGGAGTATGTCTGGCCTGTCTCACATTGGTTGGACCGATCTTTCTGCCTTGGAGGTTTATGCCAGCCCCCAATTCAGCCTCGGTCTCCATGGACATTTTCAACCCCCATGGAGATAGACCGGGCTCTGCTTGTTCCGGCCCGCTCCGGCATTTTGCCGCTCGTATCTCTGCCTGTCCCTCAGCCCGTCAGCATGAGGGCTGAGGTGAAATCAGGCTCCGCTTAGGAATTGCTTCAACTGCATCTTACGAGAGCCTCCAGGTTTAAGATTCTCGGATTAGAGCAAGCGAGGCATATTTTTACCAGCCAGACACAAGATACCTTAGCATACACCATCACAAATACCCGTCAGCCACCATGGGTGAGCCAAGATATGGCCGCATCCACCTCCGCCCCACGCCTTCAGGCCCCGAGTTCCTCCCAGTTCCACCCCCATACCCTTCTGGAAGAGGCGAATACTATTCCGATGATGATAGGTATATCATAGAAGGAGAACGAGTTCCCAGGAGATCAACAACTCACCAGATCCCTTCACCTCCACCAGTCCGCCGCCAGCGTGCTGCTTCTGGTGACCCTCCCCAACACGCATATGTCGAAACTGCTGGAGATAGACGTGGCAGAGGGGAATCGGGAATCAGTATGGACCCCCGAGTTCCTTCCCCTCCTCGACCTAATCGACATCGGGAGAAGCGGCCCAAAGATGAGCGCAGGTTGTCCTACCAGGGAGACTTTCCAAGACATGGCCCTATGGTGCCGCCTCCCCAGTCACCACCACCACCACGAGGGGGTCGGAAAAGATCTTCAACGACAACGACCCGTAGGTCTCGACCGATCACGCCAGAGGTATCAAACCCAAGCAGCGACCAAGAGCTGCTTTCTCCACCTACCAACGTCCGGAATGTATCCCCTCTTGGCAACGCTTCTATGCAGCTGCAGCGTTCAAAGAGCGAGAGGATCTCCAATCCTTCTAGGCCGAGTCTGACTCCGGCTTACAGCGATTGGGCGAGACGGTCCTGGTCTAACGTCTCTGGGTCGTCATACCTTGGTGACAAGACGTATCAGTATCGGCCGCTTAAGGAGCAGTCTATCAGACTGATCAGGATCTCTCCGGAAAGAAAGACAATGATCAAGTGTGAGATCATCCACGTATCTCTTGAAGATCCTCCTCGATATGTCGCCGTGTCGTACGCGTGGGGAGACCCAAGGGATACGCGTAGGATCGAGATCGAAGGGTGCCCCATCTCTGTCTCTGCCAGCCTTCACGGTGCTTTCCAAGCATTGCGTCAAAGAGTAGAGTCGGTGTTGGTGTGGGTGGATGCTCTGTCCATTGACCAGCAGAATCGAGATGAGCGAGCTGAGCAGGTCCAGCTCATGTCTGACATCTACTCGAATGCCGAGTCTATGGCGATTTGGCTGGGCCCCGAGGAAGATGATAGCTCGAGTGCTGTGGATTTTCTTGGCCAGGTAGCTACTCAAGCCAAATACCCAGACAAGGTCTCGCGCCTTCTGGCAGCTGGAGCGAGAAACGGAGATCTCGCGGCTGTGGTATCTTTGTTCGAAAGAGATTACTGGAGACGACTATGGGTTGTTCAAGAGGTCTTCAATGCACGAGAAATCTACGTGTATTGCGGACCTACCAAACTCTCCTGGGACGCCTATCAACTGGCGTCAGACGCCTTCAGCGAACACCGGGGCGATATGGCATTTGGAAATGACCAGATCGCAGGGAGACGCGCCGTTACCTCACCGGATCAGTTTAGCTACGCGCAGGTTCTGATATACCAAGGTCCGGCTAGCCTTCCCGACCTCCGAGCTTACATGGGAGATGGAGAAGGAGCTCTGCTTGAGATTCTGCGAGCGTGTCGAAGAAAGCTGGCTTCGGATCCGAGAGATAAGCTCTTTGGACTTCTTGGTGTCTTGCCCGATGAGATACGCAATGAGTTCCGTGCCGACTATAACCTCCCGGTCAAGGATGTCTACACTGAGGTGGTCGACTACCTCCTCAAGACGACACAATGTCTGGACGTTATCTGCGAGGCTATTCACTTTCCGGTACACATGAGTTCAGCAAACTTACCTTCGTTCGTCCCGGACTGGTCACATATCCCGCAAACGACGTCTTTGGCCTGCAAGTTCGGCTTCTCCGCAGCAGGGTCCTCCAAGGCTCGCTGTGCATTCCTCGATGAGCGGCTGAACAAGCTGGAAATCTCAGCAATTCCCCTAGATACGATAAAGAACAAGGGGATCGCAGTTGGCACACTCTGTAACTTGGGAGACTACCTCATGGCCTTTTTGCACTGGAGAGCCCTTCTCCTCGATAGTTACAGAGACGAGGACGATGAATCTAGGCAGAGGGCGGAGGAGGATCTGGCCACAACCTTGTCACTCGGACAGATCCCATCGCCATACAACTGGCCGAGCGAGTGGCGAACGGCGTGCTACAGTATCTTTGCCAACCTGATCCACGAGCGACTGCCGTATCTACCCCTGGATCGGACATTGTTCGACTACCTCAACGTGGCAGTCGCGGTACGACCCGAGGCAAGGAGGGAGTATTTGCAAAGACACTTTGGCGATAGAATGATGGGACGATGCTTCTGTATTACACAAGAGAAGAGGATAGGAATGGGTACAGGGTTCATGCTCCCCGGGGACCAAGTTGTCGTGCCTTTGGGCTGCTCGACACCTATCCTGTTGAGGCCTGAAGGGACTCGTGGTGAATATCGCTTTGTGGGAGATGTGTATATTAGCGGGTATATGAGCGGGAGGGCAGCTGAGCAGTGGAAAGCAGGGAAGAGGAGTTTGAAGAAGTATGTACTTCATTGAATATGTCGAGGGTAGAGAGGTTTAGGAAAGGAGGGCGAGGCTTAAGATAGGTTTGGTGGAAATCGCCGAGAATGTGATATATTAAATAGCGAGACATTAAGAGATGTTGTATTTACTCCGTTTAGAGCCATAGAAGCTGAGTTTTGGAAAGGGAATTTGGTGACCATCGCATGCCGGATGGCCCGACGGTGCCTCGCTCAGAAAATTTAGGGGCATTTCTGCTTTAGAATTGTAAATGTTTCCATGTTAAAGGGTTGAGTCTTTCAAAGACGTCTGTAGTATACCCAGTCCATTAAGATTGTTTAATATTGTTAATAATAAGAGTTAGAAGAGTAGATTTACTAATATGTGAAGATATAGGCTCTATCGGTAGGCAACGCTAAATCCGTAAATAGTAACTAATTTTTAGTATACTTATTATATATATTAAATTCAGAAAGTAAAATAATAACAAGATTATATTAGCTTCTACTAAGTAATAGCATTCATAACCTAGGGTAACCTAATCTAGCTAATCTTTAGTATAAGGAGCTTTTAGGACTTTACCAACCAGGCTCACTTTGTAATCAGTCCCGTACACTTAGTCTCTATATCTGTCGGTGAGGGAAGTTCCTTAATAATTACGCACCTTGTATTTCGGTGTTAATAGGCTCAAAATCTGCACAGAGAGAGAATCAGGTTTCATATCACTTACGTGCGTGCGGGCTTGAGTTCGCCAAAATACTCGAGATAGACTTCATTCATGGCGGCAAAATCATCCCTTGCAGTGAGGAAGACATCCACCTCTACCACATCGTTCAAACTAGAGCCGGCTGCTTCAAGAACACGTCCCAAGTTCTCAATGGTTTGGCGCTACGGCGATGGGACATTAGTCGGGCCAAAGCGCTTAGGGTCATTCGTTCGGGTACTTACAGTGCGATCTTTGACCGTCCCACTGACCATCTGGCCAGTTGCCGGATTCTTGCCAATTTGACCAGAACAAAAGACGAAGCCATTGGCTACAATGGCCTGACTGTAGACAGTACGAGGCACTGGCGCCTTGTCGGTCAGGATAGGAGTTCGGGTGGGCATGATGCTGGGAATAACAGATAGTAAAGAAACACGGGCCATTTGCTTGCTTATCCGGGGTCCTTCTTTGCATTTTATACGTCATAACTATTATTTGGAGTAGAAACTCATTTGTTCGTCTCTGGGTGTGAATACTCGGGGGCGGCACCCGAGCTGCCGGTGTCTCCATCCGATTACCTCGTCATCTCGGCCCTCTGTTGCGAGGAGGGTTCCCAACCACTTCTTGCTGAAAGGTCGGAGAGATGGCTTATCTCTTGGTTGTTTCTTTCACTTGGTCAAATACATGCTGTAGTTTATTGAACTAATGGCTATCTACGGGCATCGGGCGTTGTCAGTTCACGACTTTGTCGGCAGGGCGGCTTGGATATTCAACTGCGATGCGAGAGGGTCAACCGAAGCGATGGGAAAGATAATAATAGCATTCAAGTAACTCCATTACTCTGTTTATCCTCCAAATAAGACTCATCAGTCTGTGAACAGCTTTGCAAACGCTTCGGCGCTTGTGCTTCCTCAGCTCAATATGATGCCTAAATTCCAGCCTGCGTCGGCAGCTTCCCTATCAACCATTGACCTGAATTCTTAGTTGGAGACTGCAACAGCCAGCAGAACAGCAGCAGCGGGCTCGACCACAAGCCTGGGCCTTTCAAAGATGAGCCTTGTTGCCTCGATGATGTCCTCCGATACAGCATACATCCCACTGACGAGTCTTCGCTCGTAAATGATTTTCCAAGGGAGTTCCCTAAGCCGTAAGTCGGCATGTTGTAGCCAAATCGGCTAACTTGGAAAAGAAGTTGACTTATCTTTGGACTCGGTTCTGGCTCAGCCACTCAATGGCGTATCTCATGGTCCGCACAGCGGTAGCTTCCTCGGGACCTGTGGCCGAGATTTGGAACGGCAAAGACAATGGTTAACCTATAAGACACCCGGTGAGCAGAAACACATGGGTTCCGAGTCGAACCAAAAGATACAGCCAACCTTGCCCACGTTCACTTTTTGTTTTTCACTGGCAAACATGCTGCGTCAAAAACACTACGTCGTCATCGGTGCCGGCGTCATCGGCCTGACGACCGCCTTGGAGCTAAAGCGCCGTGAGCGTTTAGCTCAAGTTACAATTTTGGCAAAGGAAGTACCTGGTGACACTGATCCTACCTACTGTTCGGCTTGGGCGGGAGCGAATTGGGTCTCCTGTGCTACTGATAACGGCCCGCACGAGGACTGGGACCGGGCAACTTATCTCGAACTTGAGAAGCTGTCGTGTTCACGGCCAGAAGCAGGGGTCCGCAAGATGACGCTACGATCAGTCTACGATGAAGATATCGACACAGTTGGTATTCTGAGCAAAGGTACTGGCAAGATCTGGTATGAAGACCTTGCGGGTCTTCACTATTTAAAGCCCGATGAGCTTCCAGAAGGCGCGAAATTTGGATATGATATATCTACATTCATCATCGACACACCGCGGTATTTGCTTTGGTATGCACTTCCCGACATGAATTATTTTGTGATCGCTAATAGCGCTTAGGCTCCAAGACGAGTTGAAACAGTTGGGAGTTAAGATCCAGCAGACCGTTGTCGATAACGTCAGTGACATTTCCGAAACAATCCCAGAGGTCTCTGCAGTGTTCAACTGCACTGGTCTCGGAGCCTTTTCTCTAGGAGGAGTCCAAGACAAAGCTGTGTATCCCTCAAAGGTTCAAGCATTCCTTTCGCAGCGGATCTCTAGCTTTGCTAATCGAATGACACAGGGCCAAATCCTTGTAGTGGAAGCTCCCCCTAGAGGCATCAACAGAATGACCTTCAGATCCGATCATAGACTTGGGACCTACAATACGCATGGTTTTCCTCGGGGAGAGGATGCTGCAATTCTTGGTGGTTGCAAGTTCAATGATGATTGGAGCGGAGCATTTGATCTAGAGGCCGGCGAGGAGATCAAGCGCCGATGCTGCGCACTAGTGCCTGAACTTGGGAAGCCAGAAGATCTGAAGGTTCTCGCACAGGGGGTGGGACTTCGACGTAAGTGTAATTGTCGTCCATAGTGACAAATATATTGACATCCGAGGAGCATGTAGAAGGGGAGGTCCTCGAGTAGGAATGGAGGAAAAGGACGGCTTGACTATTATCCATAATTATGGAGCAGCAGGTGCAGGATACCAGGCATCTTGGTAAGGTTCTTCCCGAACATAACTTGAAAATCTTTTTCTAATCTATCTTTTTTTTTTTACCTCAGGGGCATGGCGAAGGCGGCAGCAGATCTTCTGGGGCGGGCAACGAAGCTATAAGCCGCCGACAGGTTGACATAATCGGCAAATAAGTTGAAGCGTCACACGAGGCGGTTACCAAGTCAGGGTTAAAAAGCCTCTACTTACTCCGCTGGCTGCTCGAGGAGAGTGGGTAGATTACAATGTATTAAATATATTAGGATAAGATATTAACTTAAGCTTTAATTTTATAATATATTATTAATGACATCTATTATTAAAAATCTTATTAAAAGAGGCTAATATTATACCACCGACCCCCGCACCCTTACTATTAAGTCACCGACTCCATCATCATGTCAGGCACTATTCTATCCGACGGCCGCGTAGCCATCGTGACTGGCTCCGGCCGCGGTCTAGGACGGGAGTCCGCCCTCCTCCTCACCCGCCTAGCCCCTCAGTAGTCATCAACAGCACCACGGCCGAAACAGCCCAAAAGACGGTCGATGACATCACCAATGCCGGCGGCAAGGCCATCAAGGGCGAGCCGCACAACATCTTGGTCAACTCCGTTGCGCCCGTTGGCCTCACGCTCGGCACGGAGGCGCATGTCCACGACGCGACGAGAGCAGTCATGGACAAGTATATGTCGCCCGGCCGTGTGGAGCTGACGGAGGCGTGGCTAGCCCCCAAGGATAATAAAGTCACTAGAGATGCTTTCGCAGCGGTTAGCAAGTTTGTCACTCAGATCTTTCTGGCCGAGACTAAGGGCTTCCTGGGCTCTGCGGGTTAGGATTGGAACGTCGAGGCCATCAGAGACAACTGGGACCAGGTGGTGGATCTTCAACGCGACGCGTGTGATTGTTCCTCGCCGGTTAGGCTCCTACAATGGTGTTATGATATGTTAGCGAGTACACCTATCTCCCCGACTCTCCTACTTCTCGGTCCGTCCATGCCTCACAATATCAGCCGCTTCCAGAATCCAATACCTCTCGGGTGCCTTCCCCTCCGCCGCAATCTCAGCCGCCCTCACCGCCGCATGCGCAATCTCCTGCCCTTTCTGAGCGAGAGAATCCTGCACATGACTGCTGACCTTGCCGATACCCCGGATGACCTTGTCGGAGAAGCCTTCTAGCAGTCTACCCTCCTCCTTGCGCTCACCCATGATGAGGCCCGGCTTGAGAATGATGGAGTTTTCGAACTCGAGGTCGCGGATGGCGTCTTCAACGCCGTTCTTCATCTTGTTGTATGCGATAGAGGAGTTTGGCCAGCCACGGGTACGGGTGGCGGAAATAAAGACAAAGGTCTTGACTCCCGCTGCCTTTGCGGCTTTAGCCAGCTCCACGTTCAGGTCATGGTCTATCTTCCACTGGCTGGCAACATCGCCGGCTTGGGCACGCGTGGTCCCCAAAGCTGAAAAGACGGTATGTGGGATGGGAGAGAGCGTCAATAACTTGGGGGCCCAGGTATTTACATCGGCATCGACGAGGGCAGTGAGGTTTTGGGGGCTAGGTTCGGAGGCGGGCTTGGGGGCTCGACGGGAGATTGTCGTAGTCTGGACGGAGGGGATGGATAGCAAGTTATTGAGGATGTGGGAACCCACAAGGCCTGTGCTCCCGAAGAGGGTGGTTGTGGAGAAGGGGTAGTTGAGAGTTGACATGATGGAGTGGTTGTGTTGTGGTGTTGCTGCAAGAGATGCCATGGCGTATAAGAGGGCGTAGCAGCAAGAGAGACGAAACCACTGTCGTCAAGGGGGTGGGTATTGTGGCTGATGGCCAAGCACGAATGAGATATAGACTTTGAGTCTCTACACTTGAATACTATCCCGCGGCCGTGTTCCGAATACCACAGCTTCAATTCCAGGGGGCAAGTCCTAGGGGTCCATGCCCGCCGGAGGCATTAGTGTTAACCCCGGGCCAAATCTCCGCATATAGAAGCCTACCTACATTAGTTCGCAGTAGTCGGGCCGGCATTTGGACGACCAATCATAGGGCATGAGCTAAATCCCGGCACTAGGTAGTCAAAATCCCGACCACCTCCTTCTCAACCTCTCCCCATCCCCACCACCGCCCTCGATCCCCATCTCTGCCTCATCCCGACACTCGATAAACTGGGAGCAAACCCGGCCCCCGATATCCGATCCTGAAAGAAAAATGGAAGGGCAAAAATGCCGAACTGCCGGCCAAACTAAGCAGGTCGTGCATCCCGTGCCGCGACCGCAAGACCAAGTGCGACGCGCCGATTCGGGGACGGCCTTGCAGCAACTGTACCCGCAAGTCCTGGCATGACAGGTGTATTCTTCCGAAGAGGAAACGCCGAGAGGTGTTGGTCTCCCGTGATCCTTAGGAGATGTGTGCTGATTTGTTGTTGTAGAAACCCAGCGCAGAAGGCGAGGACTCGGGCCCGGCAGTCTCCGCTGAGTATTCTGCCAGCTCACCAGGAGAATGACCAAGTGAGTCTTCTGCAATCAGGCAGATATCCCCCCCACTGCTGGAGTCTCTGGTCTAGATAACCAGGGCGGCCGTCGGTGGTACACCTGTACTGCCATCTACAGCCGTTCCTGTGTTCATGTCACATCTCGTCTAATCAGTGGCTGGCTAGATCTCGGCGCCTCCCAATGTCTTACCCAGCGGTAGCTCACCTGAATCAACGATTGTCGCAAAGACGAATGCCCTCGCCGACAAGTCGAATGAATGCCGAGATCCAACAAAGTACCAGATTAGCCTGAACTACCTCAACATTCTAGAACAAGTAGAAGACGATGGGACTCACAATCGCGACCAATCCAACTGCCTCGCCGAGGGCCTTGTCGACGAGAGTCCCAACTCGGCAAGCAACTCTAGCAACTCGTTTGGATACTCAAATACAGTGTCCCAACAGCTCGACCCTGTTGATCAGGCCTTCCTCGTGAACAAGGGCGTCTTTGATCTCCCTCCTCAGCACTGCATGCAAGTCTATGTTACCTGGCGCTTAGCCCTCCACTGACAACCATCTAGTGAGGCGATCCTCCGAGCTTACTTTGACTTTGTCGATCCCTTTGCGCCCATCATGGACAGAGTTGGTTTCATTCGTTCCTACAACTCCGGGTGCTATTCCCTCTTCCTGATGCACGCCACCCTCGCCAGTGGCGCCCTCCACGTATCTCGGAATATTATTCTAGAATGCGGATTCGGAAGTCGGCTAGAAGCGCAGGCCAGCTTCTCCTCCAGAGCGACGCTTCTCTACGACTTTGGGTGTGAGACGAACTCTCTGCATCTGCTGCAGGGGTCTGTGCTGCTGGGGGCCGTGGTGATCACCTTTGCCGTCGACAAGGATTGCCACTACTGGCTGTACAACTCGGTTCGTCTGATAACGAGGACCGATATGCATAGGAAGTAAGCTACGTGTTTCGCTCGGGATGTTTAACTAGAACTAATCATCATAGTGTCACCAGCGAAGGAGAGGATACGAACGTGTCCAAGCTCTACAGGAGAATGTGGTGGACTCTCTACGTAAGCATCCCCCATCTCATAATCACTTTTTCTTATACCAGTCAGTGCCGTGACGTACACTTTACGTACATAGGCGCCCAGAGGACCAGCCTCGTCAGCCAACTAAAGTGCAACCTCACCCTCCTCACCCCCCAAGACTGGGAACCCGAGATCATCCCCGAAGACTGCTCTTCGCTCTTGAAGCCACTGAAGAGCCAGCAGATGTCGGCGTTTATATCATCCTGCCAGCTTGCAGTGACGGGTGCGTATTTCTAGACCTGGACTTTGGCTGGACCCAGCTAATAGTTCAGTGAACCAATGCCTGACTGATCACCACGACCGGGACCCCGAGAGTGTGGTTCAGCCCCTCGAATCCTGGCGGGTTTCTCTCCGGGAGACTCTCCAGATGAGCAGCCAGTCACAGCTCGACATGACGTCTTCGTTTCTGCTGGCGAGCAGCTACCGCTTCGAGTGTATCCTTCTTCGTCTTTTGCGTCCCAAGTGGCAGTCTCTAGACCCGGCAAGAAGCGAGTGGGCCAGACGTCAGCTTCGCTACGCCATGTTTGAGCTTGATACCATCACAGGGAGGATGTTAGCCTGCAACACCCTCTTGGAAGCGCCGGTTGCATTGTAGGTTTCTCTAGACAGTTTGGCCCCCCCCCTGTTTCTAACTTTATTTGCAGTTGCACCTGCATACCTATTCTGCTCGCCCTCCATGTCGAGACCGTGCTCGACACTACCGAATCCGAGCTCAATCAGTCCATGTCTCGAATATCCATCAGTAGGGTGTTATTGATCCTCAAGCACATGAAGGAGATCCCGTCGATAGCGCAGGTGCTGCCGGTGTTTGAACAGGTTCTCGCAAAGCACAGCCTCATCTCGCCCTCGGCGGATGCTGGTGATTCGAATGCGGTCGAGGCACGTACAGAACCTACTCCCAAGGAAGGATATGATGCGGCGTGGCGTGGGGGGGTTCCTACGACAGGGTGGCCGGACCTTGTTGAATTTGATGATCCCATGCTCGGGGATCTGTCCATCTTTGAATCCCTGTTCGCTTCGTAATAGCTGCGATAATAGTCGTAGTTAAAGTATAATAAAGCTGTATTTAAGTGCAGGTACTTGACTGATTATGTCTTGCTAACAATCCGCATCGCCGCAAATCAGCAAGCATCGTCATTTACGAACTACAGCACGAAATTGCGAACCGCCGGGATTCCGTCTCCTACTGAGTGACTGGCGGAGATAAGATGAAATGATTGCAGTAACGCCGCCGAATAAAGTTCAGTTCAGCTGCTGCCAAGGGTACCGCTCGTCTGCTTGGTCTCGGTTAGTCCAACTAATTACTGTAACTAGTTGGTTAGTTTCCGGCATTTACCCCTAATCATCTCCGTCTCGGGAATATGAAAGCAACTCCGCCGGGATTTTCGCAAAGGTACAAGTCGACACCAATTGTTTTGGGCTTCCAGACCGCTCAGCCATAAATGTCGGCGAGCATCGCACAACTATAGCGACAACATACCTGAAAATCAGATCAGTCAAAATTTCATTCAACACCTACCGTGCAACAATGGCCAACAACAACAACACCAACGTCAAGCTTAGCTTCACAGAGTTTTACAACGTCATTGACGGGAAACTCGCAACAACCAAGGAGACCATCCAGGGCGTGAACCCCTCTACCCTGCAGGAGAACCCCCCTGTGCCTGTCTCGACCCGAGAGGATGTCGACAGGGCTGTCAAGGCCGCCAAGAGAGCGTCTGAAGCCTGGGCTGATGTTCCGTACAAGGAGAGACAGAGCATCGTGGCCAAGTTCGCGGATGGCATCGACGCCGTCAAGGATGAACTTGCTCTTCTGTTGACCAAGGAGCAAGGAAAGCCTGTAGGTGTCTTTACTCTGTTCGAGAAGATGTGTCTCTGACAAGAACTGTAGCTCCAACTAGCGACTATGGAGATAGGCACGTCTGTTCAGTTCCTCAAGGGTTATTCCCAGCTGCCTGATCCTGAGGAGGTGATTGAGGACACGCCGGGTCGTCGGGTCGTCACCAAATACGTCCCTCTTGGTTCGTCACCTAGCGATGGGAGGTCTACCCGTGGTATTAATGGTTGATAGGTGTTGCTGTTGGCATAGTGCCTTGGAACTGCAAGTAAACTGCCCCAGATGCTTATTTTACGCAAAGCTAACGCTCCAAAGTCCCTGTTTCTCTAGGTAAAACGCCTGCCCCTTTCAAGTATATAAATTAATCTCGAGACAGCCATTGCCAAACTCGGCCCTGCCCTCATTGCGGGAAATACCTTTATTCTCAAGCCATCGTATGTCCCAAACTATTCCATCAAGACGGCCTAGTAACCCATCGACAGCCCTTTCACCCCCTACTGCAACCTGAAACTCGCAGAGCTAGGCCTCAAGTACTTCCCGCCGGGTGTGTTTCAGGCGTTGAGCGGGAACGATGATCTCGGCCCCTGGCTAACCGCCCATCCCGGCGTGGACAAGGTGAGCTTTACGGGATCTACGGGAACCGGGAAGCGAGTCTTGCAGAGTGCTGCGGGGACGCTCAAGCGCGTGACTCTCGAGCTGTGAGTCAACCTTTGATAATCAAGCGGTCAAGGACTGACGTACACAGTGGTGGGAATGATCCGGCTATTATCTGCAATGATGTCGATGTCAAGGCGATTGCCCCCAAGGTTTGTTCTCCAATAGAGTTTCAAGCAATGTGCTAATCATTATCACGCTAGCTTGCCATTTCATCGCTGTTAAACTCGGGCCAGGTAGGATGTTGATACTTCCAGAGTGAGCATGCTAATATGAAATTCCTAGATCTGCATCGCAATCAAGCGAATCTACATCCACGAGTCCATCTACGACGACCTGCTAAAGGAGCTGGTAGCAGAGGTTGAGAAGCTTAGTGTGGGCGACGGACTGGACAGTGGCGTTGCTCTTGGCCCCGTCCAGAATCACCTCCAGTTCGAGAGGGTGAAGGAACTGCTTGCCGACATCCAATCTCAAAACCTCAAGCTTGCAACTGGGTCAACGGGCCCGTCGACTGCGGGAAAAGGATACTTTATCACCCCGACTGTTGTGGACAATCCCCCGGATGATTCTAGAATTGTGATTGAGGAGCCGTTCGGTATGTTTCCCCTCGCAGTTTTAGGGAACGACGCCTAATGTTACTCAGGTCCCGTCTTCCCAGTACTGAAGTGGAAGGACGAAGAGGATGTCCTCAGGCGTGCCAACGATAGTCCCATGGGTCTCGGTGCTTCTGTCTGGACTAGAGACCTGAAGCGAGCGGAGAGGCTCGCCGGGAAACTAAAGGCAGGGACGGTTTGGATCAACACCCATCTCGAGCTTCAGCCAAATGTTCCCTTTGGGGGCGCTAAGCAGAGTGGTATTGGGGCCGAGCATGGACTTGAGGGAATCAAGTCGTATTGCAACACAAAGTCTATATTTGTCACGGCTACTTGAGCAATTCGACGACAGGGCCTGGAAGATTGTTACTTTGCTCTTACTGTATTGCGTCTATAGTAGCTCTTACTGTATTATGTCTATAGTACCACTTAATTTAAAGTTCTGATGGCCAGCTTAAAGAGATAAGTACCCCGCTCCGAGGCCAGTAGCTGAAACTAGGCTAGGAATGCTGCCTTGGGGCGACGGCGTCGTCCACGTCTGCTACGTCTGCTTCAAAGACACCCGCGGTTACCTTTTCGATTACAGGGTACCGGCATATTTGTCAAAGCCTCAGTTAAGCATACCGTAGCCCGCATAGCTATAGAGTTTATTTCCCATCTCACCCAATAACCGTGTGTTAAACGCCATATACTTGCGGACTTTCTAGCCTTGGAGTTGCGTCGGACCGGGCTCTCTCCTCGTGGACGGACTTACGCGGACTTGGCATTCCTCTTGCCGAGTCGGTATAGGACTCACATAGCGACACGACATGGCTCAAAGTCCTTTCAACCCTCCAAACGAATCAATCGATGAATATTATGACGACTTGATGTCACTCGGATGGGCCCTGTGAGCGTACGGACACCCTCTTCTTGGGCGCTAAGGATAAACCAAGGGGCAACTAGAAGAGCTCATCTTCTTGTATAGGTCATAAGCCTTGGACTGTCAGTTGTGGTTGCCTGTCAGCTTGCAGTTATTTTCATCCTAAACGCCGAGAGCTAGTTACGCATCTTCTCTCTACTCCATGATCCGATGACAACTCAACGATCAGTGATGGAGTTTTGAAAATCATGGCCGATACTTGCCTTTGGAGAGAATGGTACACGGCTATCAATGTGCTGGCTGTTTCTGAAGGGTTCTTGTTTAACCTTTCCAACCCTTGTGATGTATGCGCTACGTAGTGTTCAACGGCGGGATTTTAACGATGGGAATTTGGTGCTGGGAATTTGATGCCGGGAATTTGATACCGGGAATTCAGCCCCTAGAGAGAAGGACGCCTGTCCCCGCTCCAAAAAGACTAGCTACAGTAACAACGTGAAAGCTAAAGAATGCCTGTAATAAAAAAGCGGTAAAAACCAAATACTGGCTCACAATGGCAGGAGACAAGCACCATCGGCTCAAAGTCGTCACGGTGGGAAGGTCGCAGAGTGAACATGACCAGAGGGACATAAAGACGAGTAGGCTATTTAGAAGGTTGAAGTTGACGCAGCTTATTGTGTCTCGCCTCACAAATGGACTATTCTTATCCACATGTGAGGGATTGGACGTGTCCGGTGATCTGATCGTTTTGATAGAACCAGGTTCCTCCCAAATGTCGCCGTACATGCTGATCCAGGTTCCTACACCGGTCCTAGTACTCTTTCTTCCATTGCTTGGCCGCATACATGGCGGTTTCTCATTTCTATTCCTGCCAGTCAACGGTTGGCGGTGTTTCGGCGACACGGTATCTCGGCACTTATGCAAAAGCCTTGATGCCGGCCAGGCTTCAACGGCTTTATCGGAGTTAAAGCCCAGTAGTTGGCTGAGCTGAGGCTGCTTTGAGAAACAATACTTTTATGCTTCCATATAAAATGTCTTGGAGGGTTTCCAAGTGTCGTTGGAAGACAGAATGTCAGTGTGATATCAAAGATATATCTTCAATATTTGCACACGCCTCTTGTTATCACCATTTCACTCACCATTCTTCCGTGTTGCCCGATATCACAATGCCAGGGAAATATCATCAGACCTTTTTGTTCGAGAATCTCAATGGCCCTGGCGACGCCCGCCCTACTGCCACCCAGATTCTCGAGGACGAGAATCGCGCTGACGATTTGGCGGGCAAGGTCATTATCGTCACCGGGGCTTCGTCTGGTCTTGGCGCCGAGACAGTCCGCGTCTTGTCCACCACAGGAGCCACCATCTTCGGAGCTGTGCGCGACGTCGAAAAGGGAGAGAGACCCCTGGGTGATTTAACGCAGTCGGATAAGGTGCATCTCCTTCCATTAGACCTCGGAAGTCTCGACAGTGTGCGCAGCTTTGCGAAGGAGTTCCGCTCACAGAGTAACCAACTTAACATTTTGGTCAACAATGCTGGTGTCATGGGGGTGCCTGAGGGAACAACCCAGGACGGTTTCGAAACTCATTTTGGCACCAACCATCTTGGGCACTTTTTTCTCTTCTGGCTGTTGAAGGATTTGCTCATAGAAAGCTCGAGCTCTGACTTTGCCTCTCGGGTTATCAATATCAGCAGTTCGGAACACCGCCAGAGCGCGGTCCATCTCAACAATGTCAACCTCAAGGCAGAATACAACCCCTTTCTTGCCTACGGCCAGTCTAAAACAGCCAATATTCACATGGCGAATCAAATCGAGCGACTCTATGGTTCCCAAGATGTGCATGGCCTCGCCCTCGCTCCCGGTGGGGTTCAGACGTCAATCGGTCAGCACCTGAGTGAGGAGGCGAAAGCGTTGTTTGCGGATCCCAAAGTACAAATCTTTTTGAAGAGCGTGGAACAGGGAGTAGCTACCACCATTTTTGCGGCTGTGGGAAGGGAGCTGGAAGGAAAGGGTGGCATATACCTTGAAAACTGCGGGATTGCCTCGCCAGCTCCTGAGAATGCTATCCCGACTGATTATGGCTACGCGCCCCAGGCCTTCGACCAGAAGGAGGAAGAGAACTTGTGGCAGCTTAGCCTTGAGCTGGTGGGAGAAAAGTAGGCCTAAAGATTGTGAACAGTTGAGCCTTCTTCGTAGTGCAGCCCCAGTCTAAATTGTGCATCTCCTAGGGTTGATTGAGTACCTGTTTATCTAGCAGTCAAAGTCAGAATCACAGAAATAGACTTGATGATTTTTAGACATGGATCTTGTATTATTGGGCCAGTCGACATGAACATGTTCAAAAGAGTTCAGTGATTCTGCATGCATCATGGGCGCCTTAGGCATCAATCATGAGGGGAACCGTTTTTTTGACGCCAGCCTCATGCCTACCCAACACGGAATACACATTCCCAGTTACAACAAAGCCCAGGGCCCGATCTTACCATTATTCCAGAATGCTCTGCCTCGAGTGCCTAAAGCATTTTCAACATGAGTTCAATGGCGTGCCTCTCAAAGATCTCGGCAAGATATTCAAAAATGTCTTAATATGGAATCGGATCCCAGGCCGATACATCAGTAAACAGGCCCAAAAGGATTGCGCGATTTGCGCTCGACTTTGCACTGCAGTGTCACAACTTGGACACCTTTTTTGTTCTAATACCGATGGCCATTCACTGCAACCCTACGAAATGATTGAATCTATCGAGGTTGTCAGTTATCTTCGTTTCTGTACAGTTTCCTGGGAGCCAAAGTCAATCACGTTCGTCTTCGGATCCCATCTGAGCGCCACATTGAGTGACCTGACATTTAATTTCTACCGCCACCAAGAAGGTGAGTAAACCTCTTGAAGGGACAAATAGAAGAAAGCCGCGAGAGATCACTAACGTGGGCTGTTTGTAGTCAATGACTGGCCCTTGATGCCTCTGACAGGGAACAGTATTGACAGTGCTAGCTGCTTTCAATTCTACAGGAGCTCACTATCTGCTTGTCTACAGTCACATGAAATCTGTAGAGAAGCATACACAGGGGACACAGATGAGTGGCTCCCAAGTCGCCTGATTCAGATCCACCCCTCCCAGGCCATCAGACTGATTGAACGAGACGAATTACGGGAACGTACCCAAAACTGCACAGTGGAATATTTCACCCTGAGCCATGTCTGGGGCACGGAAAAGTTCCTCACCTTGACTACTCAAAATATGGATCAGTTAAAGCGCGAGATACAGCTCATTGAGCTTCCTAAATGCTTCCAAGAGGCTGTCATAGCAACGAGGCGGCTGGGTGGTCAATATCTCTGGATTGACTCTCTGTGGTAGGTCGTCTTGGAACCCTTCTCGAGGCATCGCAGTCTCACAATCAGTTGCTAGTATTATCCAAGACTCACCTCATGACTGGGCTATCGAATCGGAACAAATGCACCGCGTGTACTCCAACGGAATATGCAACCTGGCAGCCAGCAACCAATCGACATCCAACCGGGGCCTCTTCTGCAACCGGGATCCAACCATGGGAAGCCCCTTTACAGTTGACTCTTTCTGGAGTGATGGAACACGAGCTGAGAAATATGTCCTGAACCCAAATTTTGCCAACCTCTTCACTAGCTATGGCCCTCTCTATAGACGGGCATGGGTGGCTCAAGAACAGCAACTCAGTCCTCGCACGATCCATATGACGCCTTTCCCAGTCTGGGAGTGCAGACAAGTAATCTTGACAGAGCATTTCCCATCTACAGAGGCCTTGAGCCTATATAAAGTCAATTATATACCGACGAAGATCTCACTGAGCAGAGACGAGGACAGGTTGATAAAACACTGGACCCAGCTGACATTTCCATACAGTGGGTGTGGCTTAACCAAAGATGGTGATAGACTTATTGCTCTGTGTGGGGTTGCAAAAGTATTTTCACAGGCCTTTCGGGGTAGATACTTTGCTGGTATATGGGAAGACTTTCTGCTCGAGGGCCTATTATGGTGCACTACGGAAGAGATGTCCGAAATAGTGAGGCGAGGGGGAACAAGGCGCTGTAAGGAGTATGTTGGTAAGTGCCCACTTTCTTCTCTCATCTAGCCCACCAGAGACATGATGGCTGATTCGAGCCTGAAATCCCCCAGCGCCTTCTTGGTCTTGGGCCTCGGTAAAAGGGATTATATTGCCCTTTGACGACAAGAAAATAGATGTCCCCTTGGTTGATGTTCTCAGCGCGGAAACTCAACCAAGGAATGGGGATCCCTTTGGTCAACTTTGTGGTGGTAGCTTGACCTTGGATGGGGTTCTCTTTGAGTTCCCTCGCATTAGCGATATGCTTCAGGGTCACCAAAATTTTTGATCGAAAACCGTCCTATAATGGGGATGCCCTTGCCCTCGACGACAGCGGCGTTGATGACTATGGTGGCCTTGATACCTGGTTCCTGCCCCTCGCGGTCACCTCAGCTGCATCTAAGCACCAAGACCTAAACATATGTGGCATAATACTGCAGAAGGCTAGGGGAACTTCTGAGACTGCGGCCTACACTCGCATTGGGCGCGTCGTCGTATCTCACGACGGTGACATTGCCGGCACAGGGTGGTTGCTTCGGGGCTGGATTCCTCGGCCGTGGAGCAAGGACTGCTATCAGACTATTGAAATTGTGTAGATGGAACTGTATCGTGCTTCCTAGTAGCGAAAGAAGGCTGTTTGTTTACATGGAGAGGATAATGGGTGGCAAGCTAGGGATTTTTACTCTCTTTAGTCTCTCGAATATGGATATCCGAATTTGTTTTTCAGTTATCATTATCGCTACAAGTTATACACTATTGCTCATGTTCGCACGTCTTGTCCACTGTAGAGTTGAGCGTAACGAATTGTAGCACGAGAAGTCACGTTAAGTTCGGAGCGGATAGATACAAACATGTCCAAGCGAGGCAGAGGCAAATACAGTACATCCCTATCTTTGCTCAAGACCTCAGCTTTTACCTCTTCGACGAGATTGCAGTGGCACATGAAAGGTCCTAACCATCTGTGCACCGGGAGGGACCCGTAAAAACCACAGAGTTTCGCTAGAGGCCAAGGTTCGGACCGCGAACGCCAGAGACATCCGGTTTCTGGCAGGACACCGAGTCGTAGCAGGACTATCAGACATGGGAGGAAACATGAGCAGACTTCGGGCTCTTCTGAACACGTACTCAGGATATGTCTCGATGCCAATAAGGTAAGAAGTCTGATCGATAAAGAGGCGAATGTCTTCAGAGTTTCTACTAGGAAGACTAGGGACAAGCTGGCCCAAGAGGTTCCGCGTGTCACCAAAAGTAAATATGAGGCTATGTGTGTCTCGGGGTATTTGCGATGTCGGTTGTTGGAGAATTTGGCTCGACCTCGCGCTTACAAACATATTCTGTGGCGCCTTTGCGCTCGGGGATGAAACGTAGAGCAACGGCCGAGTGTCGCCAGTTGTCAAATTCGGCCACATCCAGTACGGCAAAGGAATAAGACCAAGCCTGAACGAGGGGAAGTTGGATGGAGAGACCGGCATTGGTAAATGTGTAGGGATATACTTCTTCGGCGTCACTTCCCTTGGGTAGCTCGGAGTATTTGCCAGAAGACTCGAATGCTGCTGGAGTGGGAGCAAGCATGCTGACCCATCCCTTTGGTACTGACTTGACCCAAGTCCAACGAAAGATGGTATGGTCGGTAGATGTCTTGACAATCTCTTCCTGTAAGCGAATAAAGTCATTCGTTCCTTCGCCACATAGCAGAGGCACGTTAATGCCGAAGATGCCGAGCATGCAATATGCCATGTCTTCGACTCTCGTAGTGACTCGTTGTGATAGCCACGACATCTTCTGGGGGACGCTCGCACGCGTGAGAGATCGACCGGTAATGAAACAGATGTCGATTCCCGTTATTGAGGCTATCCATTCCCTCAGTGACTCCGACCTGCTACCGATCTTCTGCCAGTCTTGATCAAAGAAGACCACTTCGCGTGGCGCGAGAAGCTCTTGCAAGGTCCATCCGCGCGTGAACCATCGACTTTGGCAGAAATGATCTAAGGGATCTTGACTGCTCATGCGGAGAGCCGGTACATCGGCGAGGAAGGCGTAGCATTTCTTAGCATCCCGATACCAGGCGAACATGGAGTTGATGGCCTCTGAGAGTTCCGCCGAGCTCGTTTTGTCGATATAGTTGGTGCCCACCCAGAGATATTCCAGTGAATCTTCCCGGGCCTGCTGACAAGCACCAAGAATCTTGGCGAACCCTGCCTTCTGGGAGGCAAGGTTGATGTCTTTCCAGCCTTGAAATGTGACCTCGCCCTAACCCCAGGTATGGGAGAGAATGGCGTACTTGGGGATCTGGTCTCCGAAGAACTCCTCCAGCTCCATTGTCCCCACGTTAATGGGCCGCATGTTGGCACGTTGATGACTGATCTGGGCTGTCGCGTCCTAATGTTTGGATGAACCCTCAAGACAGCAGTAGTGAGATGACTTCGAGTTACGAGGCTTAGATAGCGGGGTGTATACCTGCAGTAACACACCTCGGATGAATTGTAATCCCTTACTGTTGTAATTTGATTGTCTGCCTTGCTGAGTGCCACAAGCTCATTAGAAATTCACAGCCTGGTTTGAGAGCCTGGTTGTTGGAGGCAACCGCACTCTTGCCTTGTGGCTGAGTGGCTTAGACCTGTAGTCGCAGAAGGCTTACATCCTGTGATACCAAGACCACTGCAGGAAATCATATGACCTATTTGCACAGCCCCTGGTGCAAGATTCCCCTCATCAGGCACTCATGTGCGGTCCCAAATCGCTTATCTAGGACTACTTATTTTTCTTAACATTTCCTCTATCCACTTTTAAAGTCAAGACTAAGTTATTCTTACTCGCGATTATTTTTGATATAGCCTTCATGTCTTTCGGATTCTCTGTCGGAGACTTTTTAGCGGCCGGGAAGCTCATCAATGATATAGTCTCTTCCCTTCGCCATTCCTCAGCCTCATCCTACTAAGAGCTTATCGTCGAGCTTCATGGCCTTAAGCGCGCCTTGGACGAGATCGAGCATCTCGAATGTCCGCCTGGCCAAGAAGCAGCGCTAAATAGCGTGAAGGTTGCGGCTCTCATGTGCCAGTACCCACTTGACCAGTTTGCTTCGAAGCTAAAGAAGTACGAGAGACTTGACATCCGACCCCAACATGGCGACAGCCCGAGCACATCGGACAGGTTGAAGGGCTGGGGACGGAAGGTTCAGTGGGGTGTTGGTATGGAAAAGGATGTCGTTGAGCTTCGGGCATACATTGCAACCCACGTGGGTAGCCTGAATATGCGGCTCATCACTATCGGCCTGTTGGCGTCTCCATACCACTGATAACACGGCCTTTTCTAACTATTTGCAGATCCACAACCTTCTCGAACACGGAACAGAGTCGAACCGAAACATCTATCTTGCAAAGCAAGGTTGAGGAGGTCCGCAGCGGCGTCGTGGAATCAAGGCATGAGCAAGCGCAACAGGGCTTAATGATCACCAAGGCCTCCTCCTTGCTACAGAATCTTTCCGATTTAGTATCCATGCATGTTGACCCTTTCTTCTCTTGGAATCAGCATTGACCAGCCTCTAGCGGTATTGGAGTTCGACTAGAAACCCTGATCGGGCTTGCTCAGAACATATGGAAATCGAACCTTCAAATCATGGCTGTTGTGACTCAGCTCCAGAGCCAGCCTCCTAGGCCAGATACATCTCGAACCTGGTTCCAGGATCCTGTAAGATTCGAAGACGCGCTTGGCCGTGTCCTTCCCATCCCGTCAGAGTACGGCTGGAGTGTAGGTTGCAATTACTCACAGCACAGCTCTGGCTAATGCAACTTCATAGAAGGTACATGCGATAATTCTGGACCATTTTTCGACAGGTCCTGGGAGTGACAAAGTCAAAGCTGAGGAGTATCTGCTCTTCAACTCCCTGGACTCATCACAGACACTCTTGCAGCGTCAAACCGAGAGCCTGATCCCTGGGATGAGTATCACAATGGCTTTTATCATCGGCCGATATGGCTCCATCGCTCTAGGCAACTGCCCGAGGGTTGGATGCGTATCAAGAAAAATTGAAGCCAGCGACGCTGGAGGCAAAATCTGGTTAGTTCTGTAACCCTGGAGTCCATGCACTCCTTGGCTAAGTTGTCCTCTACCTAGCACTCTTTGTAGATGCTGGTTTAATTCTACCAACAAGAGGATAGCCTTGCCTCTGCGGCCAGAGAGAACCTCATCGAACAGATGGACGACAGGATATATTCCACGACGTCGCCTCCGTCGAAAGAGACATGCCATGACTATTCTCAACCCAATAGATGCAAGCAATTTCAACGACCAATTCGAGGAGAAGCGAGCATTCAAGAACATATTGATCCACTTTATGGATCTGCCAGTGACCCCGCCCATTGTAAGCTATTGGGGGCTCGAGAAGAATTTCGTCGGATTTACCAGATCCGAGTGTGGATGGGCCGAGACTCTGTCGAGCATGTCAGATGTTCGAAGCATTCGGACCATTCAGACCCTTCCAGAAATTCAGTATACTTCGCCTTTCGGAAAAGAGGTCTCGCGGTGCGTCGAGCTTAGCCGCAACCAGTTCTTTGATCAGTCGCATAAGCTAACCCTTCCTAGGCATCATGAGCGCTACGATACCAGGGACTATGTGTGTCCCCATCTAGATTGTTTCGAAAAATTCAGAACTATGACTCAACTCCAAAGGCATACCAGAGGCTGCTATCAGACGGATAAAATTTTTTATTGTACCGTGTCGGAGTGCGAGCACTCCAGACGGGGCAAGGGCTTCCTTCACAAGGAGGACTGGAAACTACATATGCGTGACCACATCGTGGAACGACATCTACCGGTGCCTTTTGTGGTCGCTTTGGGGGTGAGGGGGATGGCAAGCAGTGTTAAGCCAATTGACCGCTTCATATAAGACACAGGTCTGTTGTTAACACAAACTAGAAGGAGAAATATGGGGCGCAGAACGATGGCTAATGGTGTACCGAACGATTCTCGAATGGATCAATGGAATTCAATAGCAATTCGAGAAATCACTACCGCATGGATATTCATCGTCATTTGCCAATAACTCCATTTCCGGTCAGTGAAAGGGGTAGTCGTCTAACTCAAACCTTCCACCGACAGACCAACGCCCCTTTTGAACTCGCCTAGCCACTCGACATTATCAACAGGGGTCTGGTTCCAAGGGTCATCGCTTCGCCATGTTAGCCCAACTCAATGTTTCTAATCCAGAGAACTTACTCGTCGTAAAGAATCCAGCGGGCTTGGTATTTCAGTTCTTCGTCACTTGGTACATGGCTGTTTGGGTTGTTGGGCGACATGCAACTGACCACAAAGCGGGACAGTTCCCTTGTTAGCCGACGATAACTGTTGTTGTCGTTGAGGAAGAATGGGGTGACGGATATCGAGTTGATGGATGGGTTGAGATGGGAGGAGTTGAATACCGACTCGCTCATGGTGGGAGCCCAGTAGCTAGAAGGCGGCTCAGCAAAAGATTGCATGCAAGGTTGGGCACAGAACAGGCTCGTTGGTATTGTCCCGGACTGTTCCAAGCCTGCCACTGAGTTGGGTAGTTCACTTGGTAGGAATGTTCCGAGCTGAGGATCTATCGGATAAGTTTGCCTCATGAAAGAGTCGCGGTGGGCCATGTCCAGCAGATGAGGGCCTTGATCTGCCATTTCCATCTCGGAATAAAAGCGGCCCCGTTCCTTCAAAGGCCCCAGCCATTCTTTAGAATCCCAGATGAGTCTCACTAGGAACTCCATAAAGCGCTTAGACGGATTCGGAGAAGGGATTTCGAGACGACTGATGGCATGGCACGCTTCCTGCTGGAGCTCATGATCAGAGAGCTGCAGCCCCAAGCTGATGTGCATGCCGATATATTGGCAAAGCGACCCCTCTAGTTCACAACCTTCAAAGATATTCTTCTTGCTGTTGATCCTTAGTGGGCTCGTACGGGACTTGGTAAGTTGGTTCATGGGCTGGATGCGCGCCTGTTCCGCGATGTCGTGATTCGCCATCAAAAGGTCGCGTAGCCATGACGGAGCGGAGGATGGATGGTCTTCTGAGATGGCCTCGGCTCCAAATATAATTAAACAAGCTTCATATTGCATCTTCTCGTCAGATAGATCCTCGGCGTGAAGATCATGGTAGCCTCGCATGTAGTACTCCCACTCTAGCTTGATCAGTTCGTAAGCACTGCTTGGCGTGTCTGCGGGACCGGCTAGAGCTGAGAAGGGTAGAGGAGAGTTTTTCTCGTAATGGATGAGATCTATAATGGCGTTAGCTATAACACGATAAGTTACGATATAGAGCTCACATGGAGGTATGGCATTATCGAGCATGTTAATAACCGAGGGTTCAAAACCCCAGTCACCCTTCCAGTCTGCCATAGTGCAGCCGCCCTTGAAATGCAAGGCCAAGTGATCAGTCCTGCTACTCCACGACTCCATTTCAATGCCACAGAATCCACACCGGGAGCGTATGTCTTCAATCGAGGTCCTCCACGTCTCCATAGGCCACTTGATGTACTTGGCGCCATGCACCAACTTGAGATGTTGTCGAAGATGATCCTTCCGGTAAAATGTCCTCTCTTCGAATGGTCGCTCCAGGCAGGCGGAACTATTGTGGTCTTTTTAAATGACCTTGATCAGGGTTGGCATCACCACAGTAGACGCAGAGCACGCCCTCGTCGAGATGTGTCTCTACCGATCCTTTGGGTGAGCAAACCCACGCCTCCAGTGATAGATGAAGCGACTTTTCGTGGCGTTCCCAGTCGTACTTGGTCTTAAATGATTCAGTGCAAAATGTGCACTGGTAACGGCCGGATACCTGTGACCTGTTCAACCAATTTCCTCTCTGTCGTGGAGATGTCGTGCCTCGCCTCCTGCGGTTCGTGCTACGCTTCAGGTACTCCAGGGAAGAATGTGACGCGTAGGAGGAGGAGGCGGAGGCGGAGTTCCTACTGGAGCAAGAGGTCCCTGCACTACTGACAGACGATGCAGTGCCGGCCGACCTGCCGGACCGCGGTCGTGCCGGTGCTGAGGCTGAAGGTGATGTAACTGATGCCGCGACGGCCCGGGAGATGTCAGACACGGCTGCTGCCTCATGCTGAGGTGGTGAGTTCTCCCAGCGCTGCAAAGGGTTCATGTGCTCCATAGGAGCAGGTGTCGGACGCCTCGGCGGGATGTTGACTGCGCCTTGGCTGCCAGATAAGGGCTCAGCCCAGTTGAGGACATCAGGTGACACTGGCCGCAAGGTTCGGAACTTGTAGCGTCGTCGGAAATTGCCAAACCAATTGGTGATTTGTTGTCCGGAGAGACCAGTTTGAATCTGGAGCATTTCGACGTCCTTGGGGGACGGATATGGGTGGCTTTCGTGGTCTGCAAACCAATTGCGAAGGATCCTCACGGATCTGGAGGAAAAGCGAGCCCCAACCTTGGGAGGTCCTCCATCATTTTCAAGCCCGTCAGAGGACGATGATACCTTATTGGCGATTGTGATAGTGCTCCGAGGCTCACAAGCTGGATTGTGGGGTTGCCCAGACCCATCGTTCTGCTGTCCCTGTTCCATGTCGATAAAGGGCGTTGCCGGCTGGCTCAGGTCGGAGAACTCAGGACGACTCGTCATAATTGGTACGCCTTTCAACGGTCGTCTTCAATTTGGCGTTCCAGCGTGGATGCTGGAACAGTTGTCTTATCGCGAGATGTAGGAAGAAAGTTGTGGTGGGCAGAATGGTCACCAATCAACGCCAGCTAATTAGTACCGTCTCCATCCGTATCTGCGCCCTATTTTGACGTTGTGCGTCCATGACGAAGCTAATTACGCCCTGTGACCCGCGATGATTCCTAGAATCGACATTATTGGTTGCTCGCTGCTCCATCTCTCTTCTCCCCGCAAACCCAGTGAACCAGCCTGCTGTGCAAATGCCAAAGTTACACGCAGTTAGTTCTGCCGTTGACACGGGCAGTATTTAAAACCAGCAAGAATGCCCATGTAATCAACAGTCTGCTTGCTACCCCTCATCTCACAATAAAGGCGTCTCCCATCAGCCTCTATCACAATGACTTCATTCGCTATTACGATAACTTTATCCGTCCTTTCCCTCCTCCTCATCAAATATTTTATTCTAGACGCCCTTGTTCTTAGTCCCCTAAGTCGCGTGCCAGGTCCGAAAGCCTTCGCTCTCACAAAGTGGCGACTTGGCTACGAAGACTGGAGAGGAACTCGCACGCGAACAATTCAACACCTACACTCAAAATATGGTCCGGCGGTCCGCATAGGCCCTAATGAGGTTTCATTCAACAGCTTGACTGCGCTCAAGACAATCTACGGCCCCGGTAGTCGATACGGCAGGACCGCCTTTTACCGCATGTTTGATGTGTACGGTGAACAGAACTTGTTCACCTTTCACTCGATGGAAGAGCATGGCAGCCGAAAGAAGCTCTTGTCTCACGCATATTCGAAATCTACTGTTCTCAAGGCACCAACAACACAGTTGGTTGAGGAGAAGACGCGACAATACATGGAACTCCTCGACGGCGAGCCGAACCACGTGAGCGATATCTTCCATACACTGCACTACTACTCTCTCGACAATATCACCTCTTTTATCTACGGAAAACACGGGTCGACATCGGCTATGCGGGGATCAGGGACGGATCGAGCTCTGATCTCCGACATTATGCATCCCTCTCGCCGCAAGTTGTCCTGGTGTTTGGTTCATATGCCGTCAATCACAAAATGGATGTACTCTCGTACGGGATTTATGAGTCAACTGGCGAAGCCATTTCTTCCAATGCAGCAGCCAACTACGTATACTGGCATTCGGAAGTTTGCATTGCAGGCATTCGAGAATTCCCAGGCGGAAGCAGAAGCTTTCAAGCCCTCTGAGAAGACGAATGGTAAAATGCCCCCAACTCGTTTTTTTGCAAGACACTCCTATCCAATTAGACACGGAGATCGCTTCGGAGGCTAACAGAATGATCCCATGCAGGAAAAGAAAGATCCATCATCGCCCACCTCTGGCAGCACCACCAAACGCAAAAGACCAATGGGATGAAAGACATGCAGGTGGCATCCGAGTGCGCTGATCATTTTCTTGCCGGAATCGACACGACCAGTGACACTCTCATGTTTCTCATATGGTCACTGTCCTTGCCTGAGAATCAACAATTTCAGGACAAATTGAGAGATGAGGTACTCGGGCTCTCTACGGAGTCGCTGAATCAGCATGGCTATCCCAAAGCTGAAGACAGTGATCGATGCACGTATCTCCATGCCATCATCAAGGAGACACTGAGACTCTATGCGCCGCTGCCAAGTTCCGAGCCACGCTCAGTCAACAATGCATCCGTGGTGGACGGCTATAACATCCCCGCTGACACCGTTGTTAGCATGTCGCCATACATCCTCCATCGCAATCCACAAGTTTTCAAAGACCCCTTGGAATTTAACCCCGACCGCTGGCTTGGACCTGACGCTACCGAGTTGAACCGTTGGTTTTGGGCCTTTTTCGAGTGGTGGTCGTATGTGCATTGGCATGCAGTAAGTAGATTCTTTTCCATGTCCTCGTTCTATCTAACTTCTAGTAGTTTGGCCATGGCGGAAATGACGACCCTTATTGCCACGCTTTACCGAGAGTATCAGACGTCGATTGCTCCGGAATTTGAGAACGCTACGCCTGGCATCACCGCTAGGGTTGAGGTTTTCTACGATGAACGCTTCCCTAAGCTACAGGTAAATTCGAGTCTATTCGCTTCGGAACTGATTCTGATCCATCTGGCCAGGAGAATACTTGCTTGATCAAGTTCGATAGGTTGCAGAAGTGAGAGGTGGCCTAGGCTGAGGGAGATGCCGGCCTAGGGGGAGAGCCGGGGTCACAGACAGCGAACGAGGATACCTCTATACGCGGCTCCTCGTTCTTGGCACGCGTCGTACTGATTTCTCTGATATCCATCCCCCCCCCCTTTCTCTGTGGCCTACCATCCCTGTAGATTGTACGCCAGCCACGGCACTGCGATAGGCACTATGTATTTCGGGGCGAGAGTGTCGTGTTAGGGAATTCGGCATGATTGCATTGAATACTATTATTATCCCTAGCCTGCATCCCTCAATGCTGCCATGTGCAGCAACTAGGCGCCCCTCGGCAAGACTATCCCTACGCTAGGAACATATTTAAATCCTCGCCCGAGAGAGCCGGTCGTCACTATAGAAACAAAGTCTCAACATTCACCCAGCAAGAGCAGCGACATTGTTGGTCGATATTAAGTATTTCTTAATTCGTCTATGTCTATTTATGTTTTCTTTTTGGCAACTTACAGTCCAAGGAAGTTGCTGAGGTAGTCGGCCTTTCCAACGGGGACTCCCTTGGCTCGGAGAATTGAGTAGCCAGTGACGAGATGGAAGAAGAAGTTGGTCTGGCCGTGGTTGAGGACGGCGTGCTTGACTGTGACTTGGTGGGTCTTTCCAGCCCAGGGACTGTTCTGTGTTAGTATAGATCCGAGCAATAATATTGATGATACTTACAGATCGATCAGAGCCTCCTCTCGAGAGTTGACATCCTCAGGCTTGACGGCCTTCACCAGCTCGAGTGTCTTCTGCACTCGAGTGCGGAGCTCAGCAACCGTCTTCTCGGTGTTCTCAAGCAGCGTGGGCTCAACGCCAGTCAGACGACCAACGGTGATCTGGACAACCTTGCTGGTGTTCTGGACCTGGAAACTCAGAGGAAGCTGGTCCTCAACGAGGCGGGCCTCGAGGAAGTCATCGACATTGACACCCTTCTCCTTGGCGTACTCCTCGGCCTTGGCGAGGACGTGGTCGTAGGTGGTAAGACCCTTGATAAAGGTGGGGATGATGAGGTCGTAGAGAGATGTGCCGGCCATTGTGACGGATGTTTGTGAGTTGTTTGGTTGTGGAGGTTGTGGAGGTTGAGGAGTCGGTTGTTGATTGTTGTCTGAGGAGTTGAGAAGTATGCAAAGCTGCAACTTATATATCTCACTTCAAGTCAATTCTGCCCCATACATATGAGACAATTCAAATCCATAATTACTAATTCACTTGATTGTGTAATCACGGCTTTTGATCTCGTACCCGACGAGCCGACACCGGACAATAGCGGTGAGCCCATTCCGGAGCCGGAAAGAGAGCGAATAAACGAATATTACGGTTGCAATTGCTGCGGGATATGACGAATACTACGCCTTTTCCCCAATCCAGTGCCGAGGTGAGGCATGTCGTGATCATGTCGTGATGTGGGGTTGACGCAGATGTCATCACGCCATCCGCAGGTACGTGGTGTAATGATACCCCTGGAGTTTCGTGTTTCTAGATTTTTCTCTGATTTATCGGATTGATTCCTAATCAAGATCGGAATTTCCTAAGAAGTATAGAGTAACCATTCGTCGTCAAGTCCCCCGCAATGCAGTTCCGAAGTCGCCATATTTGCCAAGATAGATGCTCTAACCTAATCTCGTGGGTGCAAGAATATGATAAGCTGGCGCCCAAGTCAAGAAAAAGACGAGACAGCAGTGCAAGCCATCTTTTGGTGCAGTTATTCAATCGAGGGCTGGGCTCCAACTAAAAAGAAAGAACATAATATCAACGCATCGTAGCATTATATCCCAATAAACGCAGTGGACACACTAGTACAGGCATGTTAACTTATTCTTGTCCGAAGATAGTTAAGGAAATAGAAGAAAACTAGATAAAAGGGATCTAAAAAGATTACTGTAACTATAAAAATGTTTTTTACTATTCTATAATATTTCTAGACTATCATTGAGTGAATGCATAGTGAGCTAGTTAATACTGTCCGGCGTCTCTGCCATTCCTGAGTCTCGCTTATCTCTCGGTCGGCGTGGCCGGTTGCGAATTGACAAATGGAATGATGCCATCTGATATTCACTCTTAATCTAGTATATTAGGGACACCTAACGTTATGCGTGTCAAGACGATCTTCTAGCTCGGTTATCCCAGCTTCAACTATGATAAAGAACACGTTTCCAATACATCATAGCATCATATTCCAATGCTAACACAGTTACCTGTCAAGAGACTATGTTGGACACAGCAAGTACCATCTAGATTCGTTGGTAAGTTAGGAGATGCAGTCAAGACGCGTTATGGGATGGAATAGTGGTCAGCGGCCAAGACGGAGCTGTGGAGGAGCATATTAAACATGCAGGAAAAGAACCTTGCTCGTAGTTTACGACGAACAACATCTAGTCACTCTCCCGCTGACTACACTGGACCACATCTCTGCAAGTGTTACGTGATACATGTTAATAACACTCGTTGTACTATAGATAGAATCTTAGATACCTTTGCTATTAAGAATACGGTGATACCAAACTATGTTTGACACACTGATAGATAGGCGTGATGCATTCTACTCGAACTACTTAACCGCATGTCGTCCTCGCCCTCGCCTTTACCCTCGCCTTTTCGTTCGCGTTCGCGTTCGCCTCCCCACCATAAGCCCCATTGGAAAATCCCCTCGTCACATAAACTATGCAACACCCTGTGGGAACTCAAGTGCGAGATAATTAAGCAAGGCACGAGGACTAGAGACCATCTAGCTCTCGCCTGCTCATTGGTGGCAATGATGGTTAATTCAACCAACAACATGATGAAGTGGTTTTGGGTTTCTTGGCATCTTGGCATCGGTTATAACGTCGGCCGCACTGATCCTTGGTAGGTGACCCTTCACTGCTTGAGCCCGGCAAATGCAAGTCATCGTCGACACTCATGGTGTTTATATCGACCATCTTGTTTGTTATTCTTGCCCATAACTTCTTTTAGAGGCGTCAAAAAGTTCACAAAGTGACATTGACAGAGTCTAATACGCAAAAGCCGGACAGGCCGTTTATGGTTTTCCTCTTACTAGAATTTACAGACGCCCTTTTTGAGGGCTTTGCGTGCCAGCTCGGCACTGCCGCTTTCTTGATGAGCTCAATGCTGCTGAGCAAGCATTTGCGTTCTCCTTTCGGCTTGCAGTGCGAGAAGTAACCCCGGTCTCGGTTAGACAGGCGCCGCGGTAGTCGACAAGGGCATCGGCTTTCGTCAGCTGTGCCGCAGCCGGGCCGTCGCGCGTCGGGTCTGATGGCGGCTCATCGCTCCAATCGTGGACGATTTAGGTCGATCCGACAAACTTCCCGCAGTGTTTAAGCGGCTGCCTAGTCTTGCGTATGTACTCATGGCCTCATGAGAAAATAGAACACTTACTAATGGGTATATAAGCCTCGTGGGGTATCTTGGCATTGCGTCGATGCCCGGCCATCATGGGGGCGGACATGCTGAAAGGGGAAGGCGAGAAGGCTTTTAAAGACAACACTAATCATAACTAATAGTAGAGTAACATAACATGTAGGATTGCCTGCCGTGATGGGGAGTATATCTTGTTCTATTCGTGGAAATCATAAGCAATGCGGGGAATGTTGGTGGATTGTGTTGAGATGTGAAGATTGAGTTGTGGGGGAATGTGGAGGAAATAGAACCATGGATACTTAGCCAAGCAAGGCCAAGACGGAAGTAAGGTTAGGAAGAAACAGAGGACCACGAGAAAAACGACTCTGGGCAGAGGAGGATGAAGTAACGAGAAAATAAGATCGGAAAAGAAACCGGAAAACAAAATTATAAAAGAGCACCGATTTCTCTCTTCATTTCGTGTCATCGTCTTATCAGCAAGCAATAGCAATCACTGGCAAGCTATCATACCTCTACCAGCACCCCAGCTACAAAGCAGTTGTTTTTAATTCTTTAGTCAACATGAAGTTCACTCTTGTCACCATCTTCGCCACCTTGGCCATCACTGGTACGGCTCTGCCTACTCAGGAAGGCTTTAGCGCAGGCAAGTACTCGCTTCGAACATCAAAAAAAGAACCCCAAATCACTAACAAAACATAGCCCTCTCCTCAGCCGAAGTAAGCCTTCAGGCCTGCGACAACAAGTGCTATAACCAGTGCTACCTGGATTGGTGCATCACCCCCGACCCATTTGGCAACCTCAGCTGCATTCTTGCTTGCTCGGATATTTGCGGCTGCCTTTAAAGCTGCCATGACTCGTGAACACTATCACGTGTGGGGTGCATGTGCGGTATCATGGGAGTGCATGGGGCACTGATCGATGGTGATGAAGAACGACACTGGACGTTCTCACTGAAGCGACTGAGCAGGGGCTGGATATGTAAGGACGCTCGTTTAGGCAGATAGTCATTCCTTCTCTAGAAAACTGGCACTACCTTCTGCAATGCTCACTGCTATGTCGTTCCATGGTATGGGGCCGTGTATTATCTTTCTGTGCTCGAGCCATGGAGATGTCCACTCCCTTGATGCTGATGGGCTGTCGACATACCTCTTTGCTGGTTCATGTAATGGTTGAAGGAAATTTATTGACTGTTCTGCTTCCTATGGGGAATAGAGGATACTATAGATCCAGGGCAGTGCACCATGCATGTAAGCTTACCGTATATCCTAATCTCGCAACTTAACAAGGAACGGGCCGGCCGATCGGCGCATGAGCCACTGACGCGGCCAATTAGCTTCGACAAAGGGCTCACTTATGCTTATAGGGGTGACGAAAGGACTTTATCTGAGGTAGATCGACCATCCTCCAGCCTTCGGTGGCTTGACAATGGTGCTACTGCGCTGCAGCTTCGCATTCTCTTTTCCTAGATAGGATATCACAATGCGAGTGTCTCAAGGAAAGACACCATGGAATCCCATGCATTGAAATATATGAGAAACATTTCGCGGAGGCTGCAGGCGAAGAAGTCATGGAAAGGCAGACAGAGGCCCAGATGAAAGTCCCTGCCCAAGTATAAAGCTGAAGCATTCTCCCATCATGATTACACCAACAACAACACAGCCGGACAAACACGAGACTGCCACATGCATTCATATCTTTACAGGCTCAACACCGCGTTCATATAAACAAAAATTACCATGAAGTTTACCGCAATCGCCTCCGCTTTCCTTCTTGCCTCCTTGGGCCTCGCAGCACCACCCTCCTCCAAAGAGATGGCCCGATCCGTCACCGAGGCAGTCAACAATAGACTCGCAACCATCAAGCACAAACGGGTTGACAAGACACCCAAGGAAAAAGGCTGCCCTGGTGGCAGAGACTACAATTTCTGTGTGCCTTGGTTCTCCTTCTTCAACTGCATGTCGGGAGGTCCCAGTGCTGGTGGCATCATTCCTCAGCCTGATCCTGAGTGCCAGGTCTTTTCGAACCAGATGTGCGCTTGTTGGTGTAGCTGTGCTGAGGATCACTGCGACGAGGCTAACCTTCAGCTGCCCGAGTATTGCAAGGAGGAGTAGATGGAAGCCTTGCCGTCTAGGGATACAGGGGAAGTTGGGGATTGTATCGAAGGGATGAGCGGTGGAGGGTTTCGTTGGTTGCTTGGAAGGGGTTGCTTCACGCTCTGGATAGCGTTTACTCATCGCTGGCCGGGCGTAACATATCACGTTGAGAGATGGAGAACTTTGATTCTTATTCAATGATAACACAGACCTCCCCACACTCAATGTTATCTGCCACTGGGTTTGCCTCTAATCAGATATCTTCGTCCTTTTCGGGACTCATTAAAATCTGTATAGCTATATGAGTTGTCGAAGCCATCTCCTCAGTCTCTCTCCTCATATTCTTATCCACCCTATATGATTCGTCACGGAGCCATGTAAACCAAATCGAGAGTTGCGTACAGAGTTGTTAGAGAGAGTAACATAGAAAATGTCGGCTGAACATATTAAGAAAATATTAAGGTGACTAGGTATCTACACAAATGTGTTCGCTTGACTAGAAATACAGGGAACAAACATATTAAACATTTCAAGGCCCACCCCGGCTATGTCGCGGCTCAGCTGTATGAGCATTCACATCCAAGTCCTCCAGTGGGACATCGGATGGCCCTGTCCCGAAAGACTCTGTCTCCATAATACACTCCTGGGAACTGTGGCGTCGAGTGGTTATTCTCGTCTCATAGACCGCCTCCTCTCCTCCCTTTCTGTCAAGGGTGATCACCCTAGCCGAAGCTTCTGGTCGGTTTTTGGATTGGGTCTTGCCATTTGCTCCTGTGTAAGATGATGATCCACCATTGTTTGACTTGAGTTTTGAAGCCAGCAAGTCGATGCTTCACCACTGTTAGCTTATAGACAAGTTTAAGATGAGATGACTACTTACTATAAGACGACAGGGAAAAGGCAGAGGAGAGCGTAGGCGAACCGATCAAGCTGGCTTCCAATGTTGGCCACCTGCTGTCCCGGAGTCTTGATAGCATGAGTAACAGTTCGGAAAACACCCTGGACAGCAAGAAGAGCCACTCGAATTTCTGTGCTTCGCGCCAGATACCTGAAGAGACCAACTCGTAGCGCGGCTTGAAGAGATGCGCGCTCAGCGGCAACCAGAGTCGTGATGAGGAAATAGGCGCTGATACACTCAAGAATGGCGATGGAGCCAAAATATCCAATGTGGACGTAGTTGACGGTGACGAGATGATTTGCGTTGCCGTGTAGGATGTATTGCACCCTGAAGACGATGATGACAACTCGGACCACGACGATGACTCCGATGAAGCTCCAGAATAATCCTTGGAATACTCGCCGACGGCTTCCTGTTAGAAGCTGTTGAAGGATCATGTAACTGTACCCCAGCAATCCCACTTCTTGAATCTGATGAGGTGAAATTATCAGCATGATGTCTTATCCAAGTGTCAATATCAATATACATACCGGCCAGAGAATATCCCCAAGAGTCGAGGTCACGGCTGTGGGAATGGGTGGGTGGTTCCCATAGTTGGCGTAGTAACAGAGGCCATTTGCGATGGCTCCAGCAGCAGACGTGATGATAGGAACCAGGGCAAGAGGGGTGAACCTGGTGATACCACAAACGAGAAAGCCAAAGAAGACATTTCCCATACAGACAGTAAAGAGGATCGACCAGCTGAGTTCAAAGAACTCAGGTACTGTTGTGGTTGTCGACATTTTTTCGCTGGGCCGTTTCCGTGCTTGCAAAGGAATGATGCGAGCCGCTCGAGCCAAGACAGTGGGCGGACCCGTCAAATACAAGTATCAGTGCAGGACAGGATTCATGCATGCTTCTTCCTTCTTCAGGGGCATCCTGAGCTGTGTGCCTGGGGTAGTCTACCCAATTATCTAACGCCCCTAGACTGGTTCCAATGCACAAAGTTCGACGGGGAAGTTCCGATGTGGGCCAAAAACAGGTTCCTTGTCTGACGCCGGCTCCCAGGAACCTTGGCCCTGGGGAAAAAAGAGAGTGTGCGGAAGCTATTTCGATTGCCGACTCAGCTCTGGAACTTGGGACCCCTGGATCCGAGGCTTGGCTATTGGCCGTGCGCCCCCGTCGTAACGACTGAGCGTGGCTTTTTGGTGCTTGAGTCGTTTGCCGTGACGGCTAGTCTGGCTGCTTGGAGCTACGGGTTGGCCGATAAGCCACAGGAAATGACGAATCGAGCCATGCAGGTCATTACAAGTCGTTAAGTGCGATATGCATGGTTCTGGTGATAAGGCTGAATCGGATTTCCTGTCAGACTTCAAGTACGACATGATCTTTGCTTTTTACGACCTGGGGGATCAGTGGAGAGAGCCTGGGGAAAGCATGATGATGATCAGTGGAGAGGTTGGGGAAGGACTTGGACCACCTTGGGGTAAAAGAAAAACATGGACAGCATTTGACTGTGACTCGTACCACATGATTCCCGTGTTATTTTGGCCCCCAAGGAACCATCATCGGAGGTTGGTCGAGTGCAGTCTAGCCTGCGGAACCGTGAGCAACCCACTTCACGAAGAAACACGGGGATTGGACAATGAATTATCACTTGCCATGCTCTAGCGGTCGTTAGCAGGGCGAGAACGGGCGTGATACGAATGTCCTAGACTAGCACTAGTCCTAATCTCGAACATTCGCCGGAAGGTTAACTGCTCCTGTCACGGAAATTCGTCTGCGACTGACTCAAGACCCGATCTGAGACAGATCTCTTGCCGCAGAATAGCCGTTTCTTTACATCTGCCGTCGAGAAGGCTATTGTCACGCGTCTCATGGCGTGTTTAGACTTGCCCAAGGAGGGAATGGAGCAGCTCGTCGGCCAACTGAAGGACGCAACCCTCCTTCGTCACCAGCGCCATCCGAGCAACCAAGCGTCGGACAGTGGCTTGCGCTAGCTGTTGCGCCAAAGGCTTGTCCCTGTCTCGAAAGAGCCGCTCTTTGCGCACCTGGCGCTCAAAGAGGAGCTTGAACCCGTCAGCTGAACCTGACAGACATGCCACATGTCACCCACACGCGCGTGTCTGTCTGTCAAACCAACTCGTCGGATTGTGAACGGATACCTCCGTAATTACACTCTAGCTTGGCAGGGGTCTTTGTCTCGAGTGTCCGCTTAATAATTTAGCACAGACTCGGCTTTTGAATCTGCTCTCTCTTTAGCGTGGCCTTAGCACGAGGTTTATTGAGGCTTGACAATGACTGGCGTTCCAGACTCTCAAATAGTCGATGCACCGGTTGACTTTCCAAGTGGTTCGTTCACCTCTATGGAGTCTTATCTAGTAGAACTTGCTCTAAGCTTTCGGTGGAGAGATTAGAGAATGGGAAACAACAAATCCGCTTGTGAAGGTGGTGGGCTGTGTCCGAGCAACGACTCGACTCATTCACCCACATCCTCCACTCAAACCCCATGTTTTGAGTCTGGGCCTTCAGCCGTTGCGAGACCCTCTGTGGATACACACTCCAGGCGGGGAAGACGGAAGAGGGGACGGTTGATTTTCAGGCTGGGGCATATAAATAAGGTCCAGGAGAAGTTGTTCTTGTGGCAAATTCTGCTTGACAGGGATTTTTTCGTAAGGGGCACTGACGCCGGATATTTCTACCTATTTGTCCCAGCTTGGTTAAATATGACCTTCAGGTCGCCATCGCTTCTCAATCTATCATATCTCAACTGAGTAAGAACATTGAGATCCAATCACGAGTAAACCTTGTCATGTCAATGAATGGCATTGATTGGGAGGTAGTTACCTTGCCATTGGGTCTGAGGAAATTACCATCTCAGCGTTGCCGTGGCCCGAAACTATCAGGTTAATCACGACCAAGAGATTCAGCTTGTCATTTCCCTCTCTTCTACCTCCAGTCCACCCTTGAAGCAGAGCATGCTATGCGTTTCCGCTGATTTAGGTAATGCGTATCTAATATTTTCTTGACTCGCGTGCCAAGGCATACAAGGCGCAAGTTCTCCATCGCGCTCAGACAGGGAGAATAAGGCGCATTGTCGTGAGTGGAACCAGTGACAAATTATTAAGTAAAGTGCACATTTCCGGATATCAAGAGACTTGAGCCGTCGATATCCCTCCATAAAATGAGAGATGGATCTCTTTACATGATCGCTTCGTCTGGTTGCCTACTCATTCCGATGCTGATCTCCTTGTGATAACAGCACGGAAGAAGAGGTAAATTTCCCTTCGACTCTCTAAAAATTGGCAGAAGAGTCACAACTATGGCCCCAAAGAATGCCCAAATAAATGTCACCACGATCCATCCCGTGAAGAATTGTTTGCTGAAGACATAAGACGTTCCATACATTGGGATCGGCCAGAGACTACACGCGATTAGCACCATTCATATGATGATATAGATCACGGCTTACATGGTGAGAGAAATAGCAATGAACAAGGCTGCGCCGAGAGCATAGTTTCGTGCAACATAGAGTTCCTTCTCGATGCTTTGGAGATTCACCAACTCAGCCTCTGTTCTCTCCTGTGCAGTCTTAAGCGCAACACCCTCGGTTTGGGCCTTGACGTCAAACCCAGAGTCATCAACCTGCTGGAGCTCCTTGAACTTTTCGAAGTCGTAATTCTCGGGTTTTAGGTATGTGATAAGTGGCGTTAGGATGATGGGTGCGGTCAAAGCTAGCATGTTGCCCGCAACTGTTGGGATGAAGTCGGATAACGTGGTGATAGTCACCGTTCCGTGCTTGTGGTATGCTACGCCAATCCAAGTTGAAATGCTGGCGAGTGAGCTGATGATTGGTACCAAAACAATGGCGTATTTGCTCTGCTTTTTCCAGAATAGTGTGCAAGCACTGGGAATCACGGCACCTAAAAAGCATCAGAACTGTAGAGTCGACATTGCCGGACAGCATACCATCGATAAGAATGCCAATGGCCGTTACGATAAAGGTGACAGAGAAACCTGCGTAGGTAAGACCGACAGCGACACATGCAGTCAACAAGCCAAAGCTAACAACCGCGATGTGAGAGATGAAAACCAGCTTCTCTCCAGTCGCCTCGGGGTTGATATATGAACGATAAAAGTCATATGTGACCAAGCTGGTTACGGCGACAGTTTCTAATTCTGTTAGACCTTGGTAGCTGCGTTTCTAACTCGCAGTCTCACCTGAACTCATGGCACTTGTGATGGCCTGGAACACCATGAGTAGAACGGCTACAACGCCGCCTTTACCCATGATTGTGTATGCTGTATATGGCATGACCAGGGCTGAGTTGATTTCAGCTGGTGATAGGGGAGTCGGATACGTAGGCTTAACAATTAGCATGTGTTGGCCGTGACTGGCGTCAAACAAAACCACTCACCAGGAGGGTGTATGCTCCAAGGCGGCGCCCCCAAGGCCAAAGGTAGTTGCGATACAAAATGGGATACTGAACTATTCTCTTGTCAGCTTCAAATTGTTTCTACTTCCCTGTAGACATACCCAACAGAGGGATCCTAGAAGATACCCAGCAACCGTGGATTTGGGATCAGCGGCAATCGCCTTTTGGAAAAGCCTGGCTTTCTCATTAGCATCCCAACAAAGATGGTTATAGAATTACTCACTGAGAATCGACGGTGGCAGAGAAGCCGCCGCCCAAGAAGATGAGACCGACCAGACCGCCATAAAAACTTCTCATGGTCAAGAGTTCACCGCCCGCGTTGCCGTCTACAGGGCGAATCTCTGATGCGTCCTTAAGGAGCTCCCACATTCTTCCGGGTGACCCGACGTGATCTGAGGTCGTGTACATGACGAACATGGACGCTAGCATAATGATGTAAATGATGACGGTGTGCACTATTCAGAGAAGCGTGAGCAAAGAGAGCACACTGTAGAGGAGAACTGGATTATACAAACCCCATTCCGTGAGAAACGTAGCTTTGATACCGCCAAACAATGTGTAGATACAAACTCCCAGAGGAAATAGAAAGCACACAGCAATTTTGTTCATGCCAGTCACGAGATGAAAAACGTCGGCTCCGCCGACCAGAAGATTGACTGCAATGAAGATCTGGTAGATCAATGAGTAGACGGCCAACACGATGTGACCCGGAGCTCCATAACGGTGCTTGACAAGCTCCAAGAAGGTGTGCGCGTTTGGGGCCTTTCTCTTGAGCTCGATGGCCAAGACTGCGAATGTTAAGATGGGAACTGAACACCCAGCTCCGTACCTACTCTAGTCAGTCTATGTTGAAGAATGGGGCACAGTGTGTCTCATACCAGAAAGTGGACGCGATTCCATATGAGTACCCAAACGTTGTCGACGTCAGAAGTGTAGCGCTCAGTGTCCAGGAGGACACGACGGACGACGCTATGAGACCAGCCTTGATTGAGCGTTTGGCGGTAAGATACATCTCCGAGTCTTGGACCTCCGAGAAATATCTCTTGAGAGCAAAAGTCGTGAGACTCATGAGGATGGCAAATATGCCACCTGAGAGCTGTCAGCGGAAGAGCGAATGCAAGAGTTGGCGCCCATACCTAACCCCACGATGATCCCATATCCCGCACCGGAATCAAAGATGGGGAATATTCCTGTCTCAGACATCGTGTAGTCGTTGACCAGATCAAAGCCCAAGAATAATCTGCAAGAGGGGATCCAGTAGGTCTTGGAGAACTTAAATCCATGCAAGAGCCACGAGGTTATCCCACTCCACGGTGGATCAAGTCGGCATCAAATAGCTGCAAAGGCGTGACAGCTCAGGTCAATGGCGAAACATCAAGGATATCCATCCAACTCATCCGTACTACCCCTGCGAGGCGGAAATATTTCCCTGTCCATAAGGCCGTCGAAATAGACGAATCATCTCGTCTATAAAACCCCCCATCATCAGCCTTTAGTAGCACACTACTTCGCCTCGTACCCAACCAGAAACGTCCTCTCCCCCTCTGATACAGTAACACACAACACTTTCGACAGAAAACCCCTCACCATGCAGAGTTTCAAAGCTGAGCAGGCTCGCGTCCAGGCTAACAAGCGGTGGGCGGAAGAGCCCAAGCCGGATACACCTTTGGGATGGGTCAAGCGTGCCAGAGAAGTAGCAGACATTCTCAAGCTCGACGCAGCCGAGCGTGATGCGGCTGGCAAGACCCCATTTGCGGAAGTTCAGCTCCTCAAGGACGCTGGTCTCGCCAATCTCCTCGGTCCCCGCGAGTTTGGCGGTGGAGGAGAGACCTGGCAAACTTCATACAAGGTGACTACAGAGATTGCCAAGGCTGATGGAAGCATCGGCCACTTGCTTGGTAACCACTACTCATGGTATGACCTGCATCTTCTCGCTATCCCGTGAGATGTCACTGACGCAGAAAAGGTTCTGGAGCTCCCAAATCCTCGGAACGCCCCTGCAAGCCCGCCGCTGGCTCCGGGAGTTCACCGAAGGCAACTATTATCTTGGCGGTGCGGTAAACCCTCGCAACGCAGACATGATTGCTCGGGACGAGGGGGACTCGCTTGTCTTCAACGGTGACAAGTTCTTCTCCACTGGTACGTCTTCCTTCTAGCTCTGGCCGATATTTCCGGTGCTAAATCCTTCCTTTCTCCGCAATGCAGGGGGCGTTATCAGTGACGTGACCGTTTTGGAGGGGGTCCTTGAGGATGAGGCAAAGACCCATGTTTTTGCCTATGTCTCCACAAAGGACCCTGGGATTTCGTTCAAGGGAGACTGGGACGTTATCGGACAACGCTTAACGGTGATTTTGAGTCAGCTACTTAGGAGGTTCGAGCTAACTTGGGCTGTAGGAATCTGGTGGTTGTGTCATCCGCAACGTCCGTGTCTCCTGGGAGCACATTACCGGTTATGAAAACAAAGAGCTCACACCCCGGGACGCATACCATGACTTCATTCTACCACCGGTACAGCTTCAGTTTGCCGCTGTTCACGTTGGTGTAGGTATTGGGGCGCTTGAAGCCGCCACCGAGTACACTCGCACTCGCACTCGAGCTTGGCCGTACGGCGGAGATGACAAGGCCAAGGCTACAGACGAGTGGTATATCCGGGAAGGCTATGGACGCTTACAAGCGTCACTTTGGGCAGCCGAGGCCCTCCTGGATCTCACGGCGGAACGCATATCCAAGCTGATCCATGCTCCCAGAGAGGAGCTTACCCAGGAAGCACGTGGCGAGATTGCAGTCCGCAAGTAGATCCCCCCTTGTCGTCGCGAATACTCACTAACCCAAATCAGAGGTAGCAGCATCAAAAGCAACCGCAATCGAAGCCGCCATCAACGTCAGCAGCAAGTTCTTCGAGCTAACAGGCGCCTCATCCGGCTTGTCAAAGTACGGCTTTGACAGGTTCTGGCGCAACACTCGCCGTAAGTGGAAACCGTTGGACATTCGCTGTACCGCGCTAAAATGACGTCTAGTTCACTCTCTGCACGACCCAATCGCTTACAAGTTTCGTGAAGTGGGCAGTTGGGCCTTGCTGGGGGAGATCCCTGAACCGAGCTGGTACACTTAGGCGGGGGATCCATGGATTGCGCGAAATTAGGAATGACGAGTCACTAGGGGGTTTTAACGTTGTATGTTTGAGTCAGTTTGTCTGGATGACAGGTTCGGATTTAGCCAGTTGTGTATATCCGAACAGACCGACTCCCTTGTCCAAAAGGCGCAGCCCACCTCTCTTCTGGCAGACTGCCGGGCATGTTAGTTATGAAAGTCGTTGAATAAAACATCACCCTAAATTCCTACAACCGGATTGGCCATTTACGCTATTCTACTTTCTCGATCTTGCCAGTCTTGACATCATAGATGTATCCTGTAATAGGAACATCGAGCAACAAGGGGTTCTTCTTTACAATGGCAATATCATCCAGAACACTCTTTCTCAAATCCCCGAATGGCAAGAAAGCAATGTGCTCAGCATCTTCCTTCAACTCATCCCGGATCTTGTCTTTGAGCTCGACATCAGAAAATGTCAGCATGCCGCACTCAGTCTAATTAGCTGTTAGCGTTTCCCATGGTGGTTTAAATCATTTATAATTTCCTACATGGTGGACAATGACAATCTCTCGTGTGCCAAGGAGTTGCTGCGAGATGACGAGAGACCGAATTGCGTCAATGGTACGACCCCCGGCATTTCGAATGACATGAGCGTCGCCTTCTTCCAGCCCAAGCACTTTAGCCGGGTCAAGGCGAGCATCCATGCACGCTACAACTGCCACCTTGCTAAACAGAGCCTAATTAGATTGGTCAAACGGACAATCGGCTGTGAATTCCTTACCGTCCTGGCGGAAGAGGTAGGTCGCCTTTGTTGAATTGGGCCGCATATTTCTGATTTGCGGCTTCAAATTCAGGGATAACTGAGCGGACAAAAGACATGGCTGGGGGATAGGACAACAGTTTGCTTGGGGGTCGAAAGCAGCCAAGTCTAAGAGTCGTCCCATTTTATAAATTCGAAATTCCGCGTCAATCATCCTTCAGGGGTGGGGTTGAGCTGAATGAGGTCTAGCATAGATAGTCGTCATTTTGGATTGTGCTTCGCAATCTTGCAGGATTTCCCACTTGCCGCAGACTGCTAGGATAGATCATTAGCAGCAATTGCAGACCGAGCTACCGGACCCATTCTTTGTGGACATCCTCTGAGGCTGATATCTTGCTTCCCAGGTGCGTTATCACTTAGCTCGTTCCTCCTATGAATAATGCCATCTATCTTTGTTCGGTTTTTTATGAGATCACAGGACCCTTGTAAGGCTGTAAAGTAATAGTCAATCCCATCCCGACTCTTGACACTGGCATTGATCCGAAACTAGGGAACGGAGACGCTGTGTTCCTCAGCCCGTGTTAAAGTATGCCATAACGTCAGTTCCTGTTTTTCAGTCAATACAACACAAAAGGTGCAGGCTCTAAATGATTAAAATAGGAAGCTCGGCAGGGAGGCTCGGGGTGGGGATACAGTGCTCTTCATGTAAACCATTCCTTGCCAAGACCGGGGGTACAGGGTATTTGTGCCAACTACTGACACTCACTCAGCACACATCGGAATAAGACCCTGGAATCACCACGGGATTGGAGAGAGAGAGTCCTACGTTGGTTACTTAGAAAATTAGTTATAGAAATACTTGAGTTTAGGCAGCCGGATATGAGACAACTGACCCCAGCCTGGTTTCATAAAATGTACAACGCAGTATAGCGTGTATCACACGTAGCAGAACTTTCTGGGAACGGGTTAAAAGACCCCCTTTACTCTTATGCCATAAATGAGTATTTATTTGAGCCTACCCAAAGGTAAGTGTAATGATCGTGATTATTATATCACTTACTTATGAAAACGAATGTTGATGATCTGTTTGCTGACAATGTCCCTGTTGACTGGACAACGCGGGATAAAATATGGCTGCCTAACAGGGATACCATTATTCCTCCTTTCGGACTATCAGACAATCGTCTTTCCATGTCGATTCTTGCAGCCTAGAATCAAGACCCAATACTCTCCAGGCAGCAAATAATAGCCCCGATACAAAAGAACGAGTCTTTGGGAGCTTGAGATTACGCGGCACATCAGACAAGATGACGCACCAGCCTCGCCTCCCCGTTGAGCTTATTCTGCAAATTGTGGAAGCTTCGTTGTCTATCGCAAACCCCCACGCTATAGTCGATGTATCACTACCCGAAGTCCAATTACTAGTCGCTTGGTCACAGGTCTGTCGCGCGACCTATGCGACTGCGGCTCGGCTGTTAAGACAGCACTGTGTCTACTTGGACAGTCATCAAAGGATCCAGAAGTTCTGGAACTGCTTGTCCTTTGCCAAGACATCTGCCCCCAGCACGAACCTACCGCAAATCACATCTCTCGAAGACACCTCGTCTCTTTACCTTGGCGTTTGTACCCCGAATCCTCAAGAGTCGGCGTCTCTTGGGTCGCTCATCCGCCAGGTACTCTTTGAGCTCGGCGGCTCAGTACGCCGACTGATCTTGGAGTTACCAGCTCCTAGGTTTGCCCAGGAGAATGAACTTGACCCGCATCTCGGCCAAGGCCTATTCGATGGACTCGCAGCCCTCAGCAACGTCGAGGAGTTCGTGACTGTGGGAGGTTTACGTACCGTGGATTTTTGGACAAATGATTTGGGCATCTGGGAACGATGGCCAAAGCTGCGAAGCCTGGCAGGTTTCCAGGTGGACCTTGCTGAGGAGGACCTATGGCACCGCGTGGCTAGGGCAAAACACCTTGAACACATGGTGATTGCCAGACCACGCCTGCATAGAATACAGAGATGGAACTTCAAGGAGGCCATCGGACAACACTGGCGGTTCGAGACTGGAGGCGACCCGAAGCTAGCGAGGCCGATAAGTATTGTGCTTGCGGATCACGAGTTCACGCCCTCATTGATCGATGAGACGGACGCGATAACACATGATCCACAAGGTCTCGTGTCTGCCGTCAAGTTTTCTGTGCCCATGTCAGGCAAGCAGTTTGTAAGAACAGACCATGCTTGTCGAGAGTGGATGATGGCTGCCATGAAAGAGGGCAATCTTTGGGACTATGGAAAGGCGGATACTTTCGCTAGTAGGAAGACCTGGTGGCAGCCTTAGAGGTTCTTGTGCGGACGGGAGCTAGGGTTAGCTTCGGCAGCGATGTAGTAGGTAGTTTAAATACAAGGGGATAATATCTCTTGCTAAAAATAACCTATGAGGGTGTATGGAACGCTTTTACGGAGTAAACGATCGTAACATGTCATATTGTCGGCCCAATACGTACTTCTTTCCCATTGCAGCCCCGTCCTGCTTACGGAGTAAACAAGTGAGACTACAATTTCTGTGTCTCAGAGTGACGTACGATTGTGTTTCAAATCACGCCAAGAGGCCACCGGGGCGAATTAGAACTTCTCTACTAGGAACTGTACCCTTGGGCAAACTTTCTAGAATCGTCTGGAGACTTTACGCCGACCAACATGGTGAAAACCTTGGACGAGGGAGTCACTGAGCCAGAGTATTTCAAATCCATTGCTTCTGCCAGTCCCGACCCAGTCCATGATTGTCTCGGATGCCTGGGAAATGGAAAGGTTGTCTCTGTAAGAATTCCATCACAGGAGCATTATACTGACCGGATCAGCAATATTAAGTGAGACTATTTGACTAAATCCGTCAAACTCTTACCTGCCAATCCCAAGGCAGCAGAATAAAAAAGGGTCTTATTTGATCTCAGAACTGGTGGATCCTACTAACTCTGCCACATGCACAATCCTTCAAAGTTAGGGCCTGGTTGTTGGTTGAATATCATCCTCTGAGCAGCTCATCTCCTTTCGAAGAAATGAGGCTGCGAAAAAGGAAAGATGTAATCACCTAAAACGGTCACACGCTCCGACGCAACCGAAGAGCCTCCACCTGTGATGCAGGGGCTGGTTCCTGAGCTGCCCACCAAAGAGACGCGGGTTGGTTTGTTGGTCGGAGGCCTCAAAGGAATGAAGTATATGGTGAGGCGGGCAATATGTAGTGCATACCAATCTCATGATGATCCTTCCCTCCTTCTGAACTTGCAATTCCTCTCGTGAAGTAATAGGTAATGAATGCAGGGGCTCGGCAGTCCCGATTCTTTGCCAAGCTAGGCTGTGCTAGATGGCCCATGCATCGAAAGCGACAGCCTTGATTCCTCCAGTCCTCGCTAAACGAAACAAACATTTCTAGACGAGCTGAAATCCCCCTTTATTCTGTGGAGTCGCAAGGATCAGGTCTCGGGACTCAGCCTTGAAAAAGTCGGCGATCGGTGCGACTCACATGAGATTGTAGGGCAGATGTTCGGCTGGTCTCCCGTCGATCATCAGGCTCGGGGTTAATACGGGGCCGAGCGACGTAAAAAACCTAATCATCGCACTAGTGTGATCTCTATTTATCTCTGTGAGCCACCTCTGGCTGTTTTTGTACTATTGAAGCCTAAGTATAAGCTTGACCTTGTTACGACTGTGTTATTTCTATTGAGTTGCTCTGAACCCCCTACCTTCTTACCTTATGGGCCCCTTATGATCGAGAATTATCCATGGCATCAATATCGAATCTTTACGTCAAACCCGAGCTTGTCCACAGGGGAGGATGGCGAAATTGGGACAGCGATGCGGCGACGGGCGGCCAAATCACCATGCTCAAAGATGATGCAGAGCTCCTCAGCATCTTTATCGGTATCTTTCTCGTCTTTGTCGCCGCTGGGTTATGGACCCTGATCGCCTACCTCATCTTTCAACTGAACCGGCGAAAGCGACAACAAGAAGGCCCTGGCTCCTTTGACGCCCTGTACCACCAACAACAGACTATCCTCCGGAACGGCAGCAGCGATATCGCGATTGGATCAGCCTTTTTGAAGCTATGGCTCGCTTGGGGCAACAACCCCAAGGTCCTAAAGAGCATCTTGCCCATTGTTGTTCTTGCTCTTGTCAGCTTTGGTTTCTTCCTTATTGCTCTACCCTTCATCACCGCCATGGAGATGTTGGACAAGCAGGGGAATCAGGTGTTGATAAAAAGTCCAAAATGCGGCTTCTGGGAACCAGACATAGATGGGGATCTACAGGGTTCGTTTACGGTAGTAACGAAGCAGACTCTTGAGGCTGCCTCGTACGTCGACAACTGCTACGAGACTGATGCCGAGTCGGCTCTCTGCGATCAATTCCTCCCCAAGCGTCAACTACCTATCCTCAGGGTACACAATGTTCCATGCCCATTTCATAAGAGCGTATGTCTGCCTTGGACAGAGGGAGGAAAGCCCCCTGCAATCACCGTCCAGACAGATGAGATGGATTCACACAAGGATTTTGGGATCAACGCTCCGCCAGAGGAGAGAATCAAGTTTCGACGCGCCACGACATGCTCGCCCCTAAATGTCAACAAGTACGGCATGGTTTTTGAACGTATGACTGGTGAAAACTTCACTGGCATTTTCTTCGGTCCTTCGGCTGTTTCCAATTGGACTTACACCTATGGCGTCAGCGACTGGCAGTTTGTCGCCGAGTCCTCATATACTCTCACGTACAGTCACCATCCAAAACAAAAGATTTAGGAGATTGTCTAACTCTCCGTAGGGGCTTCTATTGGCGTCCGTTCGGCAACGTTTCCTACATCCAGCTTTTCGAGCCAATCCCCGAGCTGCGTCGAAACGACGCCGACCTCACCGTTGTCTTCTTCAACAACAATAACGTTTACATGCTTGGGAAAGACGGCCCTTGTACCGATCCCTTCTTTTCCGCGACCAAGCTAGCGAACAAGGATTTGCTGCCTGACCACTACATGCCCGACAGCCCCATCACAGCTATTGGTTGTATCGACCAGTACCAGTTCGCGAAGGCTGGGTCAGATGAATGGACTCCACTAGCGAGTTTTGCTGATTCCACCACAAACATGACGTTTGTCAACCAGCTATCGATCAAGCAAGTTGCCGCTCACGCTAGTATCAGATGGGCTCTGCACCAAGCTGGTGGGATCGATATGGTGATTGAAAATCTCCGAACAGAAGCCCTCAGGGCAAAACGGTATCCTGGCCTGCGCCACGGTGTACAGAATCCTCTCCCCAACGATCAATGGATGCGTGAGGTCGAGTATTGGTTTATGATTGGGCTTGCCAAAGTGCAGCTTGGTGTCATTAACGTCGCTCTGGGGCCTCAGGATCCGGAAAACTCTGGTTTGAGGGACAACACCACATTTATCGTGCAAACGAGAAAGAACTTGATGGATTATGTGTGCACCTCGCAAAAGATCCACAGCCTTGAGTTCAAGAACCTGCATAAAGCGGGCTTCATAGCCCTTGCTGTCCTTGGCGGCTTGTCCATCATCCTTCCATCGCTCGTCCTACGGACCATGATCTGGTGGCGGAAGCGGCAACCTGATGTTCTGACGTGGACTTCATACGGTCTGCTACAGTTCCTGCGCATGGCAGTAGAAGGAGCCGGTATACGGGGTTGGGAGAGAGTCGATGAGGACGTTCCCTTGCTGAAACCCCATGGCCAGCCATCAGGGGATGTGGACGTGACGAACGTGGGTGCTAATGGACTTCCACATCCCGTCTGGGCTAGACCCGTTTCCGATCCGACTTTGGTTGGGGGCTCTATGACCCGTTCCTATGACGAGTATCGAGGGGGACACCTAAAAAGACGAGAGTAACGAGGTTATGGAAGTGATGCCCAGCGGGCCTGAAAGGGCACATGGATATGGACAGAGAATGCAGGGAGGCTACAATCAAGTCAGCGGAAGGGAGGTACTGTGAGCTTCTTTCTATTTACGGGCATAACAAGAAGATGACTGTATGATGGGATATGGATAGATGTAAGAGTAGTACGAGAGGTAAAGAGGTACCCTGGGTCATGTAACAACAGAGTGGGCATTTCATCGGAATCTGGGAAAGACAATCAAAAGTATATGAAGCTTATTCACTTCCAAGTCTTTGAGCCCTTTACCATGCTTTAGATGGTGTATCGGAAGCCATTATCCTGTACATCAGTGAGATCCGAGTCGGTCGACACACCAGCCTGCCTGTTGACTACCTCCCAAGCCTTCCACAACATATTGAACCTGTCCATCTGCCGCTTTGGCATCTCGGCTAGCGTTTTTGCGCTTGACAACAATGACAAACACAATATAAGTAATAATGAGAGCGATCATGGATGACACACTCAAGATGCAGCCTTTGGCATACCGGGGTGCGTCCTTAGATATCCAGGCAAACGGACTGACAATGCATCCTACGCAGTACGCGATGAAGAAAGCAACAGATACCACACTATTCTTTGTGTTGCCCTTGACGTTGCTGGCAACAAGGGAAGCCGAGCTGCTGAGCAGCGCCGGGGAGCAAGCACCCAACCAAGTCGACACGACAATACCCCATTCGGCGCCCTCACTAGGGAGAGTCATCGGAGGCACCGCACCAAGAAGAGGTATAAAACAGAGGCCGATGGCAGTGTAGACTCGAGTACCGGGGAACATTCGTGGGACCAGGGCGCTGATCCAGACGGTTGCCGTGTTGCAAGCTCCTGGGGCAGTTTTCCCCTTCGAAGATCTGCGAGGGGCTGTTTCTGCCGCTGCTGACATCATCCGAAGAGGTGTCCAGGTAGCAGCAGTCGAACTCATGGACGAAACGCAGATGAGAATCGTCAATGAGGGCGGTGCAACACGACCACGTGTCTGGAAAGAGACGCTAACACTGTTCCTCAAGTTCTCGGGAACGAAAGGAACAGTTGATGACAACATCAAAACAGTTCGAGAGATCATGAAGCCGTATAGCCCTCTTACCTTTGAGTCTGCACGAGATGAGCACGAGCAGAAGATTCTGTGGTCAGCAAGAAAAGAGCCTCTCTACCCTCTTGGCGATGAGAGAGGATGGTGAAGAAATGTGTAAGATCTTTTCTGCTCACTTGCTTGAAATAAGATCTAACATATTATTAGGGAATACTGACGTGGCCGTTCCGCTAAGCAAATTAGCCGACATCATCGAAGACAGTAAAGCCCACGCCGCTTCCCTAGGCCTGAAAGCCTGCGTCAAAGGACACATCGGCGACAGTAACTTTCACGAGAACATCACATATAACAAGGCAGACCCTAAAGAAGCCGAGAAGGCCAAGATGGCGGTAAAAACGATGGTAAAGCGTGCACTTGAGATGGAAGGCACCTGCACTGGAGAACACGGAGTTGGTATTGGTAAGAAGGATGCTTTGTTGCGAGAAGTTGGTGAAGATACTATCCAGGTCATGGTAAGTTCGGTTGTCCGTGCAGTGTTTTCACCGTGTTATTAACCATCCGACTAGAAACTTTTGAAAGGAGTGCTGGATCCATACTGGATCATGTGAGTTGCAAACCTTCTCCCCCTTTTATGTGCTGCATGCATACTGACTAGTAGGGACCAGGAACCCCGGGAAAGTGTTTAATAGGTAATAGGGTACGCTCAGGAACATCAATTATATTCTCATAAGCACCTTAAAGCCGTAAATTGACGTAGAATCGATTCCTACGCTGTACTCTGTCCTGAAGAAATTATATTAAACTTATATCTTCTAAATCGATTCAGGCTCATCGTCTCTTCGCTCAATGTTAAGTTCCATGTGCGTAAACAACTCGTAATCTGGTGATACATCGAGAAACCAACCTCCGTCTTGAATATCCCACCCAGACACCTCCATCCTAAATCCATCCCTCCGGGGAATCCCATGCCGAGTCAACACCAATTTGCGCAGGTTGGGGAATTGTCCACAAACTAGTAGGCCGTATATGTCGTCATGCAGCCTTCCATACTTGTATTCATTCTGCCCCAAATCCTGATCAGACCTGTCTTCCTTGAAGTCCATCACCTCGATTGACGTTGGTAAGACGTCAGCCAGATGTAAACCATTAGTTGCATCTGGATCGTCTTCTGGACCAATAAAGTCATTTCTAGAGATTGATAGAAATCTTAGAGCCTTCAAGTTCTCGAGAGATCCGATCTTGCCCCTAGGTTCGTCATTGTATCTGTACTCGTAAGTGTCAAGCTCGAACATGACCAATTTCTGGCCTAGTTCCCTAAGAACATCTCCACACTCGGACAGGTCAATTTCCCATACTTCGGATAGAAGATGGCCGGCCATGTCATGGTGACCAGTCGTGATAGTAAGGACTTCCAGATTTTTGCACCGGGACAAGATATCTCTGACGGTTGACGCATCCACTATGCACTTGTCAAGGTTGACCTGTCGCAAATTGGATGGATAACCCGGGCATAGCATGTCCATGGTTCTGGATTTTGTCCAGTCGAACCCAGACAGTTTGAGCGTTTGAAGATTCGGGTGAAGGAGGATTGACTCGAAGTAGGTGATGTAAATGCAGGTCTGACCGTACCCGGCGTCAATGCGAAGCTCTTGTAGATCGTGAAGATGGTTGGCAACAGTTTGGGGACGACCATCTTCGTTGGTGGGCTCGCCCATATTCTCATCAAACCATCCACCGAGTAGCCATGGTAGTGTCGTCGTCGGTTCTTTGTAGAAACGAAGTTCTACTAATTGAACTTGCGGCATCAACGCAAGTAGGAAGCTTGCAATACCAGATCCCTTCCGTCCAAAGATGAATTCGCGGTGTAACCAATCCTTAAGCCCCTGAGGCACGTTGAGAGATGGAATAAAGTTGTTAATAGGGATCATGGGACCATCATCGTTTTCCAGGTTCCCATGGGCGAGGGAGATTTCCCGAGTGAACATGCCAAGCTGGCGGTTGCTAGCAAGGGCTGCAGCGAGAAGGACATGAAGTTTGTGGCGATCGCCAAAGTAGAAATCGTTCAGCCCCCAGAGAAGAACTGTGCGGTATAGATAATATTGAGCCATGGCATAAAACCTTTTGCTGACAAGGCTCAATGCGGTGAGTGTCTTGAGGGGCTCAAGGTCGCGATAATCGTCCTCGAGGAACACCTCGAAGTGTGAAAAGATCTGTTTCCAGATCTCATCTGGAAGAAAGGGAACCATGATAGACAAGGGATCCAAAGAAGGGCAAAAAATTAAATCGGAGGATTTCCAAACGTGTCTCCGATGGTGTTCTGTGTGAAGACTAAGGAAAACCAGGCTAAGCAAGCTAGAGGCTGACAGAGAACCACCAAGTTATAACCAAGAGACGATCAAGTCACGTGGCATCAAGCGAAGGTGGCCTCTAGATTCTTGTGCTCAAAAACTTGATTCGTGCTGGGGAAACTTTGGGATGGGGAGGTTAATGAGTTTTCGGACATTTATGTGAACAGAAAACCTTGACGGTCCAACTGCGCAGGCATCCATCACGAGTTCACCACCAAGTTCGCGGGTGAGACGGGTACCCATGAAGGAAGAGAATAATGGGAAGTAGTGGGTAAACAATGAACGATGGGAACCAGAGTTGAAATGAGACGGAACAAAAAGAGTGTTCCTTAAAAACGCATCATGGCCCGGCCGGGCGGACCGTCGGCCGGGGGGATCTACCCGAACAATCAGGAGTTCAAAGAAAACAGAAAAAAAAGACAACAAGAAAAAAACAGGACAGGAAATAAGAGTGAAATAGCCCATGACAAAAAGATTGATTTTTAGGTGGATGGCTTTTTTTTGGCACCTGGTCAGAGGTGGGTAGGTTTATAGGTTTGCGGAAAGAAGAGAGATGTTTTTAGGAGCGGAATTAAAGACCACTTGACCAGACGCCGAGCACTTTCGTGCTTTTAGGGTGGGAGAGAAAGGTGTAACCTTTGTTATAAGATCTTGACCTGAGGCGAGACTTTGGAGACAGATAAAAAAAAAAGTGGTTTTTAGGTCTGCGGAAAGAAGATAGAGTTTGTAGGAGCGGAAGTAAAGAAGAGTTAACCACTTGACTAGGACACACGCTGAGCACGCGGGTGTACTTTTTAGGGTGGGAGGGAAAGGAGTAACCTTGCTTATAAAACACTCGAAGGACTGCTGTTGACAGCAATGGGTCCCCGAGCTACAGTAAGAATTCAAGCCTCCTCCGTCTCATCCTGATCGCCTTCAAAACCATCCTCCACCAAATCAGCCTTGACAAGTCTTCCATCCTCAAGCTCCTCAAACCACTCCCCATCATCATTTCTAACAAACTTCCTCTCCGCCTCACCCTCCACCTCACGTTTCTGAATCAACTTGGTGCATTGAATATAAGCCCCAGCCACCTTATTCTTCATAGAGCCCTTCTTCCAACTCCCCCTCGACCTCCCAACCTGCTCTCCCCCACAATTCCCCTTTGTCTTGAAAAAGATGGTGCAGTCCTCCAAGTTGAGAGGATTGTAACCGCTGCCGACGGTGAAGATGAAGGACTTGGTGTTGTTGGGAATGTCGATGCATCGGACGCCAAAGCCGGAGCCTTTCCAGCTGCCTGTTTGGCTGATGCAGTTTTTGGATTTGTAGGTGCTGAGACGCCATTTTTTGCTGAGGGTTCCGACGTCTTGCCAGTTGCATTCGCCGCTTGCTAGAGGGAGGATGGCGGCGCCTAGGGCGAGGATAGCGCTGATCTTCATGTTAAGAATAAAGAAATAACGGATGAAGGTAAGGTACGCAGTAAGCAAGAGAATTACTTGGCAGTCAGCAACAGGTCTGCTAAGCGGAGGTTTATATATGCGGTAGTTCAAGTTATTCGGGCCAATTCATGTTGCCATCTTACTGTCTTCAGAAAGCTTCATGGCCATCACCTTCCTGAAAGAGATCCCTGCAATTCTCCGAGCCCCCGATGTTGCTAAAAGTGTCTCTATTTCTCAAATCTAGGAAGTGTAGTTCGAGCCAATGCTGACCGCTTCGTGAATCCTTGCCAAATGAAGCAATCACCCACTTTCCACTTTGGGCTTGGATTGCTCAAACCTCATTTCTGCCCTTATTCCACGAAGGGCAGGCCCATGCCTATATTAGTTACGGAGTATCCCTAACATTGATTTTTATTGACCAATGTCTAATATCACATGCCACAAAATTCTCCAAAGACACTGCGCTTATTCGTTGTGTTGGTGGAGGATACCCTTCTCAATCTTCAACTCAATACATCAACCAGGCGCAGTGCTTGGACTTTCATTCTCTCTGTCAAACTTCTGATTTTTAAAGAGAAGTATACAATAAGAATTACATCTTGAAGATTTCCCGCCTGTTCTATGGCAGTTTCCTTCCCACGTCCTCGCCGCTGACTCCCCTAATTGCATATAGGCAAGGTAAAGATACACACAAATCGCGAATACGCAATTATGCGGGCCCTTGTAGAAAGCTAAACCATCGGACACGCTCCACCTCCAGCATCACCCCTCCACATCTCGCCATCATGTCTGAATACCAAATATCGTGTCGCTTGGCAGGACGCCAGGCCCTCCGGTTAAGAAACATCCTTCGGAAAATAGCCCGCGAGAACCCTCATGACCAACAAGCACAACGCCGAGCCCGTGCCGCTATCGACTTTTGTCACGAGACAGAGGACTTTGCTGACGTTGAGGATACGGATGAATTGCCGGTCTTATCCAAGATTAATTGGGCTGCTCAAGATCGTGATGGGTCTCTCGTTTTACCTATTGAGATTTACCAGCTCATCGTCAATTACGTCACTGAATGGGACTACGTGACGCGACAGGTGACTCTCTTGGCGCTTTGTCGCTCGAGCAGGACACTTCAATCCGTCGCCGAACACTTCTTGTACAACCATCCCCGGGACCTTGACAGCATAAAAAGGCAGTGGGGATTCAGGTTCACACTAGCCATCGAGCCTCACCTCCCAGCCTTGATAAAGTCTCTTCGGCTTTTATGGGACGCTGAGGGCGAGAATGGCAATCTCATCGTTGACATCGCTCGTGCATGTCCAAATGTCGACGACATACTTATTGAGCGCGGGATGGATTTTGAAGATTCGAATTATGTCTCGAAACAGGATGTCATGAATATGGCGACTCTATTGGATGCGTGTCCGCGACTCAAGACATTCTGGTATTCGACAAATGTCACATGGACGAGCGACCAGCAACAACAAGAGGACGAAGCCAGCCAAAAAGCGTTCGATGAGGCATTGAGAGACGAGCGCTTCGCCAAGGCGGCTCAAAGACTGACGAGCTTGACTTTTCATGGCCAATTCTTGTGGCTAATACGAGCCCTATCACCGCATCTCTCCTCCAACCTTCAATCCCTCACCCTGGGCCAGGATTTCTTCATCGAGCAAACACCTAATCTTTTGTCGGATCTTAGTCGCCAATGCCCTTCTCTTCGTGAGCTCGAGTTGCGATGCAGATTGATCACAGCGGATGAACTCTCGGAAGCTTGCAAGAGATGGGGATCGACCCTCCAGAAGCTCCGTGTTTGGAGTATCGAAGAAGTTTCAGATTGGGTTGTCCGGGTTATGCCCTCTATGACGGCGCTTCGAGAAATCGATTTCGGTCTGGGATGCACCATTTCTGTACTCGATCTGGATGCCATTGGTCAAGCATCTCCACCACAGCGTCTTGTATCAGTCTCAGCTGGAGACTTGGAAGATCCAACGGACTCAGACGATCACGTCGCGGCACAAAACCACCTCAACGACGTCATCGCTCGACTAGTCAACTCTCACTCTTCCACCCTCCAAGAGCTAGACCTGAGCACCACGCTAGGACAGGTCGCCGTGCGGAGCTGCAAGAAGGCCAAGAAGCTCGTCAAGCTCTTTGTCAACTTGGATGAGGACGTTGAGCCATCGGATGTGGATGATCTTCTCGACGCTTGTCCTGATCTTGTGTATGTCGCAAGTTTCTTTGGAATAAATACGCCTCGTCGAAAGGAGTGGGACAAAAAGACGGTTGAGATTTGAGGCAGAGGCTGAAGAGGAAGCAAGGAGAGATCGGAGTTTGGTTGGGCTGGGCAGTTGAACACCATGACCATGCTGACGTGAGGGATCCCGGCAAGACAAGGATTTGAGCTCTCACCAGGGTCAAGGAATAAACGAGAGGGCACAATAGTAGAGTGTATTAACTCATTATAAATATAGCAAATAATTTCATATAAAAATATATAAATATTATAATCTTATAAATACCTTAAAGTATTTTTATTAATTTTATTCTCAGTTTATTATATATTTCAGAGGAGGATAAGGGAAGAAGGCGTTTGATACTGTTGTCTCGTTTTTTCCGAATCAGGCTGGCTCTATTACTTGAAGGTCAGAGCTTGCGCCACCAACCAATGGCTAGCTATATCACTCTTACAATGAAAACCTGCGATATTAATATCTGGGCTCATTGAGCATCGGGGCGGAATTGAATGATATTTCTCATGAGATAAGGAAATGCATCAACGATATAACCGAGTAATGCCGTGAAATCGCCGCTTTACCCCATTCGGAAAGCCGAGCCCCTCTTAACAATTATGGACCTCTTGCGAAAGAATGCATCCGTATTTATCATCACAAGATTTTTTTCGCCTCACTCGTTGTACAACTTGTTCCTGTATTATTTTGCCCATCAATTAATCACCGCTGTGCCTCAATTATGACAACCGATGAAACAACACCCCTCCTTCCCAAAAATGAACCACCCACCAAGAGCCGAGTAGGGTCTTGGCTGAAGCGGGCCTTCAAGGTCGAGAATCGGATCCTTCTTGCGGGGTTTCTGATCACGTTGAGCTTTAGTTACACGCAGGTCCCGTAAGTTTCGAGATCGGCATTTTTTGGATGGGGGGACTGATTTGAGATAGGTTGTTTTATGTCTTTCATTTGATGACATGTGATACGTTTTTATGATTCTCATCCGCCCTATGATGGCCCTGGGGATAGGTGTAGTCGTGATGAGATTGCAGCGGGAACGGCTACTCAGTTTAGTATTCTGGGCATGAGTACGACTTTTTGTGGTAAGTTGCTCTCATCAGTAGGCGAATATCATCTAATTGCGTCAGGAACGTTGAACCTCTTTGTGGCGGGCTGGATCGTCAAGAAGTTTGGTCCAAAGGCAGCCTTGCTCGCTCAAATATTCATTCCCGCCATTCGAGTCGTGACACAAATTATTGGTGTCGTTGCTGGAAAAAGTGAAGGAATGATGATTATCCAGGCGACACAGCTGATCACCATTCTTGGCGGTCCTGCGGGATACATGTGAGAGCTCTGAGACATTGAGAGAAACCCTGCTTATCGCTTTACAGCCTGGTGGTCAATATCATTGCTGGAGAGGTTGTCGAACCTCTTAGACGTACTGCGGTGTTTGGTCAGCTTCAGGGAGCTATTATGCTGGGTCAGGGTCTAGGATATCTAAGTAAGTCGCAAGCAGTCCCAATAGGGCTTAACCATCACTGACTTCAGCAGCCGGCGGTATGATTGGAGACGCGATTGACATCAGAGCTCCCTTCGACGTGGCATTCGTTTCATTCATCCTCGCGGGCATCTACGTCTGCTTCTCTCTGCCTTACATCTCGCCAGAGTCCATGTCCAACGGCCAAAAGCCAGGCCAACGAGGCGTCTCAGGCTTCCTCGCCCCTCTCAAAGTTCTCACACCCCAAAAGCTTCGCCTCAAAGATGGAAAGTATAGAAAAACACTACGGTGTCATCTTCCTCTGCAGCGGCATTTTTCTCGGCGTGGTGAGTTGACTACTTTTCCGAATATCCTCATCGTCCCACACCGCTCATTTGTGTTACCACACTCGTATTCGGCATGTGCTAACAGGTTGTGTAGCTCGCCACAGGCTACGCCCCTCTTTTGATTCAGATGTACGCCACAGCGGCCTTTGACTTTGATCAAGGAAACAATGGCTGGCTCATGTCCGAGTTTGCGTTCATGAGGAGCTTTTTCCTCATCTTCATGTTCCCTCCGATTATCGCATGGGGACGTGGCCGATTTTCGACTAAGCCCTTGTCAGAGGTTCCAGATGAAGTCGTTGACGATGCCGCATCACAGCATTTGCCTACGTCTGCTGGCGAGTTCGATGCTACGCTTGGAGAGCAGGCGGATCATGAACCATATGAAGCTCCCCCTTCTAAGAAGGAGGATGATGGCTGTCTCTTTGATCTTGTCTTCTTGAGGTGGAGCCTTGTTGTCGACGGAGCTCTCACAACGGTTGCCGCCTTTGCAACGCGTCCATGGCATATCTATCTCTGTAAGGACCCAAAATCGACATCAAAGTTGGACCTGTCAACTAACTTAATAGCCGCCTTCCTACTTCCATTCGGCTCCGGATCTGCACCAGCAGCCAAGGGTGTGATTACCCAGATGTGCCCTGATTCTCAGCGCGCAGATGCCCTCAACGCCGTGACTCTCGTCGAAAACGTGGCACGGCTCGCGACACAGGGTCTGTTTGGGTTCATCTTTGCCAGTCTTGCTGAAGCTGGCAAGGCATACGCAACATTTTTCTGCAATGCGGTAAGTGGCCCAGTTTCAAAAGCTTTGAGTCCACAGATACTGACAGATACAGGCTATCGCCCTACTTGCCATGGGAGTACTTCTATTCTCCAACTTTCCTCCCGCTGGAAGCACTCTCATTGAAAAGCACGAAGAAGACGCTGAAGACGCCGAAGAGCGTGAACCTCTAGTAGGCTAACCTGTGAATGCTTCGGCTTATTCCGTTGCAGAGGACGAAAAACAACCATCATATTTTAAATGTTTGGCTATTAACGATCTTCGTCATCGGCAATGCCGGCTTCAACTAGAATACACATTGTAGTTGAAGTCGGGATAACCGATGACGAAGATCGTTAATAGTTAAACATTTAAAATATGGGCGATTTGAGGTTAAAACGACACGACAAATTGATATAGATCAAGGCATTAAAGGGGACCAAAAGTTAGCATGCAACATAGAGTATGTGGTCAGCAGTTATGAATGACCAAATTGAAGAACGCATAAAGAGAGTTGAAAGAGCCTTATTTTTCCTTGATGAAGTTGTGGCCAAAAAGGGCTATTTATGGTAATTGAGCGCCCCACATAACTAGGGCTTGTGCGTTCTGACACATTAGGATGGATTGATAGTTGATCACTTTGGCAACTTGGGCAACATTCAAGGCATGGCGTAATAGAGCAGAATGTCATCAAACCTGAATTAGTAGCTTCGTTCGCAACTGGCTGTTTCGTGGCTTGACCTTTGATTATCTTCCTAAAAGCTCTCTTGCGTGGACTTCTTATCCGGGGGATGGGTTTGCGGAAGAGTCTAGGCTTGTGTCATATATGGATTTGCTAGGAGAAAGGTCTACATGGACGGACCTTTCTGAGTGTGTTAAATTTGCAGTGAAAGGGAACGTCAGCATGCTGCGCCACTGTTAAACGCTGCTCTTCTTTCTAAGAGGCCCACCCGATCTTGGCCATCCTGTATGGCCACGAAGTGGGTGTATTGAGTACAGCTGTCACTGGCAAAGGGTTGCGTAGGGACCATAGGTTCAGTGAAAATATGAACAATTTATGGCATCTGCGTTATGCCACCCGGTGCAGATGACGGCTCCTATCACTTGCTCCATGGATCCTGCGTAATCCTGTAGGGTAGGTCTGATTCACTCAGTCCCCTTTCTCCCACCAGTGGAGAAGAGCGAAATCAAGTGATAGTATGCCTTTTTTTTTCTTGGTTCGGGTGGTTGGATCCCTCTGAATTCTCACCTCCGTCAACCCCGTTGATTTCTCATCACGCTTTCCATAGATTTTCAACGTTATTCGAGGACACTTGGAAGAAATTTGCCGATTCGGCACCGAAACCGGACATAAGCAAGTCAATACTGACTAAGAACCCACAGGAAGTCAGACGGACGTAACAATGTTAACCCCGAGATGATACTCTCAACTCCTATGAGGAGATGACATGTTAAGTATATAAGTGATTATGAGACGCCTGAGTATTCTCTTTGCAAGTGACATTGTCGATTCTCATTCAGCTTCACGCTAACCAAAAGCCACTTCACAACCGCACCTACCTAGCACGCATAGCCACTTACAACAACTACCATGCCCACCACCGCCTTTATCATTCTGGATCTGCAGCAGGGCGTCATCCCCATGATTGGGGATATCGATCGCGAAGGCTATCTCAAACACGTCGCTGAAACTGCCAAGCAAGCACGTGAAGCCGGAGCCCAAGTGATTCACGTCCGAACAGCATTTCGAGGAGGATACGAAGACCTAGCCACGAGGAACAAGTTCATGGGCCCTCTTGCGACCATGGGTGAAGGAATGTTTACCGAAGGCCACGTCTCAGCGGAATTTGACCCGGTTGTTGCTCCTGTAGAAGGCTCAAAGGATATTGTCGTCACCAAAAAGAGAACTTCAGCATTCGCTGGCTCCGACTTGGACGTGGTCCTAAGAACTCTGAAGATCGACACCCTGGCGCTTGCGGGCGTGGCGACCAGTGGAGCAGTCTTGTCGACTCTGAGACAAGCTGCTGACTTGGATTACGTTGTTACTGTTGTGGAGGATTTGTGTCTGGATCGCGACCCGGAGGTTCACCGGGTGTTGACGGAAAAGGTGTTTCCTAGACAGGCGACCATTTCGTCAGCGAAGGAGTGGATTGAGTCACTGAACTAGTGGAGTTGAGAGAGTGTTGCGATGGCTTAATGGAGTTCAGGGGGTGATGCGGAAATCACGGAGTTGAGGGAGGATGACACTGAGCTACCGGAGTTGAGAAAGGGTTGGGTCCACTTCACCCTGCGGGCCCTATAGTTCAATGAAAAGGGGCACTGACTGTCTGAAGTCACCTGGTAGAGTGTTTCAAGTGACATATTTTACCATTGTGGACTGGAGAAGGTGACAATATTGCTCTGACAAAGCAAGTGAGTGAATGTAGGGGAAATTGACGAGGTCAGATAACAGGAAAGGAAGGCAACGTATGTCGTTTGGTAACATGACAAGCACCACTTGACCATATCAGACAGCTGACGGCAATAGGACACAGTGATTGTGTATGGCATCCAAGGACGATGGTTGCGACCGTCACATGTGCCTCTGGAGGTTCGACTATAAATACTACGATGCAGACGAAATCCATAGCCATCTCGTTCTTCCACTCTCACGTACAAATCTAAATCCAGACTTCCGTCTCGCGACATTATTTGGCCTCTAAGATCTACTTGAACGCTCTTCGTCCTTTCTCACTCCACGTTTCAACCGCTCAACGATTGCATCTTTCTAGGGATCCGAACCATCCGACCGCAGCCATGTGCCAGAAGCTGACGATCGTCTACAAGTGTAACATCTGCGCTAGATGGCTCCGAATCGGACACGACAATCAGATCTGCCGCAAGGCATCTAAAAAGGAGGATGGGGAGTTTGGTTCATGCGGGCGTATCCGCAAAGGCTCTAAGGACAACAGAGAGGAAATCTGCAGTGGGTGTCAGGAGAGAACCAAGAATGCGTCCTCTTGAGTATTGCACCACTCTCTCCTGTTTGGCTGCAGGACGAGAGAAGATGGTTATCTGAGGGACGGGCCTAGTGTATCTTCAAGATACTTAATTGACTTCCTTTGTGGAAGAACAAGCTCTGTGAACACTCCATACCTAGAGTGATGTGCCCGAGGCTTGGGGTCGCAACGAGGGGAACTACGGGGAGACGCCAGAACATGAAAGAGGGTTACCTAATGCTTCTCCGATCTAATTAATTATCTTTAGGGGAGGATAAGCTACAACATTGATCCTAATACAACGTGCCATGGAGAGACTGCCATTTTAGATGAACTGCCGTTGCTATTCGCTGGTATCATGCGATTAAATAACATGACTTTCGGAACTGCAAAGACATGATTCTATCCCTTCATTGGAGATCTAGGTTAGGGCGATGTGCAAAGAGAATGTGAAGGAAGCGCTGGTACTCTGGAGCTCTTAATATGATCCAACGGCGCTGCGTCTGGCATCTCTTATCAAATCGCTTGACGTCTATCCTTGAGAACTGCTTCATTGATCATTTGCCTAGCACTCTGCTGATGTCTGTGGTGAAACGAGGCTGATTCAGTGTAGATGGTAGTTACGATACCTGTAGCACTGATTCACGCCGTAGTTTGGTTCAAGCATAAATATCACCACGAAGACGAAATTCGTTCTGTTCCATTCTTCCACTCTCAAACACAAATTCAATCTCAACTCTCTCCATCTCCTCTCTTCCACCTGGTGTCTACTATCGGGCCGACTTCAAAGCTTTTCGTCCCTGGCTATAGCCTTCCGCCTCTCTAAACTGCATCACTGCCGAGCTATTGGGCAATTTCCACACTAAGCGCCAACTGAACAAGGCAAAATAGAATCACCGAGCGCACAAGCCGGAAAAATGTGCCACGACTTGAGAATCTACTACTATTGCAAAGTCTGCGGCGTGCAGCTTCGCATCGAACACGATACCTATGTTTGCCCCAAGGCAGCTAGCTACGAGCATGGGAGAATTGGCTGGTGTGGCACAGTTCAGATTGGCTCCAAAGCCAATAACGAGGAAATGTGCGGCCGCTGCGCCGCCAAGAAGCACAAGAAGCTAGGGTCTTGATTAAGGGTCCTCTGGTCGGTGGGTAGACGCGGGCTTGCTTTGATTGTAGAGTTGGATATGAAGTTGATCTAGATGAGCCCTGGCCCCAGGCTTAGTGTTTCTGGCCAGAAACAACGAAGCTCTACGCATGATTTCTACTCATATAAGTAGTGAAGTTTTACTGGATCGTCGTGGCTGATGATGCTATGGATGGGGTCTCGGACTATAGACAACTGGCCTTGCCATCCACCCGTATCAGGCAATAGCCGAAGACATCTGTTGATGCGGTATATAATGTGCCATATAGATCTTAGCACTAGTTGATGGATTCGCCCTGTGGTCATTTGATCCAAGTATAGCACACCAAGATTTTAGGCTGACTCTAATGTGTGAAAAATCGAACGTTGTGATCAAGTTCAATTGGTCGCTGGTTAACCCAAGAGTCTGGGCAACTGCCAAGATACTCGGTTTTTGCCTCGTCTGGAATAGCCCTTGCTGTGCCGCATTGCCCAGACGTTGTAGTCATTTCTTCTGCCCTTACCCCTCGCCCTCTGAGAATCTGGGGCCATGAGATGGTGTGTGGATTAAAACAGGTTAAAAGAAACATGTGGCCCCATTCGTTTATGCTTATGTTGCCCTGTTCCTGTTTGCCTTGGTAGTCATCGCCAGTCATCTTATTCGTTCTATCTTGAATATCATATCTTTGCTTCCACTCGTTTAAGACAGCCGCCAAAAATGAATCCTTTGCATCTTACCCAAGACTGGCATTTACCGGCGACTTTCATTGCCCTTGTAGCAATACTTGCCAAGCCTGTCTTCGCCTGGCCCTATGCTGGTGCCCTCGATCAAGAAGAACCGGTCATGCACGCCCCAAACCATATCAACGCCTCAGAACCATTCTCAGTCGCTTTAAACTGGTCACGCAGTGCCTGGCATGAGTCATGCGAAAGGTATTCCGATAAGGCCGGAGGTTATGCCTGTGATTGGCCTTATCTGAGGATTTACCTTGGCGGTGATCAAGACCTGGATTTCTTCAACCGAGATCCTGATTATCTCAAGAAACTCACTCACTACTGTTACCTCGAGCCCTGCGTAACTACCAACGTCACCCAGTTATACCTCACAATACCGCAAGACGCAGTCCCCAATAGTGGCACAGACGGCAAGGGTGGCGAAGAAGGCCCGTTGTGGGCACTGAGCCTTCGGTGGGACGTGTACTACCTTCAACCAAACGGCACCGCTGTTAGTCGGCGATTTGGTCTGCATGATGATTCGACCTGGTTCAACCTGACGGGCGCGGACGATGAGCCTTGGCCAGAGAACCAGACGGGATATGCCTGGTACATGCTCATGGAAAAGTATGCCTGGAATATACCCTGCGACGCGATGAAGTGTGCGAGAAAATGCTTTGGGGAATACATGGATACGCCAAGCGGTAAGAAAAGTTACGATGTTGTGGAAAAGTGTGTGGAGGCATGTCCTGGTTATGGGAGAGAGGAAAAGGGGTGCATCACGGAGAACATGAGGTTGGAGGATGCCGAGACAGCGGCGACTGGTAGCGCTACAGAGCCCATTCCATCATCTACTGGTGCAGCAAATGAACCAACCGAGTCATCTAATTTGGGTGGGAGGGTTACTCCTTCTAGAGTGACAGAGTTTGGTTGGTGGGTGGGCCTGGCTGTTCTTGCAGTGATGTAGTCGAAAGGAGGCGCAGCTTAGATGAGATGGACCAGCGTCACAGGTACGAACTCTTTATGAGCGTAGTGGGTTAGGTAGTACATAAAAAGTAAGCAGAGAAGATACAAAGAATGCATACAGAATATATACAGAATGCATAAAGAATATATAGAGAATATATAAAGCATATAATAAGAATATATAAAGCATATAAGAAGAATATAAAGAGTTAAATCTGCTTCGCCTTTCACGCAGTCCGTGATATCATTTCTCGTCAATGAGTGAATGCAGGTAAGACTTGCAAGCGGGAGAAAATGTCTATTCTAGTAAGTGCTCTAATTGAAGTACTTAGTAATTATTCCCGTTGGTTTGCTGGGCTTTAGCATGATCGCGTAGCCTACCTCATTCTCGCTTCCTACCATCGGGTGCCAATCACCGACCCCCAAACTGCCGGTGACAATCCGTACGTAGGTGTCGTTGGTACCATTACGGGGCTGAGCTGTGATGTTTGACGTAACAAGGGTTACAGGTCCAGGCCAGGTATGTGGTGTGGGTTGTAATGTCTCTGCAGTGGGCCATGTCCCGTGTACGTTCCACAGCCTCACAATTTTCGTACCCCTTGAACTCGAGATTGACCTCGATGGGATAACTGAGCCAGAATATCGTGGCTCCTATGTACCTATCTTCACGCCTTTACTACTATATTTTTATTTCTCACAACTCGGAACCTACCATGCTTAAGTTCTTAGAAGCCGGGGACTCATACGTATACGACTAGTCATGCAAATAAGGTCACGTGATATTTCATATAACTAGTCATATATATAAGATCTATTATATAAAACCGCTAAAATATATAAATATATAACCCTTACTTTTTATTTATTAAATAGCCTTATTAAATATAATTAAAAATAATAAATAATTAATTAAATATAAAGTTATTTAAAAAATATTATATTATTTATTAATATTATATAATCGCATATATTAAGCTATATAAGACTATAAAAATATATTATAATAATTATAATATAAATTACTTTAATAACTTAAAATATATAAAAATAAATATTTTTTATTAAAAAGAAATTCTTTATTTTTATATATAATAATATTATTAATATATCTTATAAATAAAATAT